>JAMPIV010003227.1:0-88765 GCA_024509875.1 Oreohelix idahoensis | reverse complement strand
TGACAGTGTTATGCCAGTCTACAGACGTTAGACGTACTTATAGACAGGCTGATGAGAGCTTATGTCTTGTTCATTTGATGCATTTTAAAAGGAGCCAGTCATTGTAATTAAATTCTACATGTGTGAAACGTTCACCAGGCATTATTCAGTTTTATACTGTTTCAACTGTCAAGTACGTTTCTGTTATAACTTGATTTCTCTGTAGTTGACCGAGTGCGCGCGCGTTGGAACAACCACCCACAACACAGGCACGCACGCAGAAGTCACAGATGGCCACAACGGCAGGCGCACTGTCAATGGACGTCCAACACACCACAACACGCTACGTCAACACAGAACACACAGTTACAGTCAAACCACAAGTCATAGCAATACAATAACAAAGTACTTCTCACACCTCAGAACCACGCAGACACCACAACATCCATGGCCTCCCCAAAGACACTCCCCAACCCAGCGCCACCCACCTGCACCCACACCAGCGCTATAATATTCCAATCATGGACTCTCTAGCCAACGGGCATCATCGCCGTGCTAGCATAAATATGGCCTCCTCACAGATAGCAAACGGCTCACATCATCGCCGTGCTACTGCATACATATGGTATCCTCCAGATACGCCTCCTGCGCTATAAGATATAATAATGGATCCGTAAATATGGCCTCCTCACAGATAGCAAACGGCTCACATCATCGCCGTGCTACTGCATAAATATGGTATCCTCCAGATACTCCTCACATAATAATAATGGATCCGTTAGCAACCGGACATCCCGCCGTGCTAACATAAATATGGTATCCTCCAGATACTCCTCCTGCGCTATAAGATATAATAATGGATCCGTAAATATGGCCTCCTCACAGATAGCAAACGGCTCACATCATCGCCGTGCTACTGCATAAATATGGTATCCTCCAGATACTCCTCCTGCGCTATAAAATATAATAATGGATCCGTAAATATGGCCTCCTCACAGATAGCAAACGGCTCGCATCATCGCCGTGCTACTGCATAAATATGGTATCCTCCAGATACTCTTCACATAAGCGCTATCCTAATAATGATGGATCCTTCTCACAGATAGCAAACGGCTCACATCATCGCCGTGCTACTGCATAAATATGGTATCCTCCAGATACTCTTCACATAATAATACTGGATCCGTTAGCAACCGGACATCCCGCCGTGCTAACATAAATATGCACAATACTGCTCACTTAGCAGTCTGCACTAATCTCACCTATCAACATGTCTTCACATAACACAATTATCCTCTCTCAGGAAATAATGGCCTTACACAAATCATGGCCTCTTATATTCAGCACTGTACAGGCTTACTATCGAAAACACACACTATCGGGCGACCTCTCCAGATCGATGCCCAAAACTCACTGCCCACGGGAATACACATCTGCCGCCCAAAACAGCTACGAGACCCGGCTGTTCAAAAACACCGTTCAGTCTCACTACTTGCACGGGCTAGTCACAAATAGCTAAACACCCGTAGCTCAAAACAGTTCGGAGTGAATAAACCTCCACAATTGAACTGACTAGCGTTCACACGCTTTGTAACTTTACTTCTACTATTACAATTTAACCTAACATTAAAGACAATCACGTCTTCAAGCAACGACAACCCATAATCTAATCCGCTCACCTAATATTTTCCAGATCACGTCCCCTTCCATTAAAATTACTGGCAACAGTTTCTTAGAACCCTGCTGAATGGACTGTAGTTCAATAACACTGACAAACAACATTTTTCTTTCTTATATAAGAATAAGTGTTCTTAGGTCAGTTTCTTGCGCTGATTTCAAATCTTAAATCCGTTTATCTCTATCGCATCGGGTTCTTAAGATATATGTGAATAAATATATTTTTGGGAAACCGTTATTTGCTACGTTTCATTTTTACTATATAACTTATTAAAAATTAATAAAATGCAAAATAATTCTACTTTTTATACTGCTAAAAGATGCATGACATATGTTACGCAATTTTTCAAATAGTTACTGTTTTGTGAAATAATTCTGAGCGAAATATGGATTCGAGCAGTTGTAGAAATTCGGCTGATCTGTTCTGTTACGTTTGCGGATATTTTACCGATCGTGTACACCAGAAAAATTTTACACCATTACTAAAGAAAGCATATGAACTTTATTTCGATTCGAAAGTTGATGACGCAAATAAATCTTGGAAGCCAAATGCAGTTTGTTCGACTTGTGCAAATACATTGGCAGGTTGGTTACGAAAATCGCCGAAGCATAAGTCGATGCCTTTTGGAGTGCTACTGATTGTTACTTCTGCTTGACAAATATCCATGGTTTCACTTTTAAAACTAGAAAGTCTGTGGTTTATCAAAATATTGAATCGGTTTCGAAACCATTGCCTCATGATCCAATCACGTGTCCGATCCCAGTTCCACCAGAACAATATCCGTTGGACATGAATGAACCATCAGAAAGTGATAGTTTACCTGCTTTAGAAACTAATTCTGACTCGGATTATATACCGGTGAATGATGGTGTTCACTTAATTAACCATTCAGAACTTTCAGATCTAATACGTGATCTCGCTCTTACCAAAGGACAAGCGGAATTACTCGGTTTGCGACTCAAAGAATGGAATCTTTTAGCGCCCAATACTCCTATTTCTAAATTTCGTCATAGACACAGAGAACTTGTTCAATACTTTGAGATGGATGATGACATTTGCTATTGCAAAGATGTAAACGGTCTAATGGTGCACCTCGGTCATGAGCACATAGTCAACGAATGGCGACTTTTCATCGACTCTTCCAAGACTAGTCTAAAAGCCGTGTTATTGCATAACGGAAATTTATTTTCATCAATTCCAGTCGCCTACGCTGTTCATATGAAAGAAACTTATGACAATATGGCTATACTTTTGGCAAAAATAAAGTACAATGACTAACAATGGCGGATTTGTGGAGACCTAAAGGTCATTGCAATTCTCACGGGCATGCAGACTGGGTATACTAAATTTTGTTGCTTCCTACGTGAATGGAACAGCCGCAACAGACAGGAACATTATGCAAGAAAGGTGTGGCCTATCAGGGATCGTATGCAGCTCGGGCATAAAAATTTAATACACGAGCCATTAGTTAACAAAGACAGCATCATTTACCACCGTTACATATAAAGTTGGGGCTCATGAAGAATTTCGTAAAAGCGTTAGATAAAACGAACAAAGCTTTCACTTATCTTCGAGAAAAGTTTCCGCAAGTTAGCGATGCAAAGATAAGGGAAGGTATCTTTGTAGGACCTCAGATTAGGAAAGTTATTGCAGACAAACAATTCGAGAACTTGTTACATGGTAATGAACTTCGCGCATGGATGGCATTCAAATCGATCGTCGATAACTTTCTGGGAAATCACAAATCTGTCGACAATGTGCATATTGTTAAGCAGTGCACAGATGCATACAGAATTATGGGCTGTAACATGTCCCTCAAAATCCATTTGCTCGATTCGCATCTTGACTTTTTCCCTGACAACCTTGGCGAAGTCAGCGATGAACATGGAGAACGATTCCATCAAGATATCGCCGTAATGGAGTCACGTTATCAAGGACGGTGGAGTGTGACCATGCTTGCTGATTATTGTTGGATGCTTCATCGCGATGTACCACATGCCATTCACCGACGAAAGTCGACTGCAAAGAAATTCAAGCCTACATAACTGTTATACTTCTTGTACGAATGATGTTGTAATACTGTATGCGTTGTTAAAAAACGTCAATTGCGTATTTCTAGAGATCCCGACCTGATAGAGAAAAACGGTTTGCAGATTTAAAAACAGCGCATTAAAATTGACCAGAAAAACATAGAAATGTTAGAGAAAGAAAAAAAAATTTTTTGTTAGCCAGTGTAACCCTAGACGCCATGGACATCAGAGTCCAGTATCTCCTTCTACTTGAAAAAGGACCCGCTACATTGGGGAGCCAAGCCAGTCGTTTAATTTTGGGAAAGTAAAGCCGTTGATTTGCAACTATTTGGAGCCTTAAACCGGCAGTATTAGGACATTTCTCCTTATTACAAGCCAACCAGCCTTAAAAGTTGTATTTCGACCAAGTTTTTCAAAATGGCGTACCTATTATCTGCTAACACGTCCAGAGTATGAGAAGGCCGGGAAAACATTTCCTACACTACAGTTCTTCATTACGCAAGTCCCAAAAGAGCAAGCTATCAAGTTTATCACAGCTGCATCATTAGACGCAAGTTTGCATCTATTTTCTGCCAAAGATGGCGAATTTTTCTGACTTCGAGCAATCGAGTGGATTTTGGATCGAGTCAGCTGCTTTCTGTTTCTAGGCCTAGTGAGAGGTCTTGATTCCTGTTCGCATCTGTGCTGCTAGGAACAGCCGTGGAACTAGGAGGATTTTGGGCCAGGCATAAAATAAGTCACGTTTATCAGACTCATACATATTGTGACATACAGTATCTTAATTGCCGCCAATTTTCAGCTTTATGTTTTATGTATTCAATGTCATGTTGTATCTAGTCTGTGGGTGGTAGGCGGGACTTATGCTTCCATTTATACCATTTCGACTGGTCGATGGAATCATAAGCGTGTCCGTAGGGTTTGGTAGGTGATGGTTTCACATAGCGGGGCCGGTATTTCATCGCTGCGTGAATCTGCTGCTACTGAAGTAATCATAGCCTATGTACGTTAGCAGTGATGTCTGGTTAACTGTTATTTTGTAATTATATTCCAGGTTTGAAAAACTTTCCTCAGTTTTGCTCAATTTTTGTTTGTAAAATTGTTTTCTTACCTTGCTATCTCTGATTTCATGTATGTTATTCATGTTGTAAGAAAAAAAATTGTCATGTCTTGTGCTATTTGTTTATGAGCCATATTTTAATATTGTTCAATTTATGTCATTTCTGCCTTAGTTTTCCACATTTGTATTTGCTTCTTTTCGGCTCTGATTGCTGTAACTTTGTCTACTGTTTGTAACATTCTTTTTGCTCCATTACTTAACATTCTGCATCTTACCATTATTAATTCATCAAGTGATTGAATTTGAAGTGATGTTATAGGTATTTAAATATTATTCGGAAAGCAATAATAATAATTATATATATATATATATATATATATATATATATATATATATATATATATATATATATATATATATATATATATATATATATATATATATATATATATATATATTTACCCTATCTGTTCCTATTGAGAAAGCACATTAAGAGTAACCATGGGAACTTTGAAAGATATAGTAAAGGTTGGAAAAGATTGTGGTCTGGAGGGACCTGCCTTGCAAGAATATATTGACAAGGAAATCAAAAGACAAGAAGAGAAAGAGAGAAGAAAGGAGGAAATGGAAAATAGAAGAAGACAAGAAGAATTAGAGGAAAAAAGAAGACAAGAAGAATTAGAAGAAAAAATAAGACAAGAAGAAAGAGAAAATAGACGGGAAGAATCAGAAAAAGAAAAGAGAGCTCAGGAGTTAGCTTTTGAAAAGGAAAAATTAGCCTATGCTCAAGCTGAGCTAAAACATGCTCAAGAAATCAAGTTAGCTGAAATTGATCTTGAAAAATTAAGATTGCAACAACCTCCGGTCAATATCAGAAATATAGATGAGGATAAGAGAGGGCATAACAAATATGTTAAGGTAACTTTACCTAAATTTAACCCTTCCATTGATGATATCCAATGCTTTTTAAGTAGATTTGAGACCTTTTGTACTAAACAAGAGATTGATAAAGCTACATGGCCTAGTAGGCTCATGAATTTGTTAGTTGGTGATGCTTGTACAGCTGTATGTACCATGGATGATGAATCCAGAAATAACTATGATTCAGTTAGAATACTGTTACTAAAGAAATACCAACTAGATGAGGAACGTTATAGACTAAAATTTAAGTCATTAATACCTGATTCTAGTAAGGATTTTACGGAGTTTATTTCCTCAATCAAAATGAATTTTTCAAGATGGATTGATCTCGCCAAAATAGAAAAGACTTTTGAAGGATTATCAGATTTAATCCTCAGAGATAAGGTGTTATCTTCTATTAGTGGAGAGTTTTTATCCTTCCTACAGGAAAGAAAACCAGATAAATTACACTGACAAACAACATTTTTTTTTCTTATATAAGAATAAGTGTTCTTAGGTCAGTTTCTTGCGCTGATTTCAAATTTGAAATCCGTTTATCTCTATCACGTCGGGTTCTTAAGATATTTGTGAATAAATATATTTTTGGGAAACCGTTATTTGCTCCGTTTCATTTTTACTATATAACTTAATAAAAATTAATAAAATGCAAAATAATTCTACTTTTTATACTGCTAAAAGATGCATGACATATGTTATGCTATTTTCAAATAGTTACTGTATTTTGAAATAATTCTGAGCGAAATATGGCTTCTAGAAGTTGTAGAAATTCGGCTGATCTGTTCTGTTACATGTGCGGATATTTTACCGATCGTGTTCACCAGAAAAACTTTACACCATTACTAAAAAAAAGCAAATGAACTTTATTTCGATTCGAAAGTTGATGATGCAAATAAATCTTGGAAGCCAAATGCAGTTTGTTCGACTTGTGCAAATACATTGGCAGGTTGGTTACGAAAATCGCCGAAGCATAAGTCGATGCCTTTTGGAGTGCAAGTAATATGGCGTGAACCGACAAATCACGCTACTGCTTGACAAATATCCATGGTTTCACTTTTAAAACTAGAAAGTCTGCGGTTTATCCAAATATTTAATCGGTTTCGAAACCAGTGCCTCATGATCCAATCACGTGTCCGATCCCAGTTTCACCAGAACATATCCGTTGGACGTGTATGAACCATCAGAAAGTGATAGGTATCATAGTTTACCTGCTTTAGAAACTAATTCTGACTCGGATTATATACCGGTGAATGATAGTGTTCACTTAAATAACCATTCAGAACTTTCAGATCTAATACGTGATCTCGCTCTTACCACAGGACAAGCGGAATTACTCGGTTCGCGACTCAAAGAATGGAATCTTTTAGCGCCCAATACTCCGATATCTAAATTTCGTCATAGACACAGAACTTGTTCAATACTTTGAGATGGATGATGAAATTTGCTATTGCAAAGATGTAAACGGTCTAATGGTGCACCTCGGTCATGAGCACATAGTCAACGAATGGCGACTTTTCATCGACTCTTCCAAGACTAGTCTAAAAGCCGTGTTATTGCATAACGGAAATTTATTTTCAACAATTCCAGTAGCCTACGCTGTTCATATGAAAGAAACTTATGACAATATGGCTATACTTTTAGCAAAAATAAACTACAATGACTACCAATGGTGGATTTGTGGAGACCTAAAGGTCATTGCAATTCTCACGGGCATGCAGACTGGGTACACTAAATGTTGTTGCTTCCTATGTGAATGGGACAGCCGCAACAGACAGGAACATTATGCAAGAAAGGTGTGGCCTATCAGGGATCGTATGCAGCTCGGGCATAAAAATTTAATACACGAGCCATTAGTTAACAAAGACAGCATCATTTTACCACCGTTACATATAAAGTTGGGGCTCATGAAGAATTTCGTAAAAGCGTTAGATAAAACGAGCAAAGCTTTCACTTATCTTCGAGAAAAGTTTCCGCAAGTTAGCGATGCAAAGATAAAGGAAGGTATCTTTGTAGGACCTCAAATTAGGAAAGTTATTGCAGACAAACAATTCGAGAACTTGTTACATGGTAGTGAACTTCGCGCATGGATGGCTGTCGTGGTTGAGTAAAGTGTGGAGTATTTGTCGAGTAGGACAGTAGTAGTGAAATCGACAAGGGATAGTGGACTGACAGAGTTATAGATTACACACACAGAAAGGTGTAAATAGGAGATGGACTTGAGACAACCTGGAAGAAGATTTATAAAAAAAGTGATCTCTCTCTCCAAGCCTCAACTCACTTTTTACTGTCTAAGCATATCCTGCACTCACTCTTTTCTCTTATCAAACATAGAGATTATAGTAAAGAGCTAAACAAGTTTAATTATGGATGAAAAGGGTCGGGAACAGCGCATTAATAAATGTGTAAACTTTATTAAAGAAGAAAAGCATGGAATTAATGCATATCATCATACACAGCATAAATTTACATCAATAATCAAAATATTCATCAATAGTCATCAATAATCATCAATAACCACCAATAATGCAAATACACACCCACAAACACACACACCACCAACACTCATAAAACCTGTAGAACGCGGAGAAAATAACTAAGCTGTCCGACAGAGGGTCCGCTTTCGGGGACCAAAGGCGCTAGCTCCAGAAAGTGTCTTACCGATAAATATCCTTCAAGATGACTGATGTGAAATACCGAACTTTCCTTGTCGGGCTAAACGTTGGTGACCCCTAATTGCGCGAGGAGGGCTAGAACTCTGTCTATCTTTCTTGCTGGCCAAATAACCGAACTGAGCGACAGCCTGTCCGCTTTTCGTGGGACCAAATGTGCTAGCTCCAGAAAGTGTATTATTTGTAGATCCTTCGTGAGGGACTAGCCTACAAAACTTTCTTTGTTGGTGCTAAACGTTGGTGCCCGCTACTCGCAAGAGGGGGGGGGGCAGGAACTCTGTCCATAGATGGCTGCTCATACGTGCGAGGTTTTAAGTATCCAGAAAAATACACCGGAAGAATTCACTTGAGGACATAGAGTCCCAGGCGCGCTTATCCGGCGCTAGGCTCTGCTTGGCTGTAAATCCTGTTTAAACTGGTTTGGCTGTGGTTTGCTGAGTGCCCCGTTTAGGCACAAAAAGGCGGGTGATATGGAATTCTGCTATCGGCATGCTGGGCGGTTTTGATATTCTGGAAGCCGCAATGCTCTGGCTGGTAATCCAATAGGCGAGTAGAGAACTACTACTACATTTGGTGATTCCAGAATTAGCGTTGGCTCCGTTGCACTGCGTGAGCTTAACTTGGCGTTTTAAAAAAGGGGTTTTGATTCAGGAACGGGGTTGACGATTCGTTGCTAGATGTATACAGAAACCCTCTAGATCGAAGATTATATGACTTTCTTCGCCTGACTGGAGTCTGCTCTAGCGATTCGGTCTCCCTGAAACTGAGACCCAAAAAAACACCTTTTACCTCAAGCAAATAATAAATCACACTAACTTTATACAGAAAGTTTCGCTCCACTATGGGATTAAATTTATTGTAGTTATTGCTATGATAGTTTAGGGCTGTCTTTAACCATGTCTCCTGTTCCTTAAAAATATCAATTATCACCACGCGCCCGCATAGGCTTAATATCTTTTGTACACCCAGGTACCTGTCAGTAACTGTTCTGACAGCAACAATCTACTCCTCTTTTCCCAATCTCAACATACAGGAAACCTAACCTGTAGTTACAGTTAAATGAATATGCTTATTCATCTTACAACATTAAATGAATTTACATAAACAGATTACAGCATTTGACATTACACAAATAAATCGTATGTCCCCTTGGGGAAATATATTAGCATTCCACAAAATGCAATGTTCTTGCTATAATAATACAGTTGTGGCTAAATCATAGGATATAATTATATCTATGCCTGGTGACTGCTTTCGGTGAAAGTTATAGACTAGTGTCTAGCCACACAAGTAAGCATACAATGATTCTCCCTTGCCACTAGAAATATCTATCAAAAGGAATAAGTGACTATCTCCTATAATCCAGAGTTATTACCTGCATCTCACTATTCAGTTTTAAAGTGAACAATCCACACCTGACATTATCTTACAGAAATGACAGTTAATTTTGCTGACTCTTAACCCAATGGTAAGCATTCGTGGACTGATTCTACGCCTAATATCTGTTATTGTAAGTTTAACATTTAACCCATGATAAACCGTAACAGTTTAAGCACCACTTAATAGGCCGTAGACAGCGCTACCTTATCACTGAATAAATTACTAGGAGAAGTCCTCAGAAATAAATTCACTTTCCTAACAGATATATAAAAGCTAACATGAATCTAATATAATAATTATAAGATATGTCAACTCACCCCGAAAATGACTAGAACATAGGCAAACACATTCTAGTATTGTGTTAAAGTTTGCCTTATCTCATGATGGTCATCTACGGGCCAGGAATATGTCACGAATGTCTTTGTCTATTAAACCCATCACTCTTATAGATTACAAAGGACGCTCCCTCCGGACACCTGGCCTGCATATTTCTTCAGAGGTATCGGCGTAATCGTAATACCGGGTAAGACAAAGGTTTCAGAAGCAACAACTTGCGAAAATTCCCCCAGAGAGACAATCATAATATTATGTGCTCTTTGCTCATCTAAGGGCAAACAACCCACTAGCAGCGGTTGTTATCTCCCCATGAAACAGATCAAACTCGCTACCCAGGCCTCAAAGAGTACAAGCCGCTCGTGATCAAACGTTTTAAAGCGACCAGAGAAATTCCCCTGGACGGACCAGGTGCGTGTTGTAATATTGCCGCTATGCTGACCGTTTTGACCAGTGGGGGATTTCTACTGAAAGTCAGAACGTAACCAACCTCGGGTGGGGTTTGAGAGGGTGAGAAAGTTTGGCCACGAAGGTAGAAAATAAAAGAAAAAGAAAATACAAAATGTCCAGGAAAACAGAACATTTAAAGGAGTAATCAAATTATGGACAAGATGGAAAAATAAATTTCGGTCACGTGACAATGGCATTCAAATCGATCATCGATAACTTTCTGGGAAATCACAAATCTGTCGACTATGTGCATATTGTTAAGCAGTGCATAGATGCATACAGATTTATGGGCTGTAACATGTCCCTCAAAATCCATTTGCTCGATTCGCGTCTTTACTTTTTCCCTGACGACCTTGGCGAAGTCAGCGATGAACATGGAGAACGATTCCATCAAGATATCGCCGTAATGGAGTCACGTTATCAAGGACGGTGGAGTGTGACCATGCTTGCCTATTATTGTTGGAGGCTTCATCGCGATGTACCACATGCCATTCACCGACGAAAGTCGACTGCAAAGAAATTCAAACCTACATAACGGTTATACTTCTTGTACGAATGATGTAATACTGTATGCGTTGTTAAAAAACTTCAATTGCGTATTTCTAGAGATCTCGACATGATAGAGAAAAATGGTTTGCAGATTTAAAAACAGCGCATTAAAATTAACCAGAAAAACATAGAAATATTAGAGAAAGAAAAAAAAATTATTTTTTTGTTAGACAGTGTTATCCGTTGCTGAAGCTTTAGGTAGACAGTATCAGGTCGCACACCCAAACAAAAAGCTCAGTAAAGATAATTTTAGAGATTCACTTCCAGCTGCTTCAGCTAAAGTTACAAATTTTAACAACGATAAACAGAGGTCAAATAGTGTTGACAGGAACTGCAAATTTAATCCTAACTTTCAGTATGGGAATAATAGAGGCAAATATAATTTCAACAGAAAATCTCAACAGCCCCAGAGATTTACCACCTATAATAAAAACAATGATTATTTTGGTCCACAACAATCATTTAGACATAATGATTACCGGAATAAGGGCAGTTATAGTCCCAGATCTAACAGGGAAAATAGATCATTTCATAGGGCTAATGATAACAACCCTAATAATAGAGGTTCTTCCCATAACAATAGTTATAGACAGTCAAGAAACCCAGAACGTGGTAATGCTGTCATGGATATTGATAATGATAACACAAATCACAATAACGTGCCTATTGCACATGCAAACTCCTGCAGTGTCGATTTGGCTAACAGTGCTAATTGTACTCAATGCAGATTCTTATTTCAGCCACTGAGTGTTCCGAGACTGTTGTGGGACACCCTCTTCCAGTCATGTCATCTGTTGCTACCACAGGATCCTTAGTATTAAATAGAGGATTTGTTAACAATAAACTTGTGTCTTTGTTGCGGGACACAGGGGCTACCACCATTGGCATTCGTGGGTCGTTGGTAGACTCATCAGATTATACTGGAATGGAAATCATATGTGTCACTTTTGGTGGAACAGTGGAATTCTATCCCACTGCAAAGGTATTCCTCGATACACCTTATTACACTGGTCGAGTGCTCGCTTGTCTGTTGAACAGTCCCATTGCTGGCATTCAACTTGGAAATATCCCTGGGATCCGTGAATGTTCTCAACAAGACATTGAGAAATGGGAAAGAGAACACTTGATATCAGCTAATGCTGTCACCACGAGAGCTCAAGCTCGTGAAGAAAGACTAAATCATGTTGGTGAAGATTTGATTTTAGAAGATAGTACCACTGATGATGATCTTACAAATGATATCAGTGATGATGATGATAATATCAGTAATTTTGATCAAGGTAATGTTGATGATCAAAGTATTCACACTGATGAAGATGATGATTTGAATGTAGAATTAATTGATAAAAATTCGTTCATTCAAAAACAAAGAGAAGATGACTCTTTAAAAAATTCTTTGCCTTGTTTACGACAAGTAACGTAAATAAATTGTACAAAACAAAACATTGGTATACTTTAAATAATAATATTTTGGTAAGGAATTTAGAAGATGGTAACTCAGTGAAAAAACAGATCATGGTGCCACTGTGTTTTAGACCACTAGTGTTGCGACATGCCCATGATATTAACGCTGCGGGTCACTTGGGTGTAGCAAGAACTAAGCAGAGAGTTATCTCTCATTTCTTTTGGCCGGGTGTGACAAAAGATGTAAAAGTCTTTTGCCGCACATGTTTAGTCTGCCAGAGGGTGGCAACTAAAAGGCCTCATCACAACGCACCCATCCAAGCAGCGGACATCTCTTTGCGTCCTTTCGCAAAGATGTCAATAGACCTTATTAGTCCTATTGAAACTTCAGCTAGGGGACATAGATATGTCTTAACGTGTATAGACATGTGTACACGTTGGCCCGAGGCCATCCCACTGAAGCATACCTCAAGCAATGACGTTGCGGACGTTCTATTTTTAGTTTTCACTAGATTGGGGTTTCCCGAAAACATTCATTCGGATAATGGCTCGCAATTTGTTTCTGAAGCCATGGTGAAAGTGATGAAGATGTTCGGTATTGAACGATCACTTAGTAGTTTGTACCATTCCCAAGCGTCTGGTAAAATTGAGAGATTTAATAGGACACTCAAGCAGATACTTGATAGAGTAACAGCTAGTTATCCGCAAGACTGGGACAGAGTTCTCCCAGCTGTCCTGTTTGCGGACCGTGAAATACCAAATTCCAGTACAGGTTTTTGTCCGTTCGAGCTCGTTTATGGTGCGAGACAACGGGGACCAATGTCCGTACTAAAACATTTACTAAAAGGTACTAATTTGGACGGGGAAGTACAGTCGTCTTATGAATATGTCGTAAACCTAAGACGACAAATAATTGACGCATGCAAAATAGCAGTGCAGTCTTCGGAAAAAGCAAAGTCAAAGGCTCGACTGTGTTTCAATAAAAACAGAAAACTTCACCAGCTGTGGCCAGGAGACGAAGCTTTTGTTTTGCTCCCGAATAAGGATAATAGACTGTTAATCTCATGGAGAGGCCCATATACTATTGTTAAGAAACTATCTGATGTAGATTATGTTGTTAACATAAAAGGTAAAGAAAAAATTTTCCACATAAACATGTTGCAACAATTCTACACTAGGCCTCCACATCTTCGTCCTATTTTCAATTCTCTCGACGAATCCATTATTCGTCGTTCTTCGTTGGCAGTCATCCAAGAAGAAATTTCTGATTTCGATAGTGAGGGTGAACCTATACTATCATTACCTGATATTCACTCACTAGCGACAGAATCATGGAAAGATGTTTCCATTAATCCGTCGCTCGATACTAATCAGAAAAATCAGATAACTGAACTACTTCAGTTGTTTTCTGATGTGCTGACAGATATTCCTGGGCACACTAATGTCATTGAACATGACATCATATTGACGGATTTCAGACCTATTAAACTGAAACCG
Source organism: Oreohelix idahoensis (assembly GCA_024509875.1). Taxonomy (NCBI): domain Eukaryota; kingdom Metazoa; phylum Mollusca; class Gastropoda; order Stylommatophora; family Oreohelicidae; genus Oreohelix; species Oreohelix idahoensis. The sequence continues at coordinate 74,821 of JAMPIV010003227.1, read as the reverse complement.
TACCCAATTCCGATCCATCTGCAATCTCAAGTGCAAGATGAGATCAAACAGATGATTAGTCTAAATATTATCGAACCTTCCAATTCACCATATAGCTTTCCTATGGTGCTAATTAGGAAGAAAGACAAATCTATACGTGTTTGTATAGATTATAGAAAACTTAACGCAGTGTCTGTCCGAGACGCAGAACCTCTTGCCGTGCTCGATTCTCTTCTTGAGAGACTTTCTACTGCTATTTTCTTTACAAAATTCGATCTCTCAAAGGGCTATTGGCAAGTTCCGATGTCTAGGAGATCTAAACCTTACACAGCCTTTGCTACTCCGTTGGGTTTATTTCAATTCAATTATATGGCTTTCGGACTAGTAAATGCCCCTGCGACATTTGTGCGCATTATGAGAAGATTATTCTCAGACCGTGAAGACTTGATCATATACATTGATGACATATGTCTCTTTCATCAATCTTGGAGTGATCATGTTCACGGGATTCACACTCTTTTAGCTACTTTACGTAATCATAACATCACAGCTAGACCTTCTAAAACGAGAATAGGATTCTCTGAAATCACTTTTCTCGGCCATAAGGTTGGAGGTGGGGTCTTGCAACCTGAGGATTCCACTGTTTCCAAGATCTTAAACTTAGACATTACACGAACAAAGAAGCAGGTTAGGAGTTTGTTAGGCCTAATTAACTTCTACAGAAGATTCCTGCCTAATTTCAGTGATGTTACCTCAGTGCTGTCCGCGTTGCTGAAAAAGGACGCGGCAAAGAAGGTAGTGTGGTCCCATGTCTGTAATGAGTCTCTAAACGTGATTAAAAATGCATTCTCAAAATCGCCTATGCTACGTTTACCTGACATTCGCCTACCTTTTATCCTAAGGGTCGACGCCAGTGATGTTGGAATAGGAGGCGTATTAATGCAGGACTATCAAGGCCAGTTGCACCCAATCATCTATGTTTGCAGAAAACTTACCGGTGCTGAACAAACGTACCCTATAGTCGAACGTGAATTACTCGCAATTATGTTCTGCTTCAACAAAACTACAGAGATACTTACTGGGTGCACACTTTACTCTTGAGACAGATCAACGAGCCCTGGGTTATCTTCAAACTGCGCGTTTCACTAACCCAAAAGCGGCTAGGGCAAGCCTTGCTTTACAGCCCTACGACTACTCAATCAGGGCGATCAAGGGCAACATTAACGTGGTTGCAGACGTATTGTCCCGATGTATTAAAGACACTCCGTCTCCCATGTAAACCACAGCTCCATGTATCGACAGCATGCTGAACAGCCTTAGTTACACTCAGGTGACTTTTTGCTGATGACTTTGCGTGTAAAGAAGCTGCGCTATAGGTTTTCAAAGAAAGTGCGTTTCTACGGGTCTTATCAGAACTACGCTACCCGCTAGGACACATGATGATGCTGTTTGAAACACCTTTTTGAACGAGTAGGATATCGTTTGTCTCAGATCATTGTATACACTCACAGGACACCTACATTTGAACTGTCAGCTCTACGTCAGGTGTAATAGGAAACTTTTCTACAAACAGTTCCAGAAAATTCAATTCGAGAACGTTTTTACAAGTTGTCAAGATATAACTTTCTGTATCAATTTGGTTTCAAAAGGGCCATAACTCATTATTTGAAACCATACAAGATTTCCAAGGGAGATAATCACACTATGATATGCTGAACTATTCTGCGTGAATGTGCTTCAGGATTCTCGAGTGTACATTTTTTCGGTCTACTAATGATTGTTTGGACTACTATCGTGGACAAGATTGACTTATCGATTCTACAGAAAACTTCATGCTTTACAGGACTTTGCACGTGAAATGGCTTCAAGCCTGTGCGAAAGATCACCTTTTCTCCTTACATGAAGAAAATAAACTAATTAACTGTGCCTATTCAAAGTGATCTCTTAGCACATAGATTCACTTCATGGGACATTTAAGGTGTTAAGACATTTGAGCGCATTGCGCCTTACTATGATAATTGTTTCTTAATTAACGGGTCACATTATTATATGGACGATAAACCCACATTAAAGATAAGCGTAAATGGGAAAATCCTGGAGCAAGTCAAGAGCTACGTATATCTTGGTCATATAATAACAGAAGATGGCAGATATGAAACAGAAATCAAGAAGAGAATAGGAATGGCCAAAGCTACATTCAACAACATGAAACATATACTGACATCCAAACAGTTATCTCACAAATTAAAACTGAGAATCATTAAGTGTTATATATATTCTGCATTTCTGTATGGTGCAGAAACATGGACGATGAATAAGCATTTGGAAGAAAGAATTGAGGCTCTTGAAATGTGGATATATAGAAGAATGGGGCGTATCTCATGGAAAGAGATGAAAACAAATAAGGAGGTCCTAGAAAATCTAGGTATGAAAAGAGAACTAATGAGGGAGGTCAAAGTTCAGCAGCTAAAATACTTTGGCCACATAAAAAGGCATAACACTTTGCAGAAGATCATAACAGAAGGGAGAGTTGAAGGCAAACGTGCAAGGGGAAGACAGCGCTATAAGTGGGAAGATAACATCAAGAGATGGACAGGAAAGAGTCTATCAGAGTGCACCATCAAGACAAGAGACAGAAGACGTTGGAGATCCATTACAGCCAACCTTCGTTGTGGAGATGGCAACTGATGATGATGATGATTATTATATGATACAAGTTGACACAGCAGTCATTAAATACAAGATACATATATTGACATAATGTCGCAGTCATACATATATATTATATATTTCTCGGGACCCAAAGATGCAGCAATAGTGAATGCAGTCAGCGACCCATAGCTTGACTGCTTGCATCAGAGTCAGCGAACCAGAGCTGACTAAGACCGTACTCCACCTCCACTTGGTGGGCCTGGAAACAGTCTGCACCAGTGCAGTCTGGCTGAGCGAGTACGGATCGCAATGGAAAGGCAAACCCGGTCCCTAAAAAATGCCGTGCTGAAGTCGGATGTGTCGACCGAAAGGTGGAGATATCACAGCTACGGCGTAAACAGACACAACGCAACCACCGTCCTTTTTAGGGCGAACAAGGAAGAAAAAGAATATATTTCTCTACTGATTAATATTGATTAATTCATGCACTTAGTATTAATGTTTATTTGATTAACATTCTTTGACTAAGGTGACATGTACAGTAGGAGTTTATGACTTACTGGACGGTGAATGAATGTTGGTATATATGCATTGTTTATGTTACATGTTGACTGACTATTGCTTATGAATTCATTATTATGTTAAAGTGTTTGGTGCTGTTTTCATAGACATTGGGTTTGCAGTATACACTGTTTCTCCACACCTTGCGTGTTAAATTGCCTCCATTCGGCACAAACATGGGTCTATGCAAGGTCATAGCAGCAGTGACATAATATGTTACCTTTTTCTCAACTCAGTAGTAATGTGTCTCATACCCCAATAATGTCTACTCCGTTCGACATTATTGACCGGGGGGGAAAGGGGGGAGTAGTTGTTATGACTCATTTCATAACACCATTTTCGGTCGCCCTCAAACTTGGTTTGTTGTGCTGATTTCCTATTTATTAATCTTTATTACGACAACACAAGAAGGACGTCACGATTGTATGGGTATTTTCCGACCGGACATGGTTTTGTGGGCTATGACGGTTCTGAGGAGCTCGTCACCGTGTCTCCATTGTGAGAATGCTGTGTATTCTGTGCTCCTGGGTATGTACTTGAAGTACTGGTTTTATAAGTGTATGTCAGCTAGGTAGTCTACGAGATAGAACCTAGTCTGATTGTATTTTATATGGTCATGTCAGCGCTGAAGGAATGTGGAAGGAAAGTATATTATAATATTAAATAAATTCAGCGAAGTGACAACTGACAGTGTTATGCCAGTCTACAGACGTTAGACGTACTTATAGACAGGCTGATGAGAGCTTATGTCTTGTACATTTGATGCATTTTAAAAGGAGCCAGTCATTGTAATTAAATTCTACATGTGTGAAACGTTCACCAGGCATTATTCAGTGTTATACTGTTTCAACTGTCAAATACGTTTCTTAGAACTCTGCTGAATGGACTGTAGTTCAATAACCCCAGACGTCATGGACATCAGAGTCCAGTATCTCCTTCTACTCGAAAATGGACCCGCTACACTAACTAAACAAAGTCTGGCCGTCTACACTGATGGATCCAAGGGTGATAGTGGGCAACTAGGTGCAGGAATTGTAATACCACAATGGGGATTTAAAAAGAGCTACAGTGTAACTGAAGGGGCTTCAATTTTTACCGCAGAGATGGTAGCAATTCTAAAAAGTTTAGAAATAATCGAAGATAACCCACCAGAAGTTGTTAACGATATTTACAGATTCACTATCATCACTACAAGCACTAGAACACCCAGGTAAATGTAGCCGGCCAGACATAAAGGAAGAAATTCTAGCAGTTAATACATCACTAGGGAACAGAGGATGTAGTGTGAGGCTAGTGTGGGTTCCAGCACACATAGGTATTGCTGGTAACGAGTTGGCAGATCAGAACGTCAAGAATGGAAGAACAAGTAAAAACAATATAAGAGCAGGACTGGGAAGGTCGAAGATCAAGAGCCAAGTGAAGATAACTATAAACGAGAAATGGAAGACAACATGGAAGAACAGTAGAAAAGGCAGACACGCGTTCAAACTGCTGAAAGAACCAACAAGGACTTGCCAGGTCAGAAAAGAATTAAAGATACCATCAATACATAAAACTGTGGCGTCTCCGTCTCGGTGCAGCATACTTTATGATAGAAGAACCACACTGCCAAGAATGTCAGGAAGAGAATGACATAGACCACTACCTGAACCACTGTAAAAAGTATGAATAACAAAGGCTTGAATTAAAAACTTACTATAGAAATCACAATATAGACATGACAGGTGATAAGGTTTTAAGTATAGATGCCCCAAGAGATGTCCAATCAATTCTTAAAAGATATATACATAAAACAAAGGAAAACATATAAGGTTAGTGCTTCAGAAAAGACATTTAACTAAATAGAAATTAAGCAACAAGTACTAACAAATCATTAAAAAAAAAAAAAATTACTAACTACTCATAGGACAAGGAAAGACAACGAGGTTTAAAAAAAAAAAATTAAAACAACAACTCAAAAAGAACAAATGCTAAATCAAATTAAAACCAAGTGTAAAGGACAATAGTTATCTATAAACAATACAATAAAAATAATAAAGTGGACAAATACTAATATAAATTAAAATCAGCAACTGCAAAGACAACAGTTATTTAAATTAAATACAAAATAAGAAAATAAAATGACACTAAATACCCCAATTATAACCAAATTTCATGTTGAACAGGGTAGACCAAGATGGAACGAGAAGAGGCAATAATGGTCAGCTGTTAAGTGCCCGCTCTCCACCCATCACCTCTTCAAAACAACAACAACAGTGGGAGGACCAAAAACCACAGGCCTAAGGGTCTTTTATATTTGGACATGCGCCCTAATATAACCGACTAGGTTGAACGGGATGCGCCTCGCCAAAACGAGGTAAAAAAAAAAAGTGGGAGGACACATGTGAAGAGTGTCAAGAACCAAACTCAATTAGACACTTTCTGGTGGACTGCAAAAAATATGACCAGCAGAGGCAAAACATTAAGACATACTGTAGTAACCACAAGGTAGAAATGAGTGTAGAAAATCTCATAGGTACAAAGACCCCTTCAGAAGTGCAAAAGTTAATAAACACTATATTACAAATACTAAAGCTAACATATAAAAAATAAATAAGGATCCGAGCCAGTAGTCCACACTGGTGAAAGACTCCCCCCAGATACATACAGATTAACCAAATAAACCGTCCAGTGAAAATTAAAAACATACCAGCTTAAAAAATATCATATTTTTTTTTTATAAAAAAGCCATTCTGAACTATAACTACAAAAGGAAAAATACCTACTAGAGATAATATAGTATAAAATAAATACAAACAAAAACATTTTACAATAAAGGAAACACGTCCTGATATAACCAACAGCTCCATGTACATGGTAGATGGTTGAAAGGGGCGTGCTACAAAGAAAAGTAGCAAACACATTAATTTTAAAAAAAAAGTGGGAGGACACACACGAACTGAAAGAACGCAGAGGACAAAAGGAGATAGCTAGTCACGTATTCCTTCACCATTGAGTATTTGTGCTGGCCTGCCTTTGCTAGAAGTAGTCCTGTTAGTTATTTCTGAGAAGACCAGAGGGTGAGTAGGGCTACTGTACCTATTTTGTTAATGCATAATAAATTTAATTATGTCACTTCATTGAACAATCATGCTATGGAATAATCCTGAACTGAGTTCTGAACTATCCTTGTCATGTTTTAATGTGTTTATATGAATGTATCCTGCTCTATGATTATTCTATCAGGTTATATAATTGCTTATAACTTCAACATAGAACTATGTAACGATGGGCAACAGTACAGGAGCCATTGTTATGAAAGTATAATCTGATGGACAGCCAATGGTTGTCAAGGTTGAGACCAGGACACTCCTCATATATACTACTCGTCAAAAGTCAAGGGCCACTTAGAAAAACCTTGGTTGAAACCATAAAACAAATCTGATATAAACGTAATTGGTATCAGTCAAAACGGCATTTATTGAATACCAAATTGACATGTCACGTAAAGAAATGAAAACACACATTCAAACGCAAAGAAGCTGTGAAATGTGTAACCCACCTTTTCAAAAGTCACACAATAGATATTGGACAAATAGACATTTCAAAATCGGGTATGACCACCGTTTGCAGCAAGGCATTCAAGACAGCATAGACGCATCGAGTCCACAAGGGTCCGAAGAGTATCCTGAGGAACAGCTTGCCATTCCTGAAGCAGAAATGCAGTCAGCTGTGCAACATCCATTGGCAGGGGGTGATTTGTTGACAATCTTCGACCAAGGACATCCCAGACGTGCTCAATCGGAGAAAGGTCAGGTGAATGAGCTGGCCACGCCATCCTGATGATCCCATGTTGCTGAATAAACTCATTCACCACACGAGCTCGATGGGGTCGAGCGTTATCATCTTGGAGGATGGCATTACCACCTATGGCCTCCAGAGCAGGCTGAACAATTGGTCTCAAGATTTCGTTCTGGTATCTTGGGCCGGACAAGTTGCCTTGGATGATGTAGAGTGGGGTCCTGCCGTGTCTGTGGAAGCCTCCCCAGACCATGACAGAACTCCTACCATAACGATCCACCTCTCGAATTGTGTCATCAGTAAATCGCTCTCCTGGTCGTCTCCAAACTAGAATCCTGCCATCATTGAATGACACAGTGAAGCGAGATTCATCAGTGAAGAGAACTTGACTCCGTTGTTGCCTTGTCCATCGGATGTGCTCGCGACACCAAGCAACACGGGCTCTGCGATGAGCAGGAGTAAGAGAGATTCTGACTGCAGGACGTCGAGCAGCCAGTCCAAATTCATGTAAAAGTCTGCGAATGGTGCTTTGACTGACATTAACGTTTACAGTTTGTCTCAGCTGACATTTTAGAGTGGAATAAGTCACTGTTCGATGGCGCATTGCTGACAACAAGAGGTACCGGTCATCATGTCTATTGGTGCATATAGGGCGACCTGGCCGGTGGCGATCCTCCACACTTCCTTTGGCCTGAAATCTCTCCAAAATTCTTTGGATAGTAGAGTGTGACACTGCAAGCCGTCTAGCAACCTCACGGACAGATAAACCACTTTCAACCCACGCTATAGCCCTCATTCTTTGTAAGGTGTCAAGACTTCTTCTCGGTGGCATGTTTTTTGCAAGTGATGAAACTACCCTATGTCTGCTGATTGTAAAACAAATTAAGAGTGAACTCTGTTCACGAAAAGTCGCCATTGCACGTGGAATGTCAATCAGCACGATTACTTCACCTGTTTGGTTGTACGGAAGTTTGAAAAAACACATTAAAAATGTGAAATTTTGGTCAGCAAACCAAATTGCACGTGATCACCATGGTTGTCGGTGAGTTGTTTTTATGCTTAACGTGCATAGAGGACTGTCAGAGGAAGATATTGCACCCATTTTTACTAAAAACTTCTTTCATTTAATCATTCTATACGCTTATATAAAAGTGTATTGAAAATAATAGGGTGGCCCTTGACTTTTGACGAGTAGTATAGATTTAATGCTCAAGTAGCAAATATGTAAATCAGTGGTTCATAAGCCTGGGCCGCAAGTACACTCCTACAGGTTTACGGCAGCTTGGGAGACTATATCCCAGTGGTTCTCAACCCATTGGTACCAATGACGCCAAATTGATTTGCCTGCTCTGTGGGCACAAGGTAAGCCAGAGATTCTCAAACTTTTGATAACCATAAGCATTATATGTCAGGATCATTCTGCTTGAATGGTAAGATAGCAGAGGAAAGAAAGGACTATGTAACATAATTTGTTGTAAATGAATGATGTAATATAATGTACATTTTAATCATATCATTTGAATTTTTTGTTTGCCAATTTTCGGCAATTAGACAGACGCGCATAGGAAAAAACAGTTTGTTTGTTTGAAGAATCAAGGGCGATAATATTATTCCCGTACCTTTGATGTTTACATTTTCAGGAGACTTCAGTATTTGATACGGCAGGAGGAGACAATCTAAGACGGCCCGTTCGTACGGCTCACGTCATATGATGTTTGTCGGCAAACGCCAGTTGAGCGAATAGCAAAACCTTTCATCTCGGGAAACTTAGATTTCTGAATTCCCTGCAACCCAGAAGGTGTGAAGTATCGCATCCTTTGGAGATAATTACACAAAATCTGTATACATTCTGCCTTCTCTCCTTGTCAGTTATCAGTCTCTCAGAAATGTTGGATAAATCTAATCACGCCAGACTAGGAACCATTTTATTCGCTAAATATGTTAAATTGTCCCATGGGGATTTAAAATTCTCATTGTGGTAATAATTTAAGTTGTGCTTAAGTAATTAAACACGTGTTATAATAGTTTTATCGAACACCACAATACATTTGCTGGCGAAACAATTCATTAAAGGGGACTGATAATACCTATGATAACAACAGAATAATCACAATATCTGACAATAGGTAAAAGACATATAACAGTGATCGAGGACAACAAAATGAGTTCTATAAGACTTAAAATATGATCAAAAAAAAAGAACAATATCAACTGTGGCAATCATTATCATTAAACCACAACCCAATCATTTGATAAACATCAGCACATCCACAATAAGTTACTACCATACGTAATAGTTCACCCAGAATCCAAATTGCATTAATGTTAAATATATTTACCAATGGATCCTTGGAAACCAAAATCTTAACATATTTTAGCACAATTGCTATTCCTACCTTAAATTCCAATCTTATTGACATTAAAACTTAATAATATTGTTTGCAACCTGTGACGTGTATATATTTAATAGTGACAACAAATAGTTCTAGTAATGTTTCCACCACTTTCTTATTTCAAATTTGATTACTATGACATTTCAAAATCCATTAAATAACATTACTTTTTTTACATATTCCCCTATCTAGAATCTGTTTTTTCCACTTTACAAACAATCATAACTCAATATACATTCACTCTGTGTTTGAAAAACGACTAGACCTCAGAACTGAAAAAACGCAAATATCTTATTAAACAATGGCGGCATACTAGCACAAATATCTTTACTCATTACAACTTTACTAACATAGTCCATGTATTAAATCATTATTCTACACATAACCACTTCATAAATAAATTACATCGTGTTCGCTGAGTGAAATCATATATGACAAGTAATAAACTCTTGATAAATTTTCGCAATATGGGACTGACTAACACTGGTATAGTTTCATCTTATACATAATCCCACACTGTATTACCCATTAGTAATTTCTATAACTACCAAGCGATCTTACAATTCTCAGGCTACATCTATCAACTCACAATATTATCTGAACTTATAGAAAAAAATTATGTTCCCCATAAACAGTAATTCTTTCCATCATATATACCACCTGGGTCAATCGGAACCGGTGATACCTTGTGCAATAGGGTATATTCCATTCAAGGCCATAACAATGTATCCTAGGATTAATCTATTACTACACAACTTAGATATAATTTAAAATACCCATGGCCTAAGACTATCACACTTACAAAATGTGCCACCCAACCACACCACCCAAGAACCACAAAGCCTCAATCAACTGAAGATTGGCTTACATCTTATACCATATCCTAAGGCTGCAATTTAATACTAAATCTTCACTCTTCACAATTTATGACTGACAAATAATCCCAAAGATTGATCAAACTCGACACATAGTCCCTACTCGCTAATATGTTATTTAACTCCTCTCCAAGTGAATATGGACTACCTATACCATATAACTCGTTTCCTATTTTCCAAATTACTCTTTAATTATCTAACCTCAACTATCACATATCATCCGTATAATAGTCTCTCTGTACTTATTTACGACAGTATGAAGGTCCGGTATCCCCCTGTCAATGTTCAACTAATGAATTAGTTCTGGATGTGAATCAAATATCAGACCTCCTAATCACGTCTTAATTCTACAATAATCTATAAAAGACACCCATTAGCACCGAAGCCACATGCCCAACACCAAACTCCCAACCAAAACATCCCTCTAGCCTGTCCACATCCGTTGTATACCTAAATTCTAGAAAAATATCACCCTGCAACTCCGGCAGCCCCTTTTTCCAGCCAAACCCCCCCTGAGGCAATACCCTCACCCCAACTCAGACCAATCTTCAACAGATAAAGTACATTTGTACCAATAAATTACACATCCTACCAAATATCTTTAACTAAATATAGTCGTTTACTTTGGATCGGCTTACGGTTCCATTTTCAGCCTCAACAATGCCTATTCAAAGCTTTTACCAAGAGACCATTATTTCCACCTAATGTTTCCCAATCTCAAGAGGAAACATAAATCCGATTTTCGAGAAATTAAAAGGATTTGGATCATTGCAATTTTTTGTATGGGGATTATTACTCAAACCCTCCCCACCTGTTACCAACCTTATGTCCTCTTAACAAAACATTTAAATCACTTTAAATCCTTTTCCAATTTTACTGAGATTCGATTATTTTTTATTCATACTGGTTTCAGCCACACCATGTGAAGTCAGTAATCTTGCTGCCCTACCCTCATGAATAGGTGGGGACCCTTTACTTAATCAAAATCTTAAAAGAGAATAGAAAGGTTAGGGCATGTCATATATGATTTCACCCACAGTTCATACATCCACGAAACACAACTAAATCATCAACACACCCCACCAAACACTCCCACAAACCCCAACAAAAACTCAAACACTCCCAACCCCCCTGAATTGACACCCCACCCCATTTCATTATATCCCCCATTCCCTACACCAGTGAACCCACCAAACAAATGAACTCCCTTTGTCAATACACAACCACCTATAAATCCGCCCTACTACAACATGACAACCATGTATCAAACCAACCTTAACCATCGCCACCCACCCCACTGACAACCCCCCCCACAACCCGTAAATTAGTCCCAACTCAATTATAACCCACCAAAGACACAAAGGCAAGTGAAACCCATTATTTTACAACCCACCTCCCCTTCCCCTAACGTCGACCGACCCTACTCCACCCACTTACTATTTTTTTATATCAATTGCTTAAACACCCCATTAACTGCAAGGGGCATCCATAGTCACAACCAGTCCTAGGGGCTCATATTTTCCCCCCATACTATATTTATAAACACAACCCCCCCCAATAACCCCACATCCTATCTTACCCAAAAACCCCATTACGCCCCACACTTTTTTAAACAGTCTTACATTATCACGTCGACCAACACCCACCAAACACAAACCAAAAACTGGCAGGCCATTTGCAACATTTACATAAACACCACAAATCCAAACCAGTTACAACCCCCCACACCCCCCCCATCCAACCCAGGAGGTAAGCCACAGGCCAACATTGCACACCCCCAAAGCCCCCCCACAGCATTAACCCAACCAAACAAACCTTTTGACCCCCCACCACAAATACTAATGCCACTCAACTCACCCCCACAAACCACACCCCCCCCCCCCCCCCCCCCCCCCCCAATTCACCACCCCAACCCCTAACCCCAAAACACCCACATAACCCAATAACCCCCCCCCACAAACCCCCCCACCCCCCCCCCCCACCAAAAAACCCCAACCCCCCATACACCCCCCAACCCCCCCCCCCCCCCCCCCCCCCCCAAAAAAAAACCCCCACCCCCCAAAACCCCCCCCCCCCCCCCCCCCCCCCCCACACAATTTAAAACTACCCCATCCACCCCCCAACCAATCCCCCCCCCCCCCCCCCCCAAACCCCCCCCCCCACCCCCCCCCCCCCAACCCCAATACCAACCCCCCACCCCCAAACCCCACCCCAAAACCACCCCCCCCCCACCACCCCACACCCCTTAACCCCCCCCCCCCCCCCACCCCCCCCCCCCCCCCACTCCCCCAAAAAAAAAAAAAAGTTCCCCCCAAAACACTTACCCCATACCCCCCCCCCCCACCCCCACCCCCCCCTCACCCCCCCCCCAATCTTACCCCCCAACCCCCAAACTCACCCAAACCCCAAGAAACCCCCAACCACCACCCCCCCCCCCCACCCCCCCCATCCCCCCCCCCCCTTACCCCCCACCCAACCTCACCACCCCCACCCCCCCCACCCCCCACCCAACCCCCCCCCCCCCCCCCCCCCCCCCCCAACCCCCCCCCCACCCCCCCCCCACCAACAAAAATATCCCACCCCCACCCAACCACCCCCCCCCCCCCAAATAGACAATCCCCCCCCCAACCCCCCCCCCCACCCCCCAACCCAATATTCCCCCCCCAACCCCCTTCTCTGACCCAACCAATCAAAATACCCCCCCCCTCCCCCCCCCCCCCCCCACCCACTATTCCCCCCCACCAATTCCCAAAACCCCCCCCACCCAAACCCATAAACCCCCCCAAACCCCCCCCCCCCCCCCCCCCCCACCCCACCCCTAGAACCCCCCCCCACCCCCCACCCACCCCCCCCCAACCCCCCCCCCCCCCCCACCCCACCAAAACCCACCCCCCCCCCACCCACCCCCCCCACCCCCCAACCCCCCACCCCCCCCCCCAGATTCACTATACCCCCACAAAACCCCTATTGACCCCCACCAACCCCCCCCCCCCAACTTCACCCCCCCTTTAAACACCCTATGGTCTCCCCAAACCCCCACCCCCCCCACCCCCCCCCACCAACCAAGAGTTACCCCCCCCTGCTTACACCCCCATACTATTTGCATCCCCCCCCCCCCCCCCCCCCCCCAGTAAACCCCCCCCCTTTTACCCCCCCCAACCCCCCAACCCTCCCCCCCCCCCTCTAACCCCCCCCCCCCCCCCCTAAGAGTCCCCCCCAAAACAACCCCCCCCCCCCCCACCCCCCCCCCACCCCCCCAACCACCACAACCCACCCCGCCCCCCCAACCCCCCCCCCCCCACCCCCCCCCCCCACAATCCCCCCTTCCCCCCCCCACCCCCACCACTCCAAATGGCCCCCCCCCCCTCTCCCAAAATCCCCCATTCCCCCACCCCAAAAACCTACCACCCAATTTAACAACATAAGTGTATTTAACCAGTGACCCCCCCCCCCCCCCCCCCACATAAATAACCCTCCCCCCCCCCTACCCCCCCACCCCCCCCCATAATCCCCCACCCCCCCCCCAATAGACACCCCCAAACCCCAAAATTGCCCCCACACCCCCTTAAAACCTCCCAATTACCCCCCCCACCCCCCCATTTTATGCCTCCCCAACCCCCCCCCACCCCATCCACCCTTACCCCAACCCCCCCAACCCACCCCCAAACCCCCCCCCCCCCCAAAACCCCACCAAACCCCCCCCCCCATCGTAAACCCCCCCCCCCCCAACCCCCCCCATCAACCCCCCCCCCCCCCCCCACCCCCCCCCCCACCACCCCCCCCACCCCCCCACTCACCCCCCCCCCCACCCCCCCACCCCCCCTCCCCCCCCCCCCCCCACCCCCCGCCCCCCCCCCCCCCCGCCCCACCCCCCCCCACCCCCCCACCACCCCCCAAAACCCCCCCACACCATACCCCACCCCCACCCCCCCCCAACCCCCCCCCACCCCCCCCCCAAAACCAACCCCATACCCCACTAAAATCAAAAATATATTTACCCCCCTCCAACCCCCACACCCCCCCCCCCCAAACCAACACCCAAAAATACCACCCAACCCCCCAACAACCCCCACTGGACCCACACCCCACAACCCCACCCCCCCCACACCCAAACCCCCAAAACCCCCACCTATTACTTTTAAGACCAGAACTCTTTACTGGCATACTATCCTGGTATCATCTGATACACCTGGATATCCATCTACTATCAACAATAAAATACTTACATATAAACTAAAAAAACCTCTCGTTACTACTGGACACAGCAGACTCCTGCAGTGTACTGTTCCAATGAGCATCATCTTCTATTAAACCCAATGCTTTACATGCTGCCTGAAATGTAGGATGTCGGATACACTAAACTGTTTGTAAGTTTTCAATAGAAGTAGGGCCTTTAACAACGTGGAGAAACAACCACAAATAATAACATTCAGCGTTATTTGGGTGGACGGTATAGACACGCCCCAAATAATCACTTTTTTAGGCCAGGGTGTCCTTCATCTCGTACATCTTGCTTTCGCCGCTGAAATTTATTTATATTCCATGTATAGTATGCCGGAATCCCATCATACGTCAAAGTCCTTGCTAAAGAATCCTCTGAGCACAAAATGAAAAAAAACCCATCAAAGTAGTATCTGACGGATTATTATTAACATCCTCGCAATTTTTAGTAGCATGGGAAGCAAAGAGCCAGGGATCCACACCCCAGGACGACCCAGAGTTTGCTGGTATGACAAAATTAGACAATCTTTGAAGGACCGAGGACTAGAATGGGACCAGACCAGGAGGAAGACAGCCGATAGGACAGTCTGGCGCTCTCTCTTCCAAACCTCTACACCTCACGGTAGAAAGGGAACGACTAAGTAAGTAAGGCATTGTTAGTGCTGAAATACACACGTTGGCCATTTTCAAGATTGACAGCTAAATGCAAAATTGTTGGCAATCTTTCATGTATGCTAAACGACAGAATCCTCCAAACCACACCTGAAGTACTTATATAGCGTCAGGATTAGAATTGTTGTATCTCGTCCTGGTTGTTGAGACTAAATGTGGCTTGATCGCTACCCTTGTTAATTATTACACAATTGAACTAAACCTACACACTTCGGTTTGTCTTCCAGAAATAGCACAATGATTCTACACATGCCAATATTTCTTTAACACACATTGATAATATATTTACATATATATATATATATATATATATATATATATATATATATATATATATATATATATATATATATATATATATATATATATATATAATTAACATCTCGCTTACCCTCAATCACAGACAGGCTTTTAAAGATTACACAGTCTGCTCACACTTCTGCAGATGGCAACGGAGTTGATATAACTGCGTGTGCTCTGTGTCTGCAGTTTGAATTAGGCGGCGAGTGTGTCTGTGTCATGCGTTCTCTCCCCTTTTATAATGGCCTTGCGGATGTACGAGATGACAACTGGACCAAGGTACGTTTGCATGCATCCAAAATCGTGTAGGCAAGGCAAGATGTGCTAAGATAGTAAATCCAAAATAATTCTGGAATCCTTATTTCTACACCGATTTCCTCCATCTAAGGGGGGTAGGGCTGGAGTGTGTAAGGGATAGTACCTCACGGTGAGAGGCAGTCACTTCCTCTTTTTGAGGATGGCCTGGATCCTATTTGGTTCCCCCACTCCAGTTCAGCTCATGTATGGCTCCTCGAGTCTGCTTGTGTACGGCAGCGCCACCCCCCGGGCAACGGCTTTGACTGGCCGGCCAAACTACATGAGTAAATTGAAAAAGGGAGGTCCCCCTTAAACAGTACACACAACTGCTGGCCGAACGGGCGGATGATCAATAATATTTTGACAACGGCTTCTAGGGCAGGAGTTGGAAAGGCCTGGTATCGGGCTGAGGGCGCACCATGGACTGTAATGGTAAGCGGCCAGAACCATCCAGAAAGCAATGGCAAACTACTGGATGTACAATGCCAAGAAATCCATAATGGCTAATCTGAACTCAGGCAAAGAGAGAGGAGGTCAGAGCGGCGTCGGCTTCTACCTGTCTAAAAGGACAGCTGCCTCCCTATTAGGATATAATCCCATAAATGACCACATTGTCACAATCAGACTGAAAGGAAAAAGAAAGAACATCACAATTATACAAACATATGCGCCAACAGCAGCTGCTGAAGAACAGGAAATTGAAGATTTTTACAATGAACTGCAAAATGCATTAGAGAAAGCAAATAAGCAAGATATTAGGATAATAATGGGAGATTTTAATGCCAAAGTTGGAAACGAAAGATTAGAACATGAAAAAAGAGTGAAAGGAAGTTATGGATTGGGCCAGAGAAATGAGAGAGGAGAACGCTTGACAACATTCTACCTAGAAAACAACCTAGTCATCACGAATACTCTTTTTATGCAACACCCTAGAAGACTATATACATGGACGTCACCGGACGGAAAAAGCAAGAACCAAATAGATTATATCTTAATACAACAAAGGTGGCGATCTTGTATCTCATCCATCAAGACGTTCCCAGGAGCAGACTGTGACTCCGACCATGAACTTCTTGCTGCAAACTTCAAGATCAAATTGAAAAAAGTCGTTACAAACGACAAAGTAATACGTTATGACACAAGCGCCATACCAGAAGAGTACAGTGTCGATATTCAGAACAAATTTGACATTCTTATGGCAGTACAGGAGGAAATGACACCAGATGAACTTGCTAATAACATCAGAGATGTATATATTACAAATGCACAGAGGTTAATTCCTAAAAGAAGTATAAAGAGACGAGAATACATCTCAGACGAAACACTGAAGTTGGTGGTAGAGAGAAGAAAAATGAAGTCCAAAAAAGATACAGAAAATCAGGAGTTGTACAAGGAATACACAAAGCAGATTAAAAAACGAGTCAGACAAGACAAACAACAATACATAAACGACACCTGCAGGAAAATAGAGGAAATGCGCGAACAGGGATTGAGTAAGAATATGTTTTCTGAAGTAAGAACATTGAAAAACAGCAACTTTAAATCATCACCCCGAGCAATAAACGACAAGAAAGGCGACACTCTAACAGAACGTAAAGATATTCTGAACAGATGGAAGGAGTACTGTCAAGAAATGTATACGGAAATAAACAAAGCGGCAGATAACAACGTCATGAATGAAGCGGAACGTGAACCAGAACCTACCATAGAGGAAGTCCGGAATGCAATCAAACACTTAAAAAGTGGAAAATCTCCTGGTTGTGATGAAATAACAGCTGAAATGATACAGGCAGGAGGAGAAGGCAGCGCTCGTATATACCATGCATTATGCTGCAAGATCTGGCAAAGCGGAATTTGGCCCAAGGAATGGAAACGATCAATTTACATACCCTTGCCAAAAAAGGGCAACCTGAAACTGTGCACAAACTACAGAACTATAGCTCTTATAAGCCATGCAAGCAAAATACTTTTACAAATCATAATGAAAAGGATGCAACAAAAGCTAGAAACAGAAATAAATGAAGTACAGGCGGGTTTTCGACCAGGTAGAGGCACTAGAGATCATATATTCAACATGAGGATCATCATAGAAAAGTGTAGAGAATTCAACGTTGACCTACATACTTGTTTCATTGATTACACCAAAGCTTTCGATTGTGTACAACATCAGCAGTTATGGGCTATTATGAAAAATATGGGATTTCCAAACCACCTTATACAACTCATCGCACTGCTGTACCAAGAACAACAGGCAGCCGTAAGAATAGAGGGGGAAACATCAGAATGGTTTGAAGTACAGAAAGGAGTAAGACAAGGCTGTACCCTTTCCCCTTACCTGTTTAACATTTATGCCGAGAATATCATGAGAAACGTAAGAGATGACCAAGAACACACAGAGTTTGACTCATTTAACATCGGCGGGTACCAGATCCCGGAAATCAGATATGCTGACGACACAGTCCTCCTATCGACCAACCCAAAAGGACTTGAACAATTACTTCTGTCCACCAAAAAACACAGCGAGGCCCAGAATCTAGACCTAAACACCAAGAAGACCAAAGTATTGACAACAGACAAAGTAAAGACCAAACCAGAAATTGAAATTGATAACGAAGAACTGGAAAGTGTCAATGAATTCGAATACTTAGGATCAATCATTAACAGCTCTGGCGACTGTGCAGTAGAAATTAAAAGAAGACTTGCAATTGCTTCACATAAGCTAATACAGATGAAAAACCTATGGCAAGGCACAAGCAAAGAAACAAAGTTACAACTGATCAGAGCATGTATATTCCCAGTAGCAACATACGGCTGCGAGACTTGGACACTCAATAAAACAGTTGCAAAAAAGATTACATCATTCGAAATGAAATGCTACAGAAGGATGTTGAGAATACCCTGGACAGAAAAAAAGACCAACAGAGAAGTACTGCACTCACTAAACGTACAGGAACATTGGCTCCTAAATACCATCGCAATAAGGAAGCTGAAATTTTTCGGTCATATAAAAAGACATAATAGTCTGGAAAAAACAGTGATGGAAGGCATGGTCCCTGGAAAAAGGGGAAGGGGTCGACCTAGACGACGGTGGACCCAGGACATCACAGAGAGTCTGAACTTGTCTTTGGCTGATGCAGGTCGACTTGCCCAGAATCGTGATGCGTTCAGAGCAGCTGTAATGGAGACAACGTTCTGGAAAGAATATGTCACATGATGATGATGAAGGCTTATTTTACTCACATGAATATGCTCTAACAAAAAAGATATTCCTTTTATCTTACAGTTTATCTAACTATTCACTGGAGCAGCCGAAACAGGGAAAAACACAATATGGTTCTTGTTCCACTGTCTTCTATTCGTACTAATTTCGGCTCTACAACACATCCAGTGAATCTATTGCTATCTGCGTAAAGCTAATGATCCCTATTATCGAATTGTGTTATTCTTTGTCTGGGTATTCCATGATTAGTTGCACACTGCCTTCCGAAATATCCTTAACGTCTACACTTTCGTTTCTTCCATGTCTTGCGATCTTCCGACGCTATTTATACCAAGCTGGCTTTTCATTGGTCAGCTAATCCATGGGGTTTGTACGGCGATAATTTTTGAATGATGCCGATATATGAATCAGAATTCATTACACGTTCCTTGGCTCCAGGTTTCTTTGGCAAAGCTATGAATAGAAATTGAAGCAGATCATCAGGTATAAAACCACTGTTGTAGATGTCATTTCAGAATTTTGTTATCACTTCTACTCCAAATTCTTCCAAAGCTTCCATTTCCACTACTGTTACATTATCTAGACCAGGCGTTTTGTCATTCTTCATGTGACGCATGGCATCCTTTACCTCTGCCACAAGCATTGGTAGTCCTTCACAACTGTCCTGGTCGTTCAAATCTGGTCTTTCATCATCATACAGCTCCTTGATGTATTATGTCCACCTTTCTGATATCCAATCACATGTTGATTTATTGTAATTAATGTAAAGTTTTGAAGAAAAAAAATTTACGTGTTGTAGTTAGTTATAAACATTAAAGTTCTATATCTCAGAATCTACTTATCTGCTTAAGGATCCTGTTACACGCCCACTGAGGCATACTGGGACTTTAGTGTTAGGCCGATATTTTCTTGACCATCGGCACACCAGGGGTGATGTGGTCAGCATCACACCGGCCACCTTAACCTTTCCAGAGTTGCTCTGGTACCCAATTCATGAGGCTAGGTCGACCCCGGAGCCGTTTGTGGTCTAAAAAATTCAACCTCAACTGGAGATCGAACCATGGACCACAGAGCTAGGAAGCCAGTGCACTAACCATTGAGCTATCGCAGCTCCCAGAATCTACTTAAGTTATCAAAAATCCAATCTGACAAATGTTTTAAAATATAATGATAAATATTCACCTTAAATTTGGTATTGATAGATTAATAAATAAAAAAAGCCTTAGCATAGTGAAACAAAACAATATTATCCAATATGGCTGCCGCTTCCGTGGCAACCAATGATGCAATACCAATCTGTCGTGCTTAGATAGGTTTTAAAGTTATTTAAGGTCCCGCCTGAGTATAGAGGATGGTAATAAGTACGTGAGAAGTAAAGGTGTAAGAAATAGATTTTCACGAGCGGATAGTTTAAGGAGAATATCTGTCTCTGGACTGAGTAGTTTCTCTAGTCCAGCCTATCTTTACGACTATGATTTAGTCTAAGACAATCTTGCACCTCCCTATATCTGGAAATATAAGTTACACTAAACACTCACACACATCTATGTGACAACAAGACACACAACGAGAAAAACAATGGTTAATTTGGGTATGGGTCTGACCAACACACAAAGTTTAGTTCTTTCGTTGTTAATTATCATTAAACTTTACAACATCGAATATCTAAAAGAGAAAGATCAAATTCATCAGAATTACATATATAGAAAAATGACAGAATACCTGAGCCCTCCCCTCATTGAGAAGATAAGAACTGTGGTGGGTTTAGATGTTATGAATGTTGGTGTTGTATTTACTTTGTAACTGAGTGAGGTCAAGCTGTGAAGGCCCCTGAGTCTAACAATTGATGGGACCCTTTCTGCTACCACCCTAAGATCTCACTCAGAGATATATTTTGCACTAATATAAATGATGACTACGTCTAAATGTCTAGGGTAATGTACGTGTGGTGTGATGGTAACCCAATTCACAAACACACACAGATATTAAATTATATGATCAACTCAACTAACACTGTGTTTTAAAAATGGTATTTAACTATTTTTTTTTCAATTTATTTAGTCCTGAACCTAATATTATTTTGGTCAGGACTGTCAAAACTCAAATGAAATCAATATATATATATATATATATATATATATATATATATATATATATATATATATATATATATATATATATATATATATATATATATATATATATATATATATATATATATATAGGCAAATTCAAATAACTAAAAAGGACAATCTGTCCAATAGCATAATATGAAATATAATAATGATGTTGTTAAATATCTAACTACTTATTACTGGTACTAGATGGCGGGTTGGGGTGTTTACATCATTCCCATGTCTTTATTCACAAATCTTTTGTGCATTTTTATTAGGTGGAAATGGTGTTTTAATAATACAATCAGTTTATAATATTCTGTTGTTGAATTGTCGTGTGCCAGATTATATTCACTTATCTGGCACCTGTAGTTGAAATACAGTTGTCTTTCCGGCCAACGGCCACTGTCACACTTGTCCTGAGGTAATATGGTAGAGAGCTTGTACCAATATTACTCCTCCAGTGGTAGAGAGCTTGTACGACTAGAGAAACTTCCACAATCTTACAAATTCTTTTCTCAGGAAAACTCGCACTTGGCTAGTGCCAGTAAGAAACCCTGCAATATGAAAGTTATGTTTCCTTCTTTACATAATATTTATGCTACCATTTCCACACACAACACATTCAAAATAAAAGAACATGGTCAGATCTCTCTGATCAACCCAGCTCATCCTCATAGATTGATGTTACAGTTTGTACCAGTTTTCTTTTTCCTCTCTCCTAATGGCTGCAACACCTCTGCCATTATCAATGATCTTTTTCCATACAATATGATAGGTGATATGATCCTTGATGACAACCTATATAATATTTTGGTTCTACCTCTCTGGTAGTTTGATATATGATGGATCAACATATAGGCCCTGCATAAGTCTGTTAGGGACCTATGTACTTACAGTCGTACTATATTTTTCATATGGCAGTATCTCACACTCAAATTTTTAAATAAAATATAAATAATTTCGTTCTTACCACAAATTCTATGAAATCCACACAGGTACGCTGATTTGGCACAACTTTAGCTGAGCCGCTGCTAGACTATGACTGCTTTATGTCTTTATTATGTATTTATTATATAGTGAAGCAAGTCAAACTTCTGGTCTATCAATCGACCTGTTTAAGGGAATTATTTTATACAAATGGCGTTCAGCCTTCCAATTTTTCCTCAATATCCCCTACTCTGGCCAATAGAAATCGGCGTCTACCCTGTTCTAGCATACATAGGATTATTGCAATATCTTGGGTATTAATTGGACGATTTTGTAAATTAAAATATGTTAGTGATCAGGAGATCCTGATCCTCAAAACTATCCAGGTTTTATGGCCCTATGTATTATATTTCGTAATTCCATATTTTTTTCATGTTAGTCGTCAATATTATTTGAATCTAGAAAACTACCATCATTTCCCTCCCTCCAACGCTTTTTTTTCAAACTAAAACGACAATGTCTGTGTGACGTCAGAAAATACGCTACGATACCAAAAAAATGAGGGCTGTGTGTGTGGTTATATATTTCCACTGCGTGACTATAGGACGATACAAGTAGTTGTCTTGTGTCGTATTTTCAAATCTGCCACTAGCCATATCGCGCGTTCGTTACCAATTGTGATTCCAAACCACGCGTGTCGATGGCGGTCTTCTGTCGCTCCTTTCCCCTCCTTTCGTGTCTCTCACTCCGTCTAACACAAAATTTACGCCTTGATTTTTTTTGAAAACATGTTATATTTATTTTCCTACAGTAAGGCCTATTGCAAGCGATACGTTTGCAGGCGGGGCGAGGAAGCTAATCGCAACCCAATATTTTATTTCTACCTTATTTTAACTTTATATTCTATAATGTTTTATCTAATTTATCGATTGTATTGAGGATATCACTACAAGAACCCAACAAGTTAATAATCACAAAGGTTAAAAGTTCAGCACTAGGTTACAGTATAGACAGTAAAGAAAGAACACAGTTCCCTCTAAACGTTATCCAATAAACTTAAACAATAGTCAAACAGAGTGCAGATAATACAATGTTTCCTGTACTAAAGAAAATATGTCACTCTCTCTCTCTCTCTCTCTGTCATACGTGGCCACACAATCTCGCTTCTTACCCTATTCTTGGTGGAACAATCTGTTAGACGGAAAATCCATGAATATGTATATAAGGTCCAGAGTATTTATCTTTCGAATTGAGCCCCAGTCCCTCCACTAATAATTAAACTGTATAAGGGGGACGCCTTATTTGGTGGTTGATTACTGAATAAACAATGTCACCTTGAATAGCACTGACTAACAAAAAAAAAACTTTTTTTTTCTTTCTCTAACATTTCTATGTTTTTCTGGTCAATTTTAATGCGCTGTTTTTAAATCTGCAAACCGTTTTTCTCTATCAGGTCGGGATCTCTAGAAATACGCAATTGAAGTTTTTTAACAACGCATACAGTATTACAACATCATTCGTACAAGAAGTATAACAGTTATGTAGGCTTGAATTTCTTTGCAGTCGACTTTCGTCGGTGAATGGCATGTGGTACATCGCGATGAAGCATCCAACAATAATCGGCAAGCATGGTCACACTCCACCGTCTTTGATAACGTGACTCCATTACGGCGATATCTTGATGGAATCATTCTCCGTGTTCATCGCTGACTTCGCCAAGGTTGTCAGGGAAAAAGTTAAGATGCGAATCGAGCAAATGGATTTTGAGGGACATGTTACAGCCCATAATTATGTATGCATCTATGCACTGCTTAACAATATGCAACATAGTCGACAGATTTGTGATTTTCCAGAAAGTTATCGACGATCGATTTGAATGCCATCCATGCGCGAAGTTAACTACCATGTAACAAGTTCTCGAATTGTTTGTCTGCAATAACTTTCCTAATCTGAGGTCCTACAAAGATACCTTCCTTTATCTTTGCATCGCTAACT
The DNA here is from genome assembly GCA_024509875.1 of Oreohelix idahoensis. Lineage (NCBI taxonomy): Eukaryota > Metazoa > Mollusca > Gastropoda > Stylommatophora > Oreohelicidae > Oreohelix > Oreohelix idahoensis. The sequence continues at coordinate 50,832 of JAMPIV010003227.1, read as the reverse complement.
TGCGGAAACTTTTCTCGAAGATAAGTGAAAGCTTTGCTCGTTTTATCTAACGCTTTTACAAAATTCTTCATGAGCCCTAACTTTATATGTAACAGTGGTAAAATGAAGGTGTCTTTGTTAACTAATGGCTCGCGTATTACATTTTTATGCCCGAGCTGCATACGATCCCGGATAGGCCACACCTTTCTTGCATAATGTTCCTGTCTGTTGCGGCTGTCCCATTCACATCGGAAGCAACAAAATTTAGTATACCCAGTCTGCATGCCCGTGAGAATTGCAATGACCTTTAGGTCTCCACAAATCCGCCATTGGTAGTCATTGTACTTTATTTTTTCCAAACGTATAGCCATATTGTCATAAGTTTCTTTCATATGAACAGAGTAGGCGACTGGAATTGATGAAATAAAATTTCTTTTATGCAATAACACGGCTTTTAGACTAGTCTTGGAAGAATCGATGAAAAATAGCCATTCGTTGACTATGTGCTCATGACCGTTTACATCTTTGCAATAGCAAATGTCATCATCCATCTCAAAGTATTGAACAAGTTCTCTGTGTCTATGACGAAATTTAGATATCGGAGTATTGGCCGCTAAAAGATTCCATTCTTTCAGTCGCGAACCGAGTAATTCCGCTTGTCCTTTGGTAAGAGCGAGATCACGTATTAGATCTGAAAGTTCTGAATGGTTAATTAAGTAAACACCATCATTCACAGGTATGTAATCTGAGTCAGAATTAGTTTCTAAAGCAGGTAAACTATCACTTTCTGATGGTTCATTTACGTCCAACGGATATTGTTCTGGTGGTACTTGGATCGGACACGTGATTGGATCATGAGGCACTGGTTTCGAAACCGATTCAATATTTGGATAAACCACAGACTTTCTAGTTTTAAAAGTGAAACCATGGATATTTGTCAAGCAGAAGTAACAATCAGTAGTGTGGTTTGTATGTTCACGCCATATTACTGGCACTCCAAAAGGCATCGACTTATGCTTCGGCGATTTTCGTAACCAACCTGCCAATGTATCGAACAAACTGCATTTGGCTTCCAAGATTTATTTGCATCATCAACTTTCGATTCGAAATAAAGTTCATATGCTTTCTTTAGTAATGGTGTAAAGTTTTTCTGGTCAACACGATCGGTAAAATATCCGCACACGTAACAGAACAGATCAGCCAAATTTCTACAACTTCTAGAAGCCATATTTTGCTCAGAATTATTTCAAAATACAGTAACTATTTGAAAAATCGCGTAACATATGTCATGCATCTTTTAGCAGTATAAAAAGTAGAATTATGTTGCTTTTTATTAATTTTTAATAAGTTATATAGTAAAAATGAAACGGAGCACATAACGGTTTCCCAAAAATATATTTATTCACAAATATCTTAAGAACCCGACGTGATAGAGATAAACGGATTTCAGATTTGAAATCAGCGCAAGAAACTGACCTAAGAACACTTATTCTTATATAAGAAAGAAAAATGTTGTTTGTCAGTGTAGTTAATGCCGAGACTCACTGAGATCTGGTGTTCACAGTAAACATGAGGAAAACATCTGATTGCTAAAAGCTGTTAGTTATTGTTAATTGATGATAGTTGTAAATCATATCAGCTGTCTCTGTGGTGAGTGCCGATTTGAAACAGCGTAACCTGCTGGATAAATCCGATGAAAAACGACTGTCAATAGTCGGAAGAAATGTTATATCTTTCACACTCAAGTGGGATGATAAAATTTTAGTCCCTAAAAAATGTCAGTTAGTCTCTGTGGCCGGTCCTGTTCACAACTGAACTTGGAGACGCGGGAAGCCAAAAGAGTTTAATCCAGTAAATGGAAAAAGGTTTGGACCAAAATATTAAAAATAAAAAACCGTGGTCAGTTATCAGGTCTGCTAAGTGGAGAAACTTTATGTCTACTGTTCCTACACAACTGAACCTATGGAGATCGCCTAGCGCGGCGTCTCTAGATCACGTGAAGGTATGTGCCCTCCCCGCTTCTTCTATGCACGCTAACAATCGCGTACAATGTCAGTTATTATTTAATGTATCCATACGCGCACTTTAACCATTATCGCCTGTCGCTAAATAGCTATTAGAGGGTCGGCGTTGGTTTGTTTAGTCGCGTGATATTTAAACAACAGTCACTTACTAAATTATGCAAAAGTAAATAAACGTGAGTTCTATTCCGCCAATTATCCGTGGCGCCTAGTGTATTAATCCAGTCAGCTAACCCGTATCTTTCTGTGTGATAGCGGGGGGGAAATTATCATTATTGAACAACCGGTACACAACTAGCTACGCGTTATTTTCTACTGATTCTAACACCTAGAAAATCACAGTGAATTTAAGATGATAAACCGTTAACACTTTAATACGCTTAAGCACTAGATTATATTACCAGAAATCCAGAATGAAATCACCAAGAAACTATTAACACATCTATTCCCAATGGTTCTAGATACCGTGTTTAGACTCCGAAAAATTCTGAGCGACACTGATAACTGATGACAGAATTTCACATTGTGTATATGTATATATATATATATATATATATACATATATATATATATATATATATATATATATATATATATTTATTTATATATATATATATATATATATATATATATATACTGAAGCACATTAAAAACGCACCACCTGTATAATCCAAGAACAGAGTGTGAAATGTAAATATAACTGTGTACAAGTTTACATATTTGGAATCTTTATTCATTTTCCTATGAATCCATGCTGGTCATTAATTTGTACATTTGATTGTTATGAAATTCATTGCATTCTGTGCAGGCAAGGGAGAAAACCAAAAATACAAAAAAATGCACGTGCGTTATCCTGCTGGAGAAGCTGCAAGTCTGGATAAATTGTGAACGCAGGAGCAACCAGTGCATCCAGAACCTCATCTCGATATGTCACAGCATTAACATTTCCACGGAAGACGTGAAGAGGCAAGCGATGGTGAAAACTGAATCCTCCCCAAATGTGAATACTGCCACCTCGAAATCGGTTGACACAGCAATCTGCAAAGCGCTCTTCACACCGTCGCTAAATCCGCATACGTCCATCTGCAAAGGATATGTTGAATCTGTTCTCTTCTGTGAATAGGACAGCATTCCACTGCAGTCTAGTCCATCTGATATGTTGCTCTGCCCATTGCAGGCGCTGCTAACGATGTCTGTGAGTCAAGTTTGGCCCAACATAAGGTCGTCTTGCAGTAAGGCCTGTATCTCTAAGTCGTCGTATGACTGTCATTCGAGAGACTTGCCCATATCTACCCACTATTGCTCTTGCTGTTTGACTTGCCGGGAGAGTCAATTCCTTAGGTGACTCAGCACAATATGACGATCTTGCGCAGGGGTAGTAACTCGTGGTTGGCCACTCCGAAGTCTATCCCGGGCACTGCCAGTGGTTCCGTAACATTCATTGAGACGTACAATAGTGCTGTGGTGGCAATTCATCCTTCTGGCAATGACCCGCGAGCTCATTCCGGTCTCCAACATACCAATGGCTCGTTGGCGGTCGTTTTCAGATAGTCGTGGCATTTCAAGCACATGTACTGGGTGTTTTGTCTCAACGGCCTTTTTATACCGAGTATACTGCCACAACGCGTACACATTTTCAGGGTCATAGCTGTTGAGAATCGTGTTGCACATGTAACTTTCATCGTTTTCATGTAGTCTGTACACACACCCATGGGTTGAATCTTGCACTTTCCATTCCAGCAGCCATTCGCTCTCTACCTCATGGCAAACACGGGGAAAATCCATTCCCACACTTTTTTTTTGCCAGCTTCTCGGCATCAGTATATATAATAGTGGTGCGTTTTTAATGTGCTTCAGTATATATATATATATATATATATATATATATATATATATATATATATATACATATATATATATATATATATATATATATATATATATATATATATATATATATATATATGTGACAGCGCCATCTTGAGATCTGTCGTTCTCGGCGCTGGCCCCATCTGGGCAGTCATGTTGTCTATGTGGTTTAGTGCCTTTTGATCACGTTATCTTCAAGCAGATTTATTACAAGGCCATAATAAGCTTACGAATTAGTTGTGTTTTTGCTCTAGTTGTGTAAATCTGTGTTTTCATGCATTCTGGAGCACTAATCGCGTGTGTTATCTGTGTAGCGCAGATTAATCCGCGTAGCGCGCAGTAAATTGAGTGGTTAGGCCAGGGCTTATAAAAAGGGGTAGCAAGCGGCGAAACCGGTCTATGTTTGAGAGACCCGCCCAGTGAGAACAGACTAAGAAGACACACAAGAGCCAAGCTGTAAATGCCTTGAGCACGTGAGTTAATTTAAATTAGCATTAGTTTTCTAGGATTCTGAAATTATATCGATGTGGCTATTTTAATGTTTAATGGGACAGATAGGTAGATAGATGTGAGAGTTTAAGAGCGATTATTTCATTCTTCAGAAAGGCTATTCCACTGGAAATTTAGATAAGATTAACGATCGCAAGATAGTAGCCTCGTGGTGATAAAAGGCGGCGATAGCGAGTCTGATTAAACACGCTCCGCGTGGTAAACCTATAATATGTTATGCCGAGCGACACGCGGTGTATTTAGTCCCAGTTTGGCTTAAGTCGAGAATAATTATATTGTATTCTTTATGTAAGAGTAATTTAGTGTATTTCACGTTTATTGATAATTCTACTGTATATTTAATGGGTTACTGTGAGGTGAGAATATGTATTTAGATTTCTGGAGAGCGCGAGGCCACTCCTTTGTTGAGACATGTGTTTCTCTGGTTGCTCCTGGTGGAGCATGGAAACACCAATGCGGCTGGTGTCCACCACAAGCCAACAGAAGCATTGTTATGCTATTACAGTGGTTGTTCCTGTAATAATGTGTTTCATGCGATGAGATTCCCAGCCGCACGAGTCGTCACATACGACATGCTTCAGAATGCAGTAACGAATATTGAGATAGACCAGTTGTGAGGTGGTGGTTAATTCTCATTATTGAGATTATTTGTTGTACATGTATTGAAGAATATTATTTTATGTCCAGTTGATTATTATTGTTGTGTGAACAATGGTTTGTGAGAGCACGTGGGCGTACCAGATGTATATTTCTCTTCTCCGCTCCTGAGGGAGCATGGGGCCACCGGTGTGGTTTGTCTCAGCATGAAGCATTCAGATGCTCTTGCAGTAGTGGTTTCGGTAGCAACCTATGTTACCCGGTGCGATTGCCAGCCTCATGCACAACACCATACTAGTCGCATTGGACGACACGCATGAGTGTGTGAGATAGTTGATGATATCAGGTGGGCGCATGTTTTCTTTATGGTAAGTGTTATTATCCATGCTATTAATGTTCACTTAGACATTGTTTTATTTATTATTTTTCAGACAGTCTATGAACACTGACTGGGTGTTCGTTTGATTGTTTGTTGGATTGTTTGTTTGGTGTTCGGTTCTGTTCGGTAGAATTAAATGTTGATCTGCATAAGGCTTTGGGTTGCTTGAATTGTTAAGTCTGCTGCTGAGAGGGTTGCAAGCAACCAATAATTGCAACCCCTGTCAAACGATCCTTTATAAATTTTCTTGGTGCACGGGTCTGGGGTGTGAGGTACCCCCTAGCCCCTGTCACAAGTGGCGTCGTCGGCAGGATTGACAGACAGAACGCAGTGAAGCAACTCTTCAGCAATCAGAGCAGCAACAGCCGAAACAGTAGAACACCCAGTTCAGTGCAAGGCGAGGGACGGGATCATCCAGTTTGTCAAGATTTCTAGTCAACTCTACTAGCAACAAGATGGCGGCACGCAACACACGCGCTGCTAGTAGAACTGATAACGAAGATGTGGCTGAGGTGGATGACCCTGTAGTAGGGCTAAATCGTCAACCAGAACGAGTACAGTACATCGTGGTACCTACTCACAAGAGAGTGCGGTGCTTTGGGGAGCGCACGGGTCCTACGGCTGAGGAATATGTCAGAGAGGTGAGAGCTGCCTGAAGAGTAGGGATGATGAGTAAAGAGGACCAGGCAGATGTTATTCTTGACAGTGTGACCCCAAGTGTCCGTAGGGAGCTGAGGATTCAGGCTGATGATGATGACCCAGAATCGATGCTACATTCCATTCTTAGGGTGTTTGGGGAGCGTCGGAGCATCCCAGAAGTAATGGCCGCGTTCTACTCTACCCGGCAAGGTGCAAGGGAGTCTCTTTGGGAATTCTCCCATCGCATTCACGAGGTGTTTGAAAGTGTTGTAAGGGCACAAAAGCAGAACAACGTCACTCCCTTGGCGCCATCCTTTCTTCGTGACCAGTTTGCTGCTTGTCTGAGAGATGACCTACTAAGAAAGCTTGCAAAGGAAATGATCATCAAGGAGCCTACAGCATCGTTCACGTCGGTGAGGGACTATGCCCTACGGTTTTTGGAGACTGAGCCCACTTCCGGGGCTGGTGTTGCCAGTGTCGAAGCAGCTTCGGGGGCTGGTGTTGCCAGTGTTGAAGTGGCAAGAACAGAGACTGTGTCAGATACGCATGCATTAAACGCAGAAGTAGAGCGGCTGAGAGCGCAGGTGGCTCAATTAGAGGCTAAAATTGATGCGATGTCTCAGGAGCAGGGGAGACGTACCAGGACAGTTCGTTGTTTTAGATGCAGAGAACTAGGCCACGTACAGAATCGATGTCCACAGGCGTTAAACTAGACCCCTCTGCGGCTGGGAGTCAGGTTACAGAAGGGGAGCAGAATGGCTCAAAGATAAAGATGGTTGGTGGTCGACCGGAGTGTGAGGCGCTTATTGCAGGGAAGAAAGTCAAAGGCGGCCAGGGATGTAAGGGTAGCAGGAGGCGACCCAGGGCACCAAGGAAGCCTAGGAAAATAAGATGCTTCAACTGTGGAGACCTTTCGAACCACATGGCAGCCAGTGTCCCCAGGGCCCGCTTCCTAAGCGATGTTTCCATTGTAGGTCCCCGGACCATTTGATATCGGTTTGCCCATCAAAGAGCGCCCTCTCTAAGCGTACCAACACATCTACATTGCCGTCACAGTGCAAGCCAAGAGATGGCCGTGGCAACTGTCACCATAAGGGCGCCAGGAAAAGTGGTCGGCATTTAGAGGAGGAGACTCATCTAAAACTCGTTGAAGGACACGTTTCCAGGCTACGAGGGGCGCACGTAAGAGCAGAGCCACCGTTGCAGAGTTTTGCAGCAGTCCGGAAAGAGAGATGTGACAAGCTGTCGTGTTCTACTCCACTACAGGTCGGAGAATTGGTGAAGAAGAGAATGCACGACGCTGAGAGATCCGAGATTCGTGATATGTGGTCAGAAGACGAGTACGTTGTAGTTCGTGCTCCCACAATGACAGGGGGTCCATATATCATCCAACGAATGGACAGAGCGAGTCCGAGCATTAGAGTAACCAGCAATGACCTGAGACGAAGTAAAGGAAAAGGTGATCCTCCAGATTTGGAGAATACGACTGAAGCGCCTGATTTAGTGCAGTTGTCGGGACGACAACAAAATCAGGCGGGGAATATGTGACAGCGCCATCTTGAGATCTGTCGTTCTCGGCGCTGGTCCCATCTGGGCAGTCATGTTGTCTATGTGGTTTAGTGCCTTTTGATCACGTTATCTTCAAGCAGATTTATTACAAGGCCATAATAAGCTTACGAATTAGTTGTGTTTTTGCTCTAGTTGTGTAAATCTGTGTTTTCATGCATTCTGGAGCACTAATCGCGTGTGTTATCTGTGTGGCGCAGATTAATCCGCGTAGCGCGCAGTAAATTGAGTGGTTAGGCCAGGGCTTATAAAAAGGGGTAGCAAGCGGCGAAACCGGTCTATGTTTGAGAGACCCGCCCAGTGAGAACAGACTAAGAAGACACACAAGAGCCAAGCTGTAAATGCCTTGAGCACGTGAGTTAATTTAAATTAGCATTAGTTTTCTAGGATTCTGAAATTATATCGATGTGGCTATTTTAATGTTTAATGGGACAGATAGGTAGATAGATGTGAGAGTTTAAGAGCGATTATTTCATTCTTCAGAAAGGCTATTCCACTGGAAATTTAGATAAGATTAACGATCGCAAGATAGTAGCCTCGTGGTGATAAAAGGCGGCGATAGCGAGTCTGATTAAACACGCTCCGCGTGGTAAACCTATAATATGTTATGCCGAGCGACACGCGGTGTATTTAGTCCCAGTTTGGCTTAAGTCGAGAATAATTATATTGTATTCTTTATGTAAGAGTAATTTAGTGTATTTCACGTTTATTGATAATTCTACTGTATATTTAATGGGTTACTGTGAGGTGAGAATATGTATTTAGATTTCTGGAGAGCGCGAGGCCACTCCTTTGTTGAGACATGTGTTTTCTCTGGTTGCTCCTGGTGGAGCATGGAAACACCAATGCGGCTGGTGTCCACCACAAGCCAACAGAAGCATTGTTATGCTATTACAGTGGTTGTTCCTGTAATAATGTGTTTCATGCGATGAGATTCCCAGCCGCACGAGTCGTCACATACGACATGCTTCAGAATGCAGTAACGAATATTGAGATAGACCAGTTGTGAGGTGGTGGTTAATTCTCATTATTGAGATTATTTGTTGTACATGTATTGAAGAATATTATTTTATGTCCAGTTGATTATTATTGTTGTGTGAACAATGGTTTGTGAGAGCACGTGGGCGTACCAGATGTATATTTCTCTTCTCCGCTCCTGAGGGAGCATGGGGCCACCGGTGTGGTTTGTCTCAGCATGAAGCATTCAGATGCTCTTGCAGTAGTGGTTTCGGTAGCAACCTATGTTACCCGGTGCGATTGCCAGCCTCATGCACAACACCATACTAGTCGCATTGGACGACACGCATGAGTGTGTGAGATAGTTGATGATATCAGGTGGGCGCATGTTTTCTTTATGGTAAGTGTTATTATCCATGCTATTAATGTTCACTTAGACATTGTTTTATTTATTATTTTTCAGACAGTCTATGAACACTGACTGGGTGTTCGTTTGATTGTTTGTTGGATTGTTTGTTTGGTGTTCGGTTCTGTTCGGTAGAATTAAATGTTGATCTGCATAAGGCTTTGGGTTGCTTGAATTGTTAAGTCTGCTGCTGAGAGGGTTGCAAGCAACCAATAATTGCAACCCCTGTCAAACGATCCTTTATAAATTTTCTTGGTGCACGGGTCTGGGGTGTGAGGTACCCCCTAGCCCCTGTCACACATATATATATATATATATATATATATATATATATATATATATATATATATATATATATATATATATATATATATATATATATTCATTGGCTCTCTGATCCCTAATGGTGTTAATTTCGCATTTACGTGCGCAATATAAGAATTCAGAAACTGTGGCCCAGATGAAAGGTCCTCCGAGCCGGACACCGTTTCTCTCGTCGAGCACTGGTTGACCAACATCAAAAGGCCCTCGTTACGATAACGGGGTTTCTTTCAAAATCGCTCGCGTCTCGAGATGAAATGCTAATCGACGTCAGAGATTTCTCCCGTATCTAAAGATTAAAGGGTTAAGTGTTTTTCCCACGTGCGGTCTGTCCGATGTCCGATGATTGACAGATCACCTCGTGTGAGAAACTTTTGTAAACAAACCCTATTCGCTGGCAGGTCGCGAAAGTTGGTAAACAGATCCGTTTGTTTACGTCTCAAAGAAAAGAGGCATGGATTTAAATGAGTACATGCAGGGTGTTAATGCATGGCTTCCTAGCGAATTATAGAACTACGCCGAGGTCACGAAAGGCTGTCGGATACTGAAGGCTATTTTTCCATTATACGTCACACAATCAAACTCTTCAGTATGCGTTATATGGTTGATGTAGGTTAAGTCTGTGCATTGTCATTGAAAAACCTGTGATTAATAACAAAAATAGTATTTCACTTTAGCTTCACCATTTAAACAAGTCAAACACAACAATAATATTAACTGATTGACGGCGTTAACTGTTCCCCATGATTGAGAAGAACCTTGTATACTAAATTAGGCTCCTAGCCAAATTATATTTGCATCTTCGGCACAGCCAGGATTAATTGTCTGTCCAGATTATAATGCCGTACCTCCGCCAGGGTCACCTATTCCATTTCCTCTCTTTTATTATTATTTTTTTTTTTAAGTGTCATTTTGGATAAATATAATTTGTGAGACTAAATGAGAGCTATTTTGGGCGCACTCGTTTATCCTCGTCTGCCAGTTTGGACATATCACATGTTTGTAAATAAGATATTAGGAGACAGACCAATCGCCTAGTTTTAACCAACACGAAGAAATATTGTACGTTGGTATATTTGGGAAAACTAGGGTTCGGGGCGAATGTACGCGTTTCTGAGTGTGCTTGCGGATATAAGCGTCTGTGACAAAACTTGAAAAACATTAAGAAAACATTGGAAAAAAACGGTCCTCATGTTGTTGTTATTGTTCAGTACAGATGTTAGTGTGTAGTATTTTTTTTTCAATATGGTTAAAGGTTGTATAATGTTACATCATCATTATCATTATTATTATCATTATCTCTTTCAATTCCACAATGAGCAAAGACTTTCAACAAACTTATGGTATGTCTTTCTGTACGGTGTCATCAGGACAAGGTCTTTCTTTGTCTTCCTGTTCATTTTCTATTTAATATTATAGCATAACATTTTGTTATTTAAGTTCGGCCACCCGATACAGAAATTATCCGCCTCTAGTCACAAAGTGTTATGTTTTTGCTGCTCGAGTAAAGTCCCCTTGTTTCGCCTGTCTGGTCCCTTCTTTTGTCTCATTATTGTATGGCGGTTCCCTTTCTTGACTTTTCTGGTCCTGTCACGTAGAATAACTTGCAAACTACGTTTGTAATCTTTAGGGTACTGACCATTGTCCAGTAATTCGTTTTAATTCGTCCGTAGTCCGACCTAACCATTGCTTAAATTAAAGTCCCAAGTGGGGGGTTGGGGAAGGGGGGAGATACTGGAGCGGTTTATATGAAGTAAAGGTTTTCAAAGTCCCCAAAGAGGTGGTATGTGCATGTGATCAAAGTTGTAGTTTTTCTTCACATAAGGTGATCAACTTATCTGGCCTCAGAGGAAGGAGCATTTTCCTAAGATCATCCAGTGATGGACTCCTGAAGAGGTGGTGGTTGTGACGTACAATGGAAAGAGAGCCTACAGTAATCTGACAGGCTTGTAACCTCGTGGCGTTCTATGATTTGCTAGCAAAACCACGCATTTTTCTACCTTTGTTTTTACTTACACAAGCGTACTTTTCGTCCCATCTCTTTTTCTGTGAACACGAGCTAACGCAATGTTTACAAACTGCATGACCTGTCAATCATATCAGGTAGCGCATCAGGTTTGTTTACCTGGTCTCCTCACGCAAGCTAATCTGTCAATCATACGATACCTGACAGACCGCACTTGAGAAAACCACAGACCCTTTGAAGTTCGTACTCAGGGGAGTCAGAAAAACCCCTGGGCTCTTTGATCTCAGAAGCGGTCATTCGTACACAGAAAATCTTCGAGAACCCCATTTCTCGTATAAGTCTATTGATGACGATCGAAAGCACTCGACGGAAGACGGGCGTAAGCTTTATCTGGGAACTCTGTTTCTGATTCTCCGTTAATCACACAATAGTGCAAAAAGTAACATCATCTATAGATCAGAGAATCATAATGATATATAATATGTGTTTTCTTAAACCTGCTATCAGTTGTCACGCATAATTGTTGGATAGTCTAAGCACGTAGTTCTAGAACCATTGTGGAAAATGTGTTAATAGCATTCGTGGGGATCTTTCATTCTGATTTTCTGACCTGATCAAGAGCGCCCAGCGGTCTCTTTTTCTTTACTGATTGTCTTTTCTTCGCTTGTGCGTTACCAATTTATTTATGAGCAAGTATTTGCCAAAGATACATGAGAAACATTTTAATTTGTAAATTTAACTGGACTTACCAAACCCAGCAATAATTTTCAATTTTTATCAGCCCACTGGGGTGTGCAACAACAACGTTTATTCTCGATTTCCGACAGTCGTATTCAAGCGTAGCATCCAGAATTTACGCTGTTTCAGAATCGGCACTCTACCAAAGAGCTAGCCGATAGGATTATTCTCATCATCATATGTAACATTTTTAGCAATCAGATGTTTCCCAATACTGGAAGTATTTTCCTCTTTTAACTGTGAACCCCAAGATCACGTTTCTACATCAACTACCGGCGGTGACATTTGCTCATCCAGGAATAACCAACACCAGATTCGGCGTTCACCTCGCTAGTCTTTATTTGTTAGAGAATGGACTGGGGCCAATTTGGGAAATAAAAACCTGACACTTTATATAGTTAGGAAAAATTGTAATTCCAAGGGATATCACCAAGAGTAGGTAAGCGTGATTGAGTGGCCACTGTATGAAAGAGAGAGTGAATAATTTTCTTCGTTACAGGGACTTCACCAAAACCTGATTTGCTTAAACTTGTTAACTTTACTGGGTAACTTTTAGTAGGAACTTGTTTCTTTACTGTCTATTCTGTAACATAGTGCTAACCTTTGACCTTTGGGTTATTAACGTTTTTGGGTTCTTTTCTCCATAGGGGGAGGGCACATTTATTCTGTTATTTTCATATGTATGTAAATCTGATTTTTTTTCCTTTCTTTAGATATTCGATGCTGTCAAGTTTAAATGATAATAAACAACAAAAGAAATTTAACTTTGTGTGTTAGTCAGACCCATACCAAATTAACCGTAGTTTTTTCACGTTTTGTGTGTCTTTTTGTCACATATCTGTGTGTGTAGTTAAACGTATATTTATATGTATGAGGAGGGCAAGGTTGTCTTGTACTAAATTATAGTCGTATAGATAGCCTGGAATAGATAAACTTACTCATTCCATAGACATATTTGTTCCTTAAACTATCACCCGTGAAATCTTTTTCTCACACCTTTCTCTCACATACTTATCAACACCCACTCTACTCAGACGGGACAAAAATAACTCACAACCTATCTGTACGACAGTGGCCAACAGTTTCGTAGGGGTAGGTGCGTAGCTGAAACTCTGGAGTGTTTGTTGTTGTAGTAGTTGTTGTTGTTGTTTAACTAGGTCTGATATAATGTAGCATTGTGCATAGCTGGTGGTCATATAAGGATGACTCCAGATATGCCTCTTGCATCTCTGGAGTGTGTAATGTGTTTTATATCTGCAGCCAGCGTGTTCTTCTCATCTATTAATCAACTAGCACTTGTCGTGTTCTCGTGATCAGTTCCACGTTAGTCATCTTGTCAAACCACGTGGTATGACAAGCCTTCTAGTCTGCGCAAGCTCTCATGTAGGAAAGTCTAGCTTTTTTTGTTGCTGTTTTTGTTGTTCTCAATGCTTTAGAACCATCTAATGAGACTGACCACGTGACATTTGAATTGAAGATACAAATTTTAATGATCGACTTCATTTCTCCTGATCTCCGTATATTTCACAATGCAATGAAATTGCTTCTATCCTTTTGAATCTTTATTTTGATGTCATTGTTTGTCCTTCCAACTTTATTCGCTGTTTACTTTCATGTAAATATTTTCAATAGGCGACAGATCCTATACATATTAAAAGGAATGGATTAGACTTTGATAATAGTCCCTGTTACGGTAGTTTTATTGATATCGTCTGCTAGAATTGACAGTGCGCATTTTTAGGGTCAATGGAATTAATATAGATGGATGTTTATACTTCGCGAATTAATGAACGCGAATTACACGGTCAAATTATGACGTGTTCGCGTCGATAAGGTCACGCTTCGTGACTTAGTTACTGGACCCTTGTTACGTTGTCCGTCAAGCCGAACGGTCGTGTTTTTTACCTCCTTCCACTATTGGGCTTTGCTAATAGCCATAATTATGTAAGTGATACCAGGACTCAGGGTCAGTCCAGATAATAGTATATACAAGTGAATTTATAAGGTTACTGATTAACCTGTGTTAAGGAAGGATATTTAATAAGTAATTTGATTATATCGTCAAGACATCATGCGCTCACTTCTGGCTGTCTGGATCACAGCAGCGCATGTACATAGCCATGATGGTCTGTCGACATGAATTCAATAATGACACGGACGGACAAGAATATCTATGCAAGTAAATTCTAATGAACTATATGTGAATGTATACCTACGTGAATGTCTCGTGTGTGAACTGTTAATAAATTCATGGACTCCAACTGAGGACTTAATCACATCGATACGTTACAGCTGTTTGTTGCATTTGCCAATGTTGATTATTATGGTAGTGAAGAACTCTTCTGATAAGAAAAAAATATATATATAATGATGAGCTCCGAAAGGAACGAATGTATTCTTGGACATTCAACACATAATGAATCCATATAACGTTGACCCTTATTCCAAGATTATAAACGAACAAAGCACGAATTCGCGATTCAACAAAATACAGAACCAGCTCTGAACCAGCCCTACCCTTATTCAGCTCAGATTCTAGCCTTATCAGCTGGTGGCCAGATGTGTCGTAGATAATTATCAAAGAATACCGAGTTCAGAAGAAAAATTCCCTTCGAGCGAAAATGGACACTTTTTGCGTGTACCCTGTGGTGAAAAATACAGTGATACAACGTTAAAATATCTCCAAGTATAAAGATAACGGGTAAGATAAAATGTAGGGATAAAATTATACGTAAGATACGAGGATACATTCTCGCCTACGCCCGCGGTTTCTACCGCCATTGAAACTAACTAGTTAGACATGCAGACGAAACGGTTTACCCTTTTAGACGGGGGGGGGGGGGGGGGGGGGAGATAAAAAAGGAAAAATATGACTGAACACGTGTTTGAATCTAAAAGGCAGAAAGACGCAAGTTGTAGTTTAAAGAAAAGAAAAAAAAATCACGCCACTAGTTGACACAATGTAAGGAATTGTTAGAAAAGGGACCTTGGCTCTTATTAGAAACAGTCATATCTTGGACGCTTTTATGGTAATTGGTTGTTTTATTTGAACAGCGGCAAACGCAGTGGACGAAGGTTCAAAAACACATTTCAAAAAAACTAACCTTGAGAAAAGTAGGATTTTCTTTAATAATAAAGTTATGAAAATAAAACCTAGCTAGTTTGATAGCCCATCTTGAGCAGAGAAATAATATACTTTTAATTATACAGACAGACAGATAACACGGAAGATATTAACGAAAGACTGTATTGTTCACATCAGACTAGCGAACAGTTTGTTGTGCATATTTTTCACTAATGTTACGTTTTGGTGTCCTTGAGCCCTAAAAATGCAAAAATCAAACTGTAATGAACTAAAGGGGAAAGTCGGAGGATAGAAGCTAAAAATAACTTAGGTGGCAGGTTTGTGCAGTTTTACGTGTAGTTGTTCCAAGAAACAAGTGTATTTTTGTGAAAAACCAAGTAGAGACAGACGGACCAACAGACAATAATACACACTTGACTGAGATGTGACTGAAATTTGACTTTAAGTTTGAATATTTGAAAAAAAAAGTTAGAGGGGAAGTCCGTGATTGGACAAATGTATTCATATTAGTGAATGGGAGACGCGCACTTGTACCATTTGTTAGAAGACTGTCCAGTAACACAGTTCTAGACTGCTAGAAGTGATTTTCCAGAATTTATAAATAAAAATCAGTGGGACGCCCTAATCTAGCCAGCAGCTCAGCTGAGTTTTGCTAGTCTTAAGTAACTGTGTTCTCAATTCTGAATTGATGTAAGGCCAAAAAGCATTTATCTTGTTTATTTTAATATTTTGAGTGATTGATACTGCCATATCATGAAAAATGATTACGACAAGTGAGTGCTTGCTCTAGGTCCCCAGCCACAGCCCAAGACCTAGAGACCAACTAATAATAAATGAAAACTTATCTAAGACTATGGAAGGAGGATCGATTATTGACATCAGTGGGAACATATCACCCACCTTATTTAATAGAAGAGGAAACTATTGAACATATTTCGGATGCAATGCAGTCTTGGGGAACTTGTACAAATTGATCACAACTAGGTGAGATGTGTTACGTTGGTCAGAGAGATCTGACTCGATCTATGTGCTGTTGTTTTGTGGTGTTATGTGTAAGAGTGGCGCAGTGAATAGAGTACTGACACATGGCACAAATTTTGTTTCAGAGTTTCTGATCTGGCACTACGATTGTGTCAGATACTCTTGTAGAAGTACAAGAGCGGGTGTCTGTGCAGCCTAACATTTTACTCCAGCTATTGAGAGGAGTGGGCCACCAGAATTCTGTACTACGTCATTACAGGCCAGTAAACTACAAACCTGGCCTGCTGGAGATTCATTCAATATTTCCACCATAAATAGCGAAATAAAGCGTCTTATAGAAACATTAACATAAGTCCATATGTTAAGGACTATAAACTGTGTAAACATAGATTGCGCATAATGACGCCACCCCAACTAACCATCCAGTGCTAGTGTTCCCAGGACTTTGTAGATACCATTAATATTAATCATTGTAATAATAGACCTATGTACAAAAGTTATATTTGATTATGCAATATATATATGCATTTCATTGATAAATACCTATCATTTCATAAGTTCTGACCAAAAGAAACATTTGGTTCAGAACTAATAAATTTAAAAAAATTTTTAAACTTAAACTTAAACAGCCAGTGTTAGTTCAGTGTATTGTAGAGTTTATTATTATTATTAGACTTATTATTTACATGTGTGTGTCAGTGTATTTTATTACCTACACATTACATTTCAGTACCCTAGACTTTTAACATAGCTAACACTCATTATAGTAGAATAGGTCTGTTTGAGGTCGTAAAGTGGTAGCAGAAAGGCCTCCTGTAACTCCCATAAACTTTTATCTCAGGAGCCTTCACAGCTGACCTCATACAGTACACTAGGTAACATATCAACCATACAATAACATCAAAAACCACTACATACACCTATGACGTCAGACGGCCTTAGCAACAGTACACACCTTCAGTAGCGATGGCAGCCAAATCTCAACGTTGTTAAAGAAAAGAATTTCTGAATGAGCAATTAACATTGGAAACTAAATTCAACCAGCATTATCAGGCAATATGAGCTCTTCAGTCTGTTGGCGAAGCAGGCACTGTACGAATTATCTAGGCTAAAAGCTAAGTAATTGTTTTCAGTTTACGCTGTCATGTCCTCTTTACGATTTCACCGCCATGTCTTTTGCAAATCATTGTTTAATGTTAATTGTGATTGTCATATTTATTATACATGTTAGCGGGTTTGGTTGGCGAGGGAGCTGAAACCTCTGGAAATGTCGCGAAAAGCTGACCCCAGAGATTTCAGTCGGTCTTAGGGTTTATTGAAATTTTGCAATCTGTACGGGAGCCCCCTAACAAATTAACCAGGGAATTGTTTTGCTCGACATTGCAAGATTTCGATACTAAGTGTTTTAGCTGTGCAGTTCTGTAAATAACTGGTGTATTTTTCTATACTAATTTCATTTTTATTCAGTTTTGTAATAATGTTCGTAATCTATTTCGTCAATTCTGATCTTCCTATCACTTATTTCATAGATTTTGTATAACCGTCATGAGTCCATTGTTACGTCACTGATTTTTGAGCACATGTTTCATCTTGATTTAGTTCAACCCTTGACCTTCTTAGGTACTTTCGATTTTTTCTCTTTAGTTTATAGATTCATTTTATGTCTGAAATTGTCAGTTTGTGATGTGCCAATGTTCTGTACAGTTTAGTTTATTGTTTGTCTTAGTTATTCATTTCATATATTAATGATTTAATAATATTAGAAAGTTAGTATTAATAAAATAATACAATAATTTAATTAATTTTGACCAAATCAGTTGATGACTTAGGTGATGTCATCTATTTGCAGTAGTAGTCCAATATACTATTGAAGCAGATTGTAGATTATGACGATGGCATAATAGCATAACATATGGTGATAAATAACTTCGGTTTATGGTTTGCCTTGAATAGGACAAACATATTAGATAATAATTAGTACATTTTCATAGTACTACAGTGTGCACTGGGCACATGTATATGATTAAATAACATAATTATAGAGGGGTAATACTCATAATTATTGGAGGATAATATTAGATGCATGATATAAATTCAGCATCATGGATTAATAAGGGTATACTACATTCGTATAATGTAATGGTTATACATTATTGATCTAAATTATTTAGTTACAAATTAGTTAACTAAAATTAACTAATAATACTATAAGATTGTAGTTGATTATATTGTGTATTAATCTATTGTATCACCCGTGTGTTACCGGGGCCCGAAAGGGGAGCAAAGAATAGTAACACTGTCCCCTGCCAAGCATGTCGTAGAAAGCGACTAAGGAGGGTTGGGCATGGGGCCGGTTACCCCATCCTGTAAAAAATTTAAACCACAAAAAACTTCAACAAATATGGACAAGTCAAATAAAGAAAATAAAACTCAGCCATCCAAGACAGGGGAAGGTCCTCTCGCGGGGAGGCGTATGATGCAACACAGAGAAAGCCGAAAGGAGTCTGTGTTGCTGACTAACCTTCTTTCTTCTAGGAGAACTTCCCGAGGTTTTGGGAATGTGTGAAACAAAGTGGAAGGGGGTAGACAGGAAGAAACTCATCACAGGTGAATTGGTGCTGTCCTCAGGACATGAAGACGAAAGTTCATACCACAGTGAAGGGGTAGCTCTTATGTTATCTAAAGAAGCACAGAAAGTACTCATTGAATGGGAAGCTGTTGGACCCAGAATAATAACAGCTACTTTCAAAACAGCTAAAAAGAAAATTCATGTAAATGTCATCCAATGTTATGCACCAACTAATGACAAAGAAGAGTCTGTGAAAGAAGCATTTTATACTAAACTACAGGAAATTATGGATAAAGTAAAAAGAAGAGACATCACAATTTTGATGGGTGACATGAATGCAAAGATAGGTACATTCAACACCGGATTTGAAGAAGTCATGGGAAAACATGGGCTAGCAGTAATGAATGAAAATGGAGAACTATTCGCAAACTTCTGTGCTTCAAATCAACTGGCTATAGGAGGAAGCATGTTTCCACATAAGAGAATACACAAGGCAACATGGATATCACCAGATCATAGAACAGAAAATCAGATTGATCATATATGCATAAACAAGAAGTTTAGATCATCATTGCAGGATGTAAAGGTATATAGAGGAGCAGATGTGGCATCAGATCACCATCTTCTGATAGCCAAAATAAAAATGAAACTCAAGAGATATGCAACAATGCAAAATTATAGACAACAGTATAATGTAGGACAGCTAAGAAATCAAGAAACAAGAGACAAATTTGCGGTCACAGTATCCAACAAATTCCAAGTGCTCCAACAGCTGGAAGATGTAGAGAATACAGAAGACTATTGGCAGCAGGTCAAAACTGTATGGAAGGAGACATTTGAAGAAATACTGGGGAAAAGGGAAAGACAACAAAAAGCATGGATAACAACAGAAACCATCAATAAGATAAAAGACAGAAAAAACAAGAAAGCAGAGTTAAACACAAGCAAAACCAGAAGTTCCAAAGCCAAGGCTCAAGAAGTGTACACAGAAGCAAACAAAGAAGTAAAAAGAAGTATCAAAAGAGACAAGAGGAAGTATATTGAGGAGTTGGCAAGAGAAGCAGAAGATGCTGCAGCCAAAGGAAATATGAGAGAACTGTATAGCAGCACAAAGAAGCTAACAGGGAAATACAAGCAAACAAGTTGCCTCATAAAAGACAAGAATGGGAAACTGCTCAGCAATATACAAGAGCAAATGAAGAGGTGGACAGAATATTTTGGGGACCTTCTCAATAGACCAGCTCCACAAAACCCGCCGGACATCCAGCCAGCAGAAGAAGAGCTACAAATTAACGGTGAAAGACCAACGAAGGAAGAAATAAAGAAAGCCATAAAGCTTCTAAGAGATGGAAAAGCGTCTGGACCTGATGGCATTCCAGCAGAGGCCATCAAAGCAGATATCGACACGGCTACAGAGATGTTATATAAATTACTTGGTAAAGTCTGGGAAAAGGAAGAGATACCAGCAGAATGGAAGGAAGGATATCTGGTTAAGTTGCCTAAGAAGGGAAATTTACAAGAGTGCACAAATTATAGAGGAATAATGTTACTATCAGTGCCAGGAAAAGTATTAAACAGGATTATCCTTGAGAGATTAAAAGAGTCCATAGACAAGAAACTGAGAGATGAACAAGCAGGTTTTCGACAAAACAGATCATGTACAGACCAGATAGCCACTTTGAGAATAATAGTTGAACAAAGTCTGGAATGGAATTCACCACTATACATTGGATTTGTGGACTACGAAAAGGCATTTGACAGTGTAGACAGAGAATCACTTTGGAAATTGTTGAGGCATTATGGAGTTCCCCTGAAGATCATTAATTTAATAAAGAAAACATATGAAGACATGACATGCAGAGTTCTTCACGAAGGACAGCTTACAGAACTGTTTGGGATAAGAACAGGGATGCCTCTTGTCTCCATTTATTTTCTTGCTGGCAATAGATTGGGTTATGAGATCATCGGCAACACACAACAGAAATGGAATCCTGTGGACTCTGACTAAGCAGTTGGATGATCTGGATTTTGCTGATGACTTGGCTCTTCTGTCCCATAGCCGTAATCAGATGCAGGACAAATTGAAAACACTTGATGAGAGGTCACAGCAATTGGGTCTGAAAATACACAGGGAAAAGACAAAAATAATGCGAATAAATGCAGGTAATGATAACAGGGTTGAACTTGAAGAAACACCAATACAAGATGTAGAATCATACACATATCTTGGCAGTAATATAGACAAAGTTGGAGGGACAGACAGCGATATCAAAATAAGAATACAAAAGGCAAGAGGAGCTTTCATTGCATTGGGAAATATATGGAGATCAAGAGAAATAGGATCCAACACGAAAATAAGAATCTTCAACTCAAATGTGAAGTCAGTCCTATTGTATGGCTCAGAAACATGGAGAACAACAAAGACAACAACCAAAAAGCTACAGACTTTCATAAATGGGTGCTTGCGTAGAATAGAGGGATTAAAATGGTATGACAAGGTTACCAACGTGGAACTGATGACAAGAACTAGACAAGTGCCAGTGGAACAAGAAATGAGAAGAAGACGATGGCGATGGATAGGACACACACTGAGAAAACCTGTTGATAGCATTACAAGGCAGTCCTTGTTCTGGAACCCCCCAGGGCAAGAGAGGCAGAGGAAGACCAAGAAGTACATGGAGAAGAGAGTTGGAAACAGAGGTGAAAATGATGAGGAGAACATGGAAAGAACTTGAGATGATGGCACGTGACAGGAGGACTTGGCATGTGTTTGTTGAAGGCCTATGCTCCTTTGGGAGTGGAGGGTTATGAATGATGAAATTATGAATCTATTGTATACACATATAATTAATTGATTGATTGATTTAGATTGGTGATTAATAGTAATAGTTGACTAAGTGAGGGAGTCACTATGGATTCTGATTTGGATCCAGTGGACATGAGTTCCGTGTTGGAGGAGATATATAAGGATGGTTGGGTCTATAATAAATTAAATGGCCCAGAACTTGAGAAATATGTAATGGATCAATTTTTATGTCAAGCTGCATTACATTTAAAGAATTATGCTGAGGTTAATTTTCGTTCCGTGCCTCATATGGCAATGGCTAAAGATTTATCAAATATACTACGAGAATTAGAGAATCAAATACGTCTTGATAAATTAAATATGCTTGTGGAGGAAGGTTTGAAATTTCAAGTCAATGTAGTTGATAAAGAAAAGATTATTGATGTGGAGTTAAATAAGATTGACACTGCTTTGAGGGCAGGATATATACAAGAAAAGAATGTTGATAGTGAGTTAGTTGTTAAAGAAATAGGTGTTGATGGTAAGGAGTCAGATAAAACGTCTAGGTCGGACATAATGTCTTTTCTGGGGAATCTCCTCCAAGAAGGGATTAATGATGGTTTCCAAGGCCAAGACCTTGAAGATTTTGTATTAGATAATTTTTTATGTCGTACGGAATCCGATTTAGCAGATTTTGTGGATATTAATTTTCATTCTGTCCCACATATGATAATGGCTAGGGACATTGCAGACTTACTAGGTGGAGTGTTTCGTACTTTTGTGGAACGGTACACACACGTCCAACATGGTTCTATAATGAATAACATTCATAATGCATGTCTCTACAACAATGATTATGATCAACAAATGCACAACTCATGGAATGAGCAGGAATAAGTGACAATTTTAGAAACTATTGAGGAGAAAAGAGAAGAAGAGTTATTGGAGATTATTGCCAGTCAAGAAAAGACTATAAATGACTTGCGAAATGAGGCGAGTTCACTAAAATTTCAGACCAATACTGATAATTCGAGATTACAGACACTGGAAGTGGAGATTGCAAATTCTAGGACCTTATTAGAATCCACTGTGGAAAAAAATAAAGCGTTGGAGTCTGAGGTTGAGAAACTCAAATTGAAAATTTCGCAAGATAATGCCGCAGCCTACCAAAGAAAACTTCATGCACAGAGTGCGCACATTCAGTCGTTATTATCTGAAATTGGTCGACTGAAAACAAATGAACAAATAAATATAGCTTTGAAAATAGAAAATCATACACAATATGTTAAGATTCAAGAGCTTACTTCAGAAGTAGCTCGATTGCAATCAGTTAAGAAATAGCAGATAATAAGATTGATACTGAGTTAAGAGCAGATAATCATACAGACCACGAGATCCAATGTGAGTTGATTCTCACTGATGATGTGCAGTTAGGATCCATTTACAATGATGAGGAAAAATATAAACAGTTCTGTTTAAACAGGGACATTAAAACAAAGATTGAAATAGGAAAAAGGGAAAATGAGAGTGTATCATTTGATGACAATAATATAATGGATGTATGTCATACATATAATGATACATTTTATGAATTTTGTCTTAGACAAGAAAAAAAGGTGGACAATGAAGTAACCTCATCGAAACAAATGCTGAATGACCAGATGGGTAAATTGAAATCTTCCACGTGTGACTTGGCATTATTGCGTGAAGATAATAAGACACTTCTGGTTGATTCCCATGGAAGTAATAAGACTTGTAAGGAATTAATGGATGAAATGCAATCAGAAAACGAAGAAGAGAATACAGAATCTGGTATTAGTGTTACTGTATCCACCTCGAGTGATGATTGTTTCATTGATGATAGGGTGACTGCATTAGAAGCGTTACTCCTAGATGAGAAACATAGATATGCTGAGGTGGAAAAAGAAACACAACATCAGATCTATGAACTGTCAACAGCATTGATCACACTCGATTCTTTACAGGATAAGGAGAAGAATATTAACTCTAACTTGGATAAAATAAATAAGAAACAAAGGCAGGAGATTGCTTTCCTGACTTTTGAAAGTAAGAAATTAAGAAATAGGGTTGATTGCCTACTCGATGTACTAGCAGGTAAAAATATATTGATGACCAACAGAGGGAATAAACGTATTTTACGACATGCAGTCAGTACTAAGTGTGATACTAAGGTGTCTACACACCCAGTGAAAATTATTAGATCATTCCGGGGGAAATATACTTTCCCTCGACAAGATACTTCTGCTAATTCTGAAAATAGATGTTGGCGACAGGATCAGGCTACGACTGATGCAAAGAAAACTTTTGATGTTGTCGACATTGAAAAGGAGAGTACTATGAAGAGTAAGATATTGAAAAATAATGTTGGAGTTAAGAATAACGGAAAGATACCAAATAAAATTAATACCAGCACATTTAAACAAAAGAATGTAGGTCGTTCTTTTGATCCGACTACGACTACATGTGCTACAAATACTTCATTACAGGGTAAGGGTCATCATACTCAGGCCCAACATAAGAATCCAGTATATAGAAAGAATAATACTTACATAAGGGACATACGTTGCAATGTACCTCTAGCAACTAAAGATGCACATCAATCATTTTACCATGTTATGGACCATGGTCCTACTTATATCGGGAAGGGTGCATATTCTTGCACCGTGTTAGTGCGCAGTCTGCCACACGACGTTACATGGCAGGCACTTAGTAATTTCTTTAATTACACGGCTGACGTTAGGTTTGTACGTCTGTTACCACCTACCATTAACAGGTATGGTGAAGCTCTGGTTACATTTCGTAACAACAGAGATGCTTGAAATGTTATCGAGCTTGACAATGGTGTTTATTTTCACCACCGTTCTTTGAGATTGCAATTAATACCTGATTCTGCACCACGCAGTTAACAGGTTACGGTAATACTGTTCGTCACATCGTTGATGACTCAGCACTAGTCAGTCATCATCATTTTTTTTATCTTTCCTAGTAATCTATTCATACATTTATTAGTTAAGGTAGACTCTTCTATTAGGTGATACTTTTGGTATCTTGTCTGCTATATCATTATACTAATCTATCAGTGGTTCAGGAAGAAGAATCCTCCTTTCCTGAGGTACAGATGCCTTTACCTGTACCTGTATTACAACCTATGGAATCTTGGCGGGATGTAACCATCTCTTCGTCGGTTACACCGCAACAGCATCATCAGATTGCTGATCTCTTACAATCATTTCCAGATGTGCTGACAGACGTACCTGGTCGCACATCAGTGATTACTCACGACATTACTCTTAAAGATGATACACCAATTCGTGTACATCCCTATTCTGTCCCACTACACTTTCTCAGCAAAACGACTCGGGGACTTGAGCAGATGTTGTCGTTAGGTATTATCGAGACTAGTACCTCACCATTTTCGTCACCTTTAGTCATTGTCCGAAAGAAGGACAACAACATTCGCTTATGCGTTGACTATAGGAAGCTAAATGCTGAGACCATAGCTGACAGTGAACCACATCCCAATATTGACGACTTACTTTCTCGTCTGTCCAATGCAACACTTTTCACTAAAATAGATCTAACTAAAGGTTATTGGCAGATACCACTAACCGAAAAGGCCAAATACTACACAGCGTTTTCCACTCCACAAGGTCTATACCAGTGGAATGTGATGCCTTTGGGGCTTATGAACGCTCCTGCTACCTTTATTCGCATAATGCGAATAATTTTATCAGGTAGACCAGACATCATTACATACATCGACGACATATGCTTATTTAGTTCGTCATTTGAGGAACATTTTTCGGGGCTTAGATGTGAAGAAAGACATGCCGTTGAAGGTAAATTGGACCGACGAATGCGACAAAATTTTTCGAATGATACTAAACATCTTTTCAAATCCACCAATTTTGAGATTACCAGATACTTCTAAAAAGTTTTATCTTATTACAGATGCCAGTAATTACGGTATCGGAGCTTGTTTACTTCATTATCACGACAATATACTCCATCCCACGATGTACATATCAAGAAAACTGAAATTACCTGAAACCAAATATTCTACTGTGGACAAGGAGTTGCTGGGCGTAGTTTGGGCAATAACGAAACTTGAAAAATTCTTGTTGGGAGCACCCTTCGTGATCCAAACGGATCAGAAGGCGGTGGCATCGTTACATCGCTCCAACCACAAAAGCCCCAAACTTGCCAGATTTTCGATTCTATTACAGTGTTGGTGTCGTTTTCATAGTGATGAATTGAAACGCGAATGGTTACAATGGAATAAAATGTCAACAATGTCTTTCAAACGAAAAACCAACAATGTATCTTGAATTGTGTGAACTGGTCAAGTATTGGCATCACACGAGTCGTTGGTAACTTTACATAGATTTTATTCACCAGGACACGAAGTGGACAAGACGGACATCGTCACAGGCGCAAAGATCACACGACAACATATTAATTATTGCTGCTAAAGTTCCTGAAGATTCTCTTCTAGTAAAGACCTCTGTCCATAGACTAAGGATTACAAAACTGTTACCGTATAATATCCTTCTCAGTCACGACCGTTGACCTTCTTTCAAGGACGTCTATCATGGTAACGTATACATACTCTGGGGTGAAATCTTCCATATTACATTTGTTAAAATTCCCAGACGTTCTTCATACATAGCGTTGTACATCATATAATTTTCACACAAAGTCATCTACGATAATCCTAACAGTAAAGGCTTTCAGTTGGCTAACCTCTCTTTACATCCAAGCCACGACTTTGGCATTGAAGCATGTACGGCATATAAAACATGTGCGTAAGATAAACAATATAACTTCTTCTACTCGTAGGAATTCTCCGTCTACGATTCAAATCTTAAAGGCAAGCGACTCTGTAGATCCATTCTAGGAACATCTTAATTCCCGCTAGACTAGTATTAGAGCGGCCTTTTTCATACAGCATTAAAATAAGAAGTGGGACGATAACTCACGTGACATTCCTGATATTGGTTTCGACCTGAAGACCAATACAGATCACTAGAATAAATGGCTTCCTTAAAAATGCCATTGAATACGAAATATAAAATTACTATCATGGACACAAGCCAGTTCCATGTTTCCACTTCAAAACATGACGTCACAAACTACTCAACTAGGTTACACGTGCGTCCAAAGCAACACTCACTGCTTTGTGCACGTCAGTGCGTGAATCATTCGACCGCACAAATAATATAACTATATAAAACTGGTGCGTACATTTGGCAGGACCGAAGACTACCCCCTTAGGTAATAAATGTACGTAACAGCTCCCTTATTACCTCCCCTTAAAAAAATTAATCCCATTAATTTTTTTCGAACTAATTACTCGAGAGAGGTGAGTCAAAACTACAACAAGATTTATGACATGCATAAAATTATCATATTAAGAAAAGAAAATTGACTTGAAATTAATATAACTAAATGACAGTATGCATTAAAGCACACATCCA
The DNA here is from genome assembly GCA_024509875.1 of Oreohelix idahoensis. Lineage (NCBI taxonomy): Eukaryota > Metazoa > Mollusca > Gastropoda > Stylommatophora > Oreohelicidae > Oreohelix > Oreohelix idahoensis. Next base: position 23,966 of record JAMPIV010003227.1, on the reverse strand, counting down.
CCATCGACCTACTTTGGGACGATGTGGTAATATTCGAAGTAAAAAGAAGTTGAAAAAATGAAAATGAAGAATCAACAAAAAAGATGATAATAAAATTCAACTAAGTTTTCAACAAAATTTGAAACATATGATTTCAAAAATGAAAATGAACAGCAACACTGATGATAAGCAATGATAAGAAAATCAAAAGAACAGAAAATTTTGAAATACAATGTGCAAAAATGAAGCAATGCATAATTAAACACTTTAAGAAGCAACGCACCTACTGTTATCTAACACTAGTAAGTTTGACTAGTTATCTAAAAGTGAAATATCATGTAGTGGGATACGTGACTACACGTATTGCGAGACACTAATAACGTTAGTAGATGTGTGATTTATAAACAATCAAATTGATTAAATTGAATTAATCTAATTCTAGTACTTAATTACACATAAATAAATAACTAGTAATTTATTCTAAGTAATTCTAATTTCAGTCATTGTGAATATTCGTTCAGAACTATTTAGAGTCAACAAGAATATGTTCCTAATGTTCCATGCACGAAATAAGTTTACGAACACGATATGTAGTGTAATATGTTCCATAACACTAACGAATGTCTGTTTGTCGTTTTTACCAATGTTTCCATACTAAAAAAAATGTTACTTTAATATCACTGTTCCCGTTCTAATAAAACGTTACTTCACAAGAAATAATGTTATAATCCATATGTAAGTATGTTCTGAAAGTTATATTTATACGAATACTGCAAAACTATACATAGTCTTCACAGATGTACAATTAATGACACTGTACAAAGTTATTCATGTTTCGGTGAGGACGTTTCTCCATCTAAAAGTGGTTTAGTTTCACCAAGTTCACTAGGGCATCTTGAAAGACAGTCTGCAAATACATTCTGTACTCCAGGAATAGCTCGTATCTCAAAATGGAACGGTTGAAGAGCTATAGCGTAACGCGCTGACTTTGATGACTTAACGTTTCCTGTATTCAGTGCTGTAAGAGCTTTCTGGTCGGATTCCACCACAAAGTGTGATCCGAGGAGATAACGATCCAGTTTTGTGATTGACCAGACAAGAGCAAGGAGCTCTTTGTCTAGAACGGAGTATTTCATCTCGCTCGTTGTAAGCTTTCTGGATACGTACATAATTGGAAATAAGGTGCCTCCGTATTCCTGCATCAAAACTGCCGCGATAGCGTAGGAAGAAGCATCACTGCGAAGAACAAAGGTGAGATCTTTGTTAGGCAACCTTAAAAAAGGCTTATTTGAAAAAATTTGTTTTATATAGTCTAACGCCGTTTGGTGATCCTGCGACCACTTTATTACATTAGGTGTGCCTTTCTTCAGTAACGAAGAAAGAGGTGCAGTTATAGTAGACAAATGAGGGATGAATTTAGAATAGAACTGTATTAGTCCTAAGAGTGACCTCACTTGTTTTTTTGTCTTAGGTGCTGAGATGTTTAAAATTTTAGAGACGTTACTGTCTTCTGTATACATTAAACCGCGACCTATACGGTGACCAAGAAATGAGATGTCATGAAAACCGACAAAAGCCTTTGAAGGTTTCGCTGTTAAGTTATAATCCCGTAAGGTAGAAAGTAAAGATTTTAAACCCTGAATATGTTCATCCCAAGAGTCACTAAAAAGACAGATGTCATCTATATAAGTAATGACATCGGGACGATGAGACAATATGCGGCGCATCATGCGTACAAAGGTAGCTGGCGCATTCATTAACCCGAAAGGCATAAAATTCCATTGAAAAAGACCCCGTGGCGTCGAGAAAGCGGTGAATGGCTTTGCTTTCGTAGTGAGTGGCACTTGCCAATAACCCTTTGAAAGGTCAAATTTCGAAAAGAATGTAGCATGAGATAATTTCTCTAATAAGTCGTCTAATAGAGGTAATGGTTCCGCATCGAATTTTGTAACTTTGTTTAACTTCCTGTAATCTACGCAAAGACGTATATTGTTGTCTTTCTTCCTAATGATTACCATAGAAGAAGAATATGGTGATGAAGATGGTTCAATTATATTCAATTGGAGCATATCATCCAATTCCTTATCAACCTTATCACGAAAGTGTAAAGGAATAGGATATGGGCGAACTCGAATCGGTGTATCGTCAGTCAGAATAATGTCATGTTGGATGACTGACGTATGACCTGGGATGTCAGTGAGGACATCCTCATACGTGTGTAGAATTTTAGAGACTTGCTGACGTTGATCATCAGTAAGAGTAGATGAGATAGTAACATCATTCCATTTCTCAGTGGAATGGAGTGGTACAACTGGTATTGGTAGTTGTACATCATCATCGAAAGAAGATTCCTCTTCTTGGATGACTGACAAACTAGAATAGTGTTGAATAGGTGGTGTAGGATCGTCAGTTGCTTGGAACACCGATTGTAGATAATCAGGACGTGAGTAATACTCCTTCAACATGTTAATGTGGAAGGTTTTATGTTTGCCATTAACATCAACGATGTAGTCGACATCGGATATTCTTGAGATGATCCTGAAAGGACCTCTCCAGGTAATTAAAAGACGATTGTTATGCGCAGGGAGTAATACAAAAGCTTCATCACCAGGTATGAGCTGGCGAAGACGTCTATATTTGTTTGCAGATAGACGAGCTTTTTCTTTGGCATGTTCGGATGATGCAGTAGCTAGTCTACAAGCATCTATGATTTTCTTTTCTAAGAGAGATAACATACTCATACGAGGATTGAGTATCCTCTTGAATATTATCATCAACCATAAAGTAGTGGAATAACGACATCGGACCGCGTGGTTACATGCCAAAAACAAGCTGGAACGGAGAAAACCCCGTTGCTTGATTTTGTACCTCGCGATACGCAAAGAGACAAGCGGGTAGGACCCGATCCCAGTCTTGGGGATGGTCTTGAGTCATCTTACCCAACAACTGCTTGAGTGTCCTATTGAGACGCTCAATTAACCCATTTGACATCGGATGATAAATAGAACTAAGAGATCTGTCTATACCTAATGTCTTCATAACTTGAGACATGGATTCAGAAATGAACTGAACCCCATGATCCGACAAGATTTTCCGTGGAAAACCAATGCGTGAGAAGATTAACATCAATGCCTCTGCTACACTGGCAGATGAAGTGTTCTTGAGAGGGATGGCCTCAGGCCAACGAGTGCACATATCAATGCACGTAAGAATCGTAATATACGAGATCTCATACAGGATGGGACAAGAATCTGAGAACATAAGGATAAATCCTTTTCCCGTATGACTCTAACCAAAATCCCATTTTTAAGTATAAAGTCATGTCTAGATTTTGCAAGTTTGTTGCTTGTATTCTTTTTGTTCACATACTGAAAGAATTTTTTTAATGAATTATCATTCTTTTGCAATGTTGCAAACAACTCCCGTGAAATAGGAGCATCATCATCACAAGTGGTATGAACTGTAGGTTCAATAGGTGTATCATGCGACATATTAGTAGCTTGCGCTCTAGTCACTACTGCATTTGCAGTTTGAATATGTCGCTCTTCCCATTCAGCTATTTGCTGAGGTGTACACTCTTTAATACCATGTATGCGACCCAGTATTACATCACAAATTGGGTTAGGCAGAAGACATGCTTGGATCTTTCCTGTAAAGAAAGGTGTGTTAAGATCAATAATAGCAGTGGGAAATGTTTCAATAGTGCCACCAAATGTTACACATTTGACAACCCGGCCCGTGGCACAACTTGGGTCGATCAGCGAAGTCCGTACGCCGATTGTTGTACAACCTGAGTCAAATAGGAGAGAGCATGAAATATTGTTGACAAATCCCTTGTGAAACTTAAGAGAGCCCTGTCCCTGGTGTACTGACGCAGCAGTGGCTGTACAGACTGCAGGCAGGCTAGGCAAGGTATGTCCGCAACGCAGCGTCGTGATCGCCTTAGGCTAGAAAAGAGTCGAGCATTCTGGGCAGTCTTTCACCTGGGAACAATCTAGAGAACAAGACATAGCATTGTGAGTTTCAGCTACTCTACCCTGTTCAATGTTAGCCTGTGTATCATTAAAAGCAACATTAGAATGTCTACCCATATTACTCGACGATCTATCTCGTCGGCGCGATCGATTGTGATTTTTGTCATTAAAATTGCCATAATTGTCATTTCTGCTAGAGTTAAAATTTGGATTAGTCCGATAATTTGTAGAATGATCGTTATGATGTTGGTTAAATGGTTTATTTCCAAAAAATTGTCTGTTTTGCGGACCCTGAGACCTTGATCTCCAGTTTTGTTTATTATAATGTCCTTGATTATTTTTAAAATAATTGTTACCAAAATCTCGCGATCTGTGAGTTTGGTTCCAAGAAACATTAAATGCAGCAGATTGTTGAAATTGCTTCCCTTTGTAAAAGTTATCATTGGTGAAATTATGATTATTTCCCTTATTGACATACCTATCAGCACTAAAAGAACGATTGCGTGAAAAATTGTTTTGTTGTGCTGCAAAAGCAACAGGCAATTCACTCTTAATCTGCGCGTTACTTAGATCCATGTTTGGGTGAGCAGTGCAAAAAATTTTTGCATGTTCTTCTAAGTTTTTCATTGATAAAGGTTTCCGTTCGTGTAAAAATGCGAGAAATGTAGGGTTTACCGACGAAAGTACCTTATCGCGCATCAGTAAATCAAAGAGACCTTCATACGACTTTTCAATTTTGGATAATTCGATCCATCTTTCTAATGTTAGTCGTATCTGTGACAGAAAATCACTAAAATTTCTGCCAGATTGAGGTAGTAATGTGTGAAATTTCAGACGATATTCGTCTTCTGTCATTTGGAATTTTTGCAGAAGTGCTGCTCTAAGAGCATTGTAGTCATTTTTCTCACCAATGCTGGTGGTATGATAAACTGCTAATGCATCTCCTGTAAGTAATCTGGATAAATATGTACAGTATAGAGCTTTATCCACGTTATAAGACCCACAAGTGGCCTCAAACCTATCTAGGAAGAATATTACGTCATCAGACGGGGGATTAAATTTTGGTAATTTAAGGTGAATTTCCTTAAAATGATCCTGTCTGGATGAAGTGTGGCTTTCAAAAGTTCTCTGAGAATTAGCTTCCTGAGTTAACCTAAGTCTCTCATATTCTGACTCTGCTAATTTCAGTTCATGCTGTCGTTTTCTATCATTCTCTTCCATCTCAAGCTGAAGTCGTTTTGGGTTTTGTTCAGCTATTAATCTCCTTTCTTCTATTTCTTTTTGTTTCTGTTCCATTTCCTTGTGTTTAACTTCCATTTCTTTTCTAAGTCTTTCTTCAGACTCCTTTTGCTTCTGTTCTGCCTCTCGCAGAAATCGTTTCTCTTCTAATTCAGCGGCCAATCTCATTTTTTTCTCATTTTCCTCAGATTCAATCCGTTTTTGATCTGCCTCAAATTGAAGTTTTTCTAGTCTTAAAGTTTCTAACTTTCTCTGTTCGGCTTCTATTTCTTGAGCTTTCCTATATTCTGCAAGTGCAAATGTTTTTGCTTCATCAGGAGCCATCTGAAGAGCTTTTGCTTGCTTAATGAAATAGTCTAAGGTAGCCATTACAATATTATTATGTAATAATACTATTTAAAAGTGTTACTACAACTAGTGTTCTTCGTTCCTGTTCTAGAACGGTAAAATCAATTTATATAATAGGCAATAATATTAATAATTAATAATATACTTTATAACATGTAATGGTGTGAAAGCAGTAACGTGACAGACAATAGCACAATAATGACACGACAAGATATTCAAAACAAACGAAGACGTTCGCAGAAATCCAATTAAAATAAAATGAGAAACTAAAATGGAATGTCGTAAAGAATTACGATGATAACTGCGATTAAATTCAACAAGACAATAAACACCACAGTGTAAAAACAAAGGTTTTGTAAAAAACTAAACGACAGGAAAGGTGAGACGGACAATAATCACATACAAAATTCATCATAAAACTAAGGCACAAGTAAAAATAGCTACCAAAAACAACAAGTAAACGTGACACTACAGCTAAAACAGACAGGTGTCACAGACCACCAGACACAGTGGACCTAGAATCCTTCTACGCTCACGCGTAGGAACATTCCACTGCGGGAAGTCTGCAAAATAATGTCCTACAGAACGTCTGACGAAGAGCCCGAATTGACTTCGAGATGGATCTCGTTCGTCAGATCTACCGCCCAACCTCCCGCGAAAAATACACAAACCATAACACATAACATAGAAAATATATAAGTGGACATAATCAATTAAGGCACAGCTAATAGTAATAAAGGGTATAACGGATACAAGTTATACTTAGCTCGCGTGCAGGTAAAATCAAAGTGCCTTGTCCCCGTGTATGTACGTAAGAGAATGCAATACTTCGCTCTGCGTATATCAAACTAGCTCGCACGTAACAATGATGAAGAGATGATCTCCAAGTAATCAGTCACTGTGAAACTTGACGTGGAGGTTGATTGAAGACCTTGAGCATTTGAGTTGATTATGATTCATATTCCGCTAGGATCCAAATTGAGATGATGTCGCCTTGAAAGTAAACATTCTTCTTTTCAAACGATCAATTGGATGGGTACGTTCCTGAAATTACTTCCAGACCGCAAACTTCGTACCAGTTATTGTTGGTGTCGTTTTCATAGTGATGAATTGAAACGCGAATGGTTACAATGGAATAAAATGTCAACAATGTCTTTCAAACGAAAAACCAACAATGTATCTTGAATTGTGTGAACTGGTCAAGTATTGGCATCACACGAGTCGTTGGTAACTTTACATAGATTTTATTCACCAGGACACGAAGTGGACAAGACGGACATCGTCACAGGCGCAAAGATCACACGACAACATATTAATTATTGCTGCTAAAGTTCCTGAAGATTCTCTTCTAGTAAAGACCTCTGTCCATAGACTAAGGATTACAAAACTGTTACCGTATAATATCCTTCTCAGTCACGACCGTTGACCTTCTTTCAAGGACGTCTATCATGGTAACGTATACATACTCTGGGGTGAAATCTTCCATATTACATTTGTTAAAATTCCCAGACGTTCTTCATACATAGCGTTGTACATCATATAATTTTCACACAAAGTCATCTACGATAATCCTAACAGTAAAGGCTTTCAGTTGGCTAACCTCTCTTTACATCCAAGCCACGACTTTGGCATTGAAGCATGTACGGCATATAAAACATGTGCGTAAGATAAACAATATAACTTCTTCTACTCGTAGGAATTCTCCGTCTACGATTCAAATCTTAAAGGCAAGCGACTCTGTAGATCCATTCTAGGAACATCTTAATTCCCGCTAGACTAGTATTAGAGCGGCCTTTTTCATACAGCATTAAAATAAGAAGTGGGACGATAACCCACGTGACATTCCTGATATTGGTTTCGACCTGAAGACCAATACAGATCACTAGAATAAATGGCTTCCTTAAAAATGCCATTGAATACGAAATATAAAATTACTATCATGGACACAAGCCAGTTCCATGTTTCCACTTCAAAACATGACGTCACAAACTACTCAACTAGGTTACACGTGCGTCCAAAGCAACACTCACTGCTTTGTGCACGTCAGTGCGTGAATCATTCGACCGCACAAATAATATAACTATATAAAACTGGTGCGTACATTTGGCAGGACCGAAGACTACCCCCTTAGGTAATAAATGTACGTAACATACAGCCATACGATTTCGTCATCGAAGCCATACCGGGACAAGAAAATATAATTGCTGATGCACTGTCAAGACATCCTACTGAAGTCGAATAATTGTCCACAAGTTAAAAGAAACTTAACAAGATTGACTCTGAAACTCTCACTTATTCCTGTGTTATGAAATTGATACGAACCACCTCTATACGAGAATGACACTTTGAATACTTGCAGTGAATCATTCAATATAAACAGTTTTCGAAAAAAGATTCGTGATAGCAAGAGACTTATTTCGATGGTTCTTTTCTAACGTTTGGACTTTGGTTAGTGTCCAATCGTGCTACAACTCATTACGATATGGCCCAGTATTAAATTTCTGCTCCAAAACAACTTTCAGAAATTCGCAAAGGACATAACGACGGCTGGATATTCATATCCGACATTATTAAGTTTAATAGTTATTAAATTAATAAAGAATATAATAAAATTGAAGTGTGATAAATAACAAGAAGAAAATGTGTCAAAAGAAAGAAACAAAAATGAAAAAAGAACAAAATAATATCACACAAGCGAATACTTTAAATATTTTATTATGAATATGATAGCTGTTATATGCATTTAGATATTCACATGAAATGTATGAATATTTATTCTTTTTTAAGTCATTAAGTTAATTATTAATAATTACTCGACACTCATAATTAAGTTTAAACACACATAACTAAATTAATTTATACTTTACCTTTTTCTTTACTTTACTTGTCCTTACTTCTCATGTCTTTTATTATGACACTATCTCTCAGTTTATTTAATTAGATGTTAATTTATTAATACCTTACATACTTACTATGATTAATTAGTTTAATTTTAATTAGTTAGAATAATTTTCTTTACATAACACTTCATAATTCACTCACACAGTCTTTAAGTTCAGTAGCTAATTATTTAGCTACAGTTGACATCCCTTTGTTTAAGATAATAATATTATATGACTGATATATTATCGACATGACCACGACACTGTTCTAGACAGAACATCGTAGGCCATATGTCGGGTTTGTGTTAAATTTTTTTGAGTAAGATAGTTCAAAAAAATCTATCTAATAGATTTTTTTTCCACGGCGGGCAGGAAATTGTTACTATAGTTTTATTGATATCGTCTGCTAGAATTGGCAGTGCGTATTTTTAGGGTCAATGGAATTAATATAGATGGATGTTTATACTTCGCGAATTAATTAACGCGAAATACACCGTCAAATTATGACGTGTTCGCGTCGATAAGGTCACGCTAATTGTACATTATCAGGCTGTAATATATAAGCCTTAACACAGGCCTCGTTATGACGTCATCTGTGTACTTCTTCTAAGCAGGTTAACATCAACCCTGCCGTAATGCTTATGTAGACATAAATACCGCCAATCTGCGGTTTCCACAATATAACTTCGTCACTGGATTTCTGGATAATACAAAGACTAATAGTCTTGGATGGCTACCTTGAGCGCAAAAAATATCAGTTCTGAAATGTAGGACCGGTGAGCTGTAGTTCACAGACTAGGTAATCTTCTAACATGTTCTGCCACCGAAAGCGTAATAATGGAAAAAGTCGGTATTAAATGGAACCGAATCCTCAGAACACAATAAGGAACTCTGTCGTCATTCCGACGCACAGAGATTCACTGGGGAGACCTGCCAACGCAGTCACTTCGAAGATTTTCCCCGAAAAAACACAATAGACATTCGTCCCTCAGAAGCCAGCTTACATCCCGGCCTGACGGAAGTCTCAACTTGGCGCTTAAAAAACCTGCGCATGGGCATACGCCCGAACTGTTTACCTTTGACCCTATCTTCATACAAGTCAAACTCGAAAGGATGAACGAACAGGGAAGACAACCACTAATCACCCTGACACTGCAAGGTAAAGACACAATTATTATATACGACAAATAACAGCAACATTTTACTACCCCCCCCCCCCCCCCCTGTAAAAAAATGATACATTTTTTTTAAAATATATATCTATGAGCAAGATAGCACAAGCATCAATTATGCGCTCATGAAAGAATGAACCTAACATCAGGTACAATGGACGCACAAATAAAGCGTCTGAAGAGGATACAAATCATCTCCCAACAAAAGAGAAAATATTTCTCAAAGCAAAACAAATTCAGGAGGTATCATTAAAGAACCTGAGTTGCTGGCAATATCAAGACACATATCAAACATCATTAAATACTCTAACTATAGCAATATACAAATATCATCAATTACAATGCTATATTAGCAACATATCACTAATAAATGGACAAAATCAAATTTGTTAACTTCTTTATACATCATCCAAATAGTAAAACATTTGTATTACAATATATTAGGATATTAAGGACAGACCTAAGTCTGAAAGTGTATCAAGAAAACTAGGACACAAGATTTAATTGGAATCATGTGGGCATCTAGACAATATGTCCGCCATCACATTATCCGAACCATGGATAGCTCGCACCGTGAAATGGAAAGGCTGAAGAGCAATAGCATAACGAGTAGATCTCGAGCTCTTCAAATCCTTACTTTGCATAGCCGTAAGAGCTTTTTGGTCGGTTTCCATAAAGAAATGCGCGCCCAGAAGGAACCTTTGTAGCTTAAGAATGGACCAAACCATAGCCAACAATTCACGGTCTAAAACCGAGTAATTCCTTTCTGCCGCATTTAGCTTCCTAGAAATATACATTACAGGATGCAGAGTTCCTGAAAACTCCTGCATTAGTGCCGCTCCAATCCCAGTGGAAGAGGCATCACTACGAAGAACAAAAGTCTTATCAATTGTTGGTAGTCTTAAGATAGGATGAGATGAGAACAAATTCTTAACCTGATCCAATGAAGATTGGCATTCTTGGGACCAACGTACCATATTAGGAGAACCTTTTTTCAATAACGATGAAAGTGGTGCCATAATGGAGGACAGATTCTCAATGAATCTTCCATAGAATTGTATTAATCCCAAGAGACTACGCACCTGCTTTTTTGTCTTCGGAACCGAGATATTCAATATCTTCGAAATGTTTTGGTCCTCTGTCTTCAACAGACCATGACCAACCCGATGACCTAGGAAAGAAATTTCACTAAACCCAACAAAAGCTTTAGAGGGTTTTGCAGTCAAACTATGCTCACGTAAAGTAGATAGCAATTCCTTTGGACCCAAATAGTGTTCTTCCCAAGTATCGCTGAAAAGACAGATGTCGTCTAAATATGCGATGACATCTGCACGATCTGATAGAATTCGTCGCATCATGCGCACGAAAGTCGCTGGGGCGTTCATAAGCCCGAAAGGCATAAAATTCCACTGAAATAGACCCCTAGGTGTTGAAAAAAAAAAGCAGTGAGAGGTTTAGCGTGTTCCGTCAGTGGGACTTGCCAATAACCTTTCGACAAGTCTAGTTTAGTAAAGAATCTAGCTTTAGAAAGTCTAATAAGTAGATCATCTAATAAAGGCATAGGTTCAGCATCGAACTTCGTAACTTGATTTAATTTGCGATAGTCAATGCAAAGACGTATGTTATTGTCTTTCTTTCGAACAATAACCATCGACGAAGAATAAGCTGAAGTGGATGGTTCAATTATTTTCAATTGAATCATTTCATCCAATTCTTTCTCGACTTGTGCTTGAAAATGAATAGGTATTGGGTATGGTCTTACTCTGATCGGATTACGATCAGTAAGTATGATGTCATGTTCTATGACATCTGTGTGTCCAGGAATGTCGGTAAAGACATCCTGATATGATTGTAGTGTAGAGGATACTTGACGTTGCTCCTCAAAAGACAAGTTCGAAGAGACGGTAACGTTTTTCCATGATTCCGTAGAATTAAGTGGAATCGCAGGAAGAGGTAAGTTAACGTCAGAAAAAGTAGTTTGCTCATCCTGTATAACAGACAGGGATGAGATATGACCATGTTGGACTCGAGAATCGTCCGTCGCCTGGAAAATAGGCTGTAAATAGTCTGATCGTTCAATAAGTTCAGTAAGCATATTTATATGGAAGGTTTTATGCTTTCCGTCCACATCGACAATATAGTCGACATCGGAAATTTTCGAGACTATAGTGTATGGACCTTTCCATGAAATGAGAAGTCTGTTCTCTCTTGAGGGAAGTAAGACAAACGCTTTGTCTCCAGGACAAAGTTGACGTAGGCGTCTTTTCTTGTCAGCAAATCGCCTAGCCTTTTCTTTCGCAAATTCGGAAGATGAAGTTGCTAATCTGCACGATTCGATAATTTTTTTCCTAAGAGCAATGACATATTCATATGACGATTGTGTATCATCGTCAATATTATCGGAAGTTATCAAATCGTGTAATAAGGACATCGGACCGTGCGGTTGCGCGCCAAAGACAAGTTCGAAAGGAGAAAACCCTGTATGCTCGTTGGGAACCTCTCTATAGGCAAAGAGAGCTGCAGGTAGGACCCTGTCCCAATCATCAGGATGATCTTCCGTTATCTTGCTCAGTAAGTTCTTTAGTGTCCTATTAAGACGTTCAACCAATCCATTGGACATTGGATAATAAATACTACTGGGAGACCTTTTAATGTCTAGCGTAGCCATTACCTGAGACATAGTGTCCGAAATTAATTGAGTGCCGTGGTCTGACAATATTTCTCCGGGGAATCCCAGACGAGAAAATATGAGCCAAAGAGCGTCAGCGATATCGACAGTTGATATGCTCTTCAGAGGAATAGCCTCTGGCCAACGCGTGCACATGTCAACGCATGTGAGGATAAATTGGTGTCCTCTGGCTGACTTAATCTTAAACGGGCCAATAATGGCTATAGCCATTTTCTGAAAACGGCCGAATAGGAATATCTGCAGCCTGAAATAGGTGCAGCATGTCTTGGACCTCTAGGACTTGACCTCTTGACAAATTTTGCAAGACGGCAATAAATTCGTATGTCTTTGTTCACGAATGGCCACAAGAAAGACGCAAGGACTCTAGTCTTAGTTCTGGAAAAAACCCATATGTCCAGCACACTGAGAATCGTGTGCATGTTGAAGAATTAAGGCTCTCATACACTTAGGCACAAGAATTTGCGAATGCATAGACTTGTCCGAGTGTTGTACCATTCGTACCAATATACCATTCCTTATAGTGATATACGATTTGTGATTCGTATTCTGATTGGGATCCCCTTTCTTTGCGAGAAGGAAGAATTTCTTCAAAGAAGGATCCTCTTCTTGACGTTTAGCAAACGAGTCATGGGAAATCACCAAGTGCTCGTCTTGGCTATCAACTTCCACTACTATCATCAAATGAAGTTGGGGGATTAAGAGCTTGAGTCTTGTCACCACTGCATTGACCGTTTGAATGTTTTGTTCTTCCCAAATAGACATTTGTTGCGGGGTGCATTCCTTAACCCCATGAATACGACCGATTATAAGATCCGCAATAGGATTAGGAAGAAGACACGCGTGGACATCTCCTGTAAAGAAGGGAGTGTCAATCCTAATAATAGCAGTTGGATAACTTTCCATGGTACCACCAAATGTAACACATTTGATCGCTTTTCCAGTGGCACAGCAAGGATCTATCAGAGACTCCCTAACCCCGACAGTAGTACATCCCAAATCGAAAGGTACTGAGACCAGCCTATCATTCACTAAACCGTTATGCAAGATGAGAGATCCTCTCCCATCATGCGCAACTGTAGCAGGTAGAGCAGGAAGAGGGTGACCACAAATTAGGGTAGATACAATCGATGAGTCGAACAATGTTAAGCATTGGGGGCATTCAGTTGCTCTCCCAAAATCGAAAGCACATCCCGTGACAGCATTAGAGTTCCCACTATCATTTCCTTGACTACAGGCTCCATTAAACTCTTGTTGTGCAGAGTTTGCCTGTTGGAAAGCTTTTCTTTTGTTATATCTAGGTCTACCGCGATTATCATTTCCCCTGTAATTGTTATCATATTGTCTATTGTAATTATCATTCCGGTTTGAATCCCGGTTTGTATATTCACCATCGTCATATTCTTGACGTCGAGAATGGTTATCCCGAGCAGAAAAGCTTGGGTAGTTTTTATTGTGATAACCTTTGTGAAAGTGTCTATAATTATTACCACCAAAATTACGAGAACTCCCATCTCGTCTCCAGTTCTTAGAAAAAGAACCATCATATGTTGGATTACTCTGCTTATTAGAGTGTAATTCTGATTATTTTTCCTATTTCCATTTTGTTGGGCACCCTGAAATTTCTTATTGAAATTAGAGCTATATGGTGCTGCCGAAGCAACTGGCAACCCTTCTTTCACTTTACAATTGCTAACTGTAGCATGGGGGTGCGCGGTGGCGTACTGGCAACAGTATTCCTCCTGTCATTTTAAGTTGTTAGGCTTACGCTCATGAAGAAATGCAAGGAAAGAATCATTAAAGATGACAAAACCTTATCTCGAAGTAATAAGTCCATTAGGCCCTTCATATGTTTTCTCAGTCTGAGACAACTCAACCCATCGTGTAAAACTGTACGACGTATTTTTGAAAAAATTCAGAGAAATCCACTCCATTTTCTGGCAACATTGTCCTAAAACGAAGACGATAATCTTCTTCTTTTAGTTGATATTTTTTTAGCAATGCTGCTCTGACAACATCATAATTAGTCCTGTCATGCTCGTCTATTGTCATAAGAGTAGTCACTGTGTCCCCTGTAAAAAATTCCATCAGTTGTTCAACATATTTTTCCTTTTTTACCTTATGCGCATCGCATAAAAATTGGAATCTATCTAGATAATCCGCTACATCATCCTTTAAAGGATTAAAATGAGGTAATTTAATCCTACTAACAAAACTCCTTTGTCGTACTTGAAGTTGTTTGCTGAGCACACCGTACTCACCACTTTCAATTTCTCTAACTCCAAAGTTGCGAGTCTTTCCTCAAGTTCCATTTTCTGTTTTCTTTCCTCATGTTCCATTTTTGCTTTTCTCTCTTCGGCCTCAGCGCTTGAAGTTTTCTCTCCTCTACAGCAGCTTGAGCTTTCCTCTCCTCAGCAGCAGCTTGAAGTTTTTTTGTCTTCCATTTCCATCTGGAATTTTCTTTCATCAGCAGCAGCTTGAAGTTTTCTCTCCTCAGCAGCAGCTTGAAGTTTTCTTTCATTAGCTTGAGCTTTTCTCTCCTCAGCAGCAGCTTGAGCTTTTCTCTCCTCTGCAGCAGCTTGAAGTTTTCTTTCTTCAGCTTGAAGTTTTTTCTCCTCAGCAGCAGCTTCTCTTTGATACTTTTTCTCTTCAAGTTCAAGTTCTAATCTTCTATTCTCAGCATCTAGCTTCTTTTGTTCAGCTTCTGCTTTCTTTAGTTCCACTTCTGCTTTCAATTTACTTTCCTCTTTCTGTTTCTTTTCTTCTGACTTTAATGCCATGGCGAATTGAGCAGATGAATATTCTTCCAATTCTTTACCAGACTTACAAAGGGTTAACCCTTGCTGGATGAAGAAATCCAAATTAGACAATCTGTCTAATGAGATCAGAAACCTGAAAAATTAAACAAATTACCTTATCCCACTTCAATGGGAGACAAGTCGGTAACTATAGACTTGTATACTTACTTCACTTTATTTCACTCTCCGAGTCTTAGTCAAAGACCTTGTATGGTTATCTTGTTTATAATATAACAAATAATCACTTAAGTACCTGTGGAAAATAATACCTTTATAATCCCACACACTGTGGGCACAAGTCTTTTTTTTAAAGAACTTTCATATGTATTTCACCTTGTCTCAATCTTTGTGGATAACAAGTCTTTTAGCAAAGAACTTGTATAAATATCTTATATAATAATATTTTATCAACAATCTCTATATGAAGAGTGTATCACATTAATAATAATAATAATACATGACCAAGTATATGTATGTAGACTGTGTATGACAACAATGTAGTACAATCATAAATACAGAGACAAAGATACAGAACAATGACCGAAAACGTTCGCGGAAGTCAAATAAACAATACAGCAAAAAGTAAAGAAAATGTTACACAAATGTGTACTGATGACCGCGAAAAGTAAACAAGACAAATAGAACACTGTTATGAACAAAAAGGTGTAGAGAAATAAACGTAAGGAAGGAGAGAGATACAGATACAAACAAAATAAATCGAAAATCAAAGAATGGAAAAAAAATAACGAAAACAACACTAACTCATGTCGTCACAGCTAAACAATTGTCGCTAGCAAATTCCAATTAAGGAAATTTGCAGTCCCTAACGACACGCTCTCAATAGATAACCTCTATTACGTGGTATTTATCTAAAGGAGTCACCTTACCCAACCAGCCCGCTGAAAAACACAAGAAAAATACACAACAATAGTACAAGTAACATAAATAGCAATTGAATGTGTTGCAAAATAAAGCTTAGTCACACATGATGTTACAGTAACTATCTTGCTCCTTGCGAACACAGAAACAAAATGTCAAGCGCGCACTGATTGTTAGATCCACTGTAGCATGAAGTGGTCTTCACGAACATAAAGTTACTATGACCTTCTCGTATCTTGAGTCTTGCACATCGAATGTTGACAATTTCACGTACTGTTTACAAACACTTGACATCGAAACATGTAACTTGAAAGCCTGGACGTTGAACAGTCTGTTGTTGACTGAGACGTGTGAACGACCAGCGGTACCGTTCACAAACAGGAACTCGACTTGTATGCAGCTGTGGTCCACGTAGCAAACGCCCCGATGCTAACTTCAGTACTTGTCATGTTGTTGTTTATGCAGCATTATAACATAAATGCTAGCACTGTTTAAACTGTCCTGTGTAGCCAAAACTTGGAAGTGTCGAAATGTACAGATGTGTGTTTCAGCTGTCCACCTTGATTATTTCAACTTAGTACAAACCCCACAGGAAATGTTAATTTCTCGCTCTGTCCAGTGTGTAGCCTAGACCCACAGATCAAAAATGTAATAAGCACTTGTCCTCATGAAAATAGCCCCATCAGCTGGCCACCAGAAATGTAACTGTCTTTTTCTCTTGTTGAGGTGATCACTGGCCCAAGACAGTATACATGTTGTTAGGTGTGTAGTGCTGGCGTATGATGAACTGAGTGTGGGTGCCAATGAAGGCGCGAATGTGTTTAGGCTCGTATCTGTGGTGTAATGCAACCCATACACTCACATGCAGTAGTCAAGGATGCTTGAACACTGCTGGCACGTTTCACAACATTTATTGACCATAACACACATAGCATCAACAGAAACAGTCAGTGTAAACAAGGTCATGCTGACCGGAAATCGTTAGGTATACATCAGGCATTCAAAAAGGCTGGTAAACATTTGAATATTCGTGCAGGGTCAATAGCAATGTTCTTCAATAATGACAGTTCATAATGGGGCGTTGGTGTCTCTGACTAAACGCGTCAGATACCTTGATCACTTTGACATACAGGTACAGCCTGGCTTCCCCCCGCCAATTGTACATTATCAGGCTGTAATATATTAGCCTTAACACAGGCCTCGTTATGACGTCATCTGTGTACTTCTTCTAAGCAGGTTAACATCAACCCTGCCGTAATGCTTATGTAGACATAAATACCGCCAATCTGCGGTTTCCACAATATAACTTCGTCACTGGACTTCTGGATAATACAAAGACTAATAGTCTTGGATGGCTACCTTGAGCGCAAAAAATATCAGTTCTGAAATGTAGGACCGATGAGCTGTAGTTCACAGACTAGGTAATCTTCTAACATGTTCTGCCACCGAAAGCGTAATAATGGAAAAAGGTCGGTATTACCTGGAACCGAATCCTCAGAACACAATAGGGAACTCTGTCGTCATTCCGACGCACAGAGATTCACTGGGGAGACCTGCCAACGCAGTCAGTTCGAAGATTTTCCCCGAAAACACAAAGGACATTCGTCCCTCAGAAGCCAGCTTACATCCCGGCCTGACGGAAGTATCAACTTGGCGCTTAAAAAAAAAAAAACCTGCGGGCAATGGGCACACCCCCGAACTGTTTACCTTTGACCCTATCTTCATACAAGTCAAACTCGAATAGGATTGAACGAACAGGGAAGACAACCCTAATCAATCAAACCTGACCAACCAGCAAGGTAAAGACACAATTATTATATATGACAAATAACTTGAACAGTTTAGTGACTCCGGTCGAAAAGTGAACAGCAACAATGAGACCCTTGTTACGTTGTCCGTCAAGGAGCAACGGCGTGTGGTTTTTTACCTCCTTCCACTATTGGCTTTGCTAATAGCCATAATTATGTAAGTTGATACCAGGTCTCAGGGTCAGTCCAGATAATAGTATATTACAAGTGAATTTATAAGGTTACTGATTAACCTGTGTTAAGGAAGGATATTTTGATAAGTAATTTGATTTATATCGTCAAGACATCATGCGCTCCACTTCTGGCTGTCTGGATCACAGCGAGCGCCTGTACATAGCCATGATGGGCTTCGACATGAATTCAATAATGACACCGGACGGACAAGAATATCTATGCAAGTAAATTCTAATGAACTATATGTGAATGTATACCTACGTGAATGTCTCGTGTGTGAACTGTTAATAAATTCATGGACTCCAACTGAGGACTTAATCACATATCGAAGACGTTTACAGCTGTTTGTTTGCATTTGCCAATGTTGATTATTATGGTAGTGAAGAACTCTTCTGATAAAAAAAAATATATAATATAATGATGAGCTCCGAAAGGAACGAATGTATTCTTGGACATTTCAACACATAATGAATCCATATAACGTTGACCCTTATAGTCCAAGATTATAAAACGAACAAAGCACAAATTCGCGATTCAACAAAATACAGAACCAGCTCTGAACCAGCCCTACCCAGCTATCAGCTCAGATTCTATCTAAGCCTTATCAGTCCCAAACAATTCAAGTATTAACTGCTGTCACCGTGACTGCTACTACTATAACCACTATAAGGTTGAGCAGATCGTATGGCCCACTTAAATCTCAGCAGCGTTAGTCTCAAACAGGAGGTCTCCTGCTCGAGTTTACGTCTTCTTAGTCTTTCGGGATGTAATATCTTCGCAGACAATGGGAAGACTCGACATAGAAAATGAAACTTCAAGATGTCAAAAACGGAAAAAGCAAGTGCCGTGACTTTAGCAACAGTCAATACAACAACTCAAACATATGAATAACAGTACGGAATCTGGCCTACGATTGATAACAAATAATAAAAGGGAGAGTACAATTCAAAATGAAAAACACTATATACCAAAGTTATAACCTGCATGAGGATTTAACCGTATTCCGTGTATAAAATCAATTGCCATATTTTGTGCAGTTGAGTCCAAATATCTGTAAATCAAGTGATTAATAGAATATTCTTTATAGCTCATTGCTGTGCATAGTGGGCATATCTGGTGTCATCATTTCCTTATATGACCACCAGTTATGCACAATGCTATAGAAACGTTTGACTTGGATGTGAACCTCTGTCTGTGAGGCTAATTACTTACCCTCATTGAGCAAATAAATAAACAAACAACACACAAAGGTATTTTTATCAGGCACTCAGATCCGTTGTTGTTTATTTTATTTGCTGTTTACAAACCCAGGCCTCAGGTTTCCCCTCCTTATATTTTACACCCTCATTGACTCTCGTGTAACTTTCTTCACGGGCGGCTAAAAGTGTATAGAATGATTGATATCCAGTAATACAAGTGTCAGGAAATAAGAATTTAAAACACAAAAAAAAAAAATTACTTTTCAATCACATTGTACTTGCATCACCGTGGAACCACAAAAATGTCCTATCCAGTTACCAATCTTGACTATAACCAATCTACTTGCGAAAATAAAGAGCGCTTAACTCACTTAGGGATCATGAGTAACTCTTACATTCTATCTCTACATCAGGTCGTATCACCAACTTGTGAAATATTGATCCTTTCATTTCCAAACAAAGCTACAACTGGAGTGGCTTTTATGATCAGATTCACTGACATTGTAATGACTGTTACACAATATAGAAAGCTACAACATCCCCATGAGTTTTCCGATGTTTAGATTTAAAACGCAGATGCATCAGTCAAGAACCGGCGCGTATGTTTTTACGAGTAACCCTTAGGACACGAAAGGTCACCTAATGTTACTCAAATAAAACTTTAACGACAATACATAAATGTAAAGCTAGTTTTTAATAATGCATTGTTTAAGTCAGGAAAGACTTTAAGGCCCCAGTTATTATTTTATTTATTTTTTTTTGACCTAGTTGCTTGATCTATTGGTGTATGATGGATCAGGTGTTGTCTTGGGTGGGGGGGGGGGGGTGGGGGGGGGGTGGGTGGGGGGGGAGGGGTGAGACATATCGAATATATATTTAGTATTTTATTAATTATAGTTTCCTTAAGTGTTCAGTATTCTATTATCTTAATTATATTTATAAATTGGCATTTCTTCAATTTTTTGGTATATATATTACAAAAATTTATTTTTATAATTACATGGTTTTAATTACTTAATACTTATAATTTTTTTTATTGTTAGCTTTATTTCAACATGTCTTGAGCTATTTGAGATCTCAATCAATTTTATTCAGTTTATCCCTCTATACATCAATATTTTCAACCATATATATATAAACATATTTTTATAGTTATTTATTACTATTATATTATTATTTATTTATATATTATAAACTATAGATAAAAATAGTATATATACTATATATATATATATATATATAAATAATATATATAATATATAAATATAACTGTAAAAATATACTGTGGTCTGTGTGTAATTTCAAGTGAGGGGGAGGGAGTAATTGATGAAACCTTAACAAAGAAAAAGATCGCGTTCCATATCACAAAGCAGTTCACGAATATAATATTTAGGATGTCATCTTTGATAGTTTTTTTTCGTGGGAAATGCCGGAAAAAAGTGGACCTATATTGAACACCAAGGGGTACAGAACGCCAACTTGCAACGGTACGGTAAGTTTTTTAAACAGGGAGCTGGAGACACCTGGCGTGTACCCCCAGTCCACTACAAAAAGTCCTTGGCCCACGAATACAGAAACCTTGTGAGTTTATCAAAAGTAAATGGATATTTTTCATCATTTCCCAGTTGAGAAGCAGATTTTATTTCCAATATTGTGAATTTCCATCTTCACGTAAGTACAGTGTCGCAAAACTTTTGTTAGATTTATCAGCGGACATCCATGATATGCCATATAGGCAATAATGTCGAAGAGAACTTAGCAAAACCATTTACCTGAACTGTTTTAGAGATTATCCTCAATACAATCGATAAATTAGAATAAAACAAGTATAGAGTATAAAGTCAAAATAAGGTAGAAATAAAATATTGGGTTTGCGAATATAACTTCATTCGCCTCCGCCTGCCAAACAAATCGCTTTTCAATTAGGCCTTACTGAATTAGAGAACATAAATGTAACATGTATGAAACAAAATCGAGGGCGTAATTTTTGTTCTAGACGGACGACGGAGAGACAAACGAAGGAAGGGAAAAGGAGCGACATGAATGCTACCACTCAGCAGCGCGACTTGTTTGTGAAACAAAAATTGTAACGAACAGCGCGATATGGCTTTGGCAGTATGAAAATACGACACACATGCCAATACATGTTTCGTCTTTGTGGTCAGGCATTGGAAATATAATTCAACACAACACACCAGCCGCATTCATTTTTCCTCTGTATTGTAGCGTAAAAGTTTGTGACAAAAGCACGGGGGTGGGGGGGGGGGGAGGGGACAGGGGTTGTCGGGGTTGTTAGGTTTGTGAAAAAAAGGAACGTAGGTAGAGAGGGAAAAAGAGGGTGTATATTTATTTAAAAGGAAAAAACTTGAAATTACACAAACTAAAAAAAAGGAATATGGCCATAACACTTAAGATTAGATTGTGTTGGAATAATGGTCTCCGATCAATAATATATTTATATCACACAAATAGTCCAACCTAATAAACCAAGATATTAGCAATATAAACTATATATTCTAGGACGGACTGGACGAAACACCACTCATGCCATGCTCTATTTTAGCCCTAACATTTTTTTGAAACTCATTTTATTGAAATTGAGGCAGAAGAGCGTACTTGTGAATATGGATTGGGTGTAGTTAGAAAGAGGGAGAGATGTTATGTGGTTGGCCCAAAACTAAATATATATTTTTTGCAGAGTAACAAATAGTTGTTTTGTGAATTTATTATTTTTTTAAGTTTTTTTTTTTTTTTTTTTCGATTACAAAATTGAATAGTCGCATGGGTCTCATTGGCCACACATTTAAAATTAATGAAAACTTAGAAGGCTGGACCGCCATTTGTCTAAGAAACTGTCCCCCTTGAGGCAGGACTGATTGTACTAGAAGTGAGAATTTTAAATAAAACTAAACTTAAAAAATAAAATAAAATTCAAAGTCTCACCATACAGCAAAGCTGAATCTGTTGCCAATCACATCGGTTCCTGTGTTACTCATTGAATTTGTGGTAAACAAATTTATTAACAGAATTATTTGTATGTTATTAATATGACGTTGTATGACTTGGTCACTAATGAAGATCATTTTACGACTGTAAAGTAACAGTGTTTGGCAAACGCTAGCAGACTTATGCAAGGCCTATTTGTTGCTCCACTACAGAAAAAATCAACAAACAACTACAAGAGATTGTAAGAAACCAAAAGAATAGATAGTTGATCAGCAGGTATCAATATCACGTACAACCTTATTACATTTAGTGGAAAAAGAACAATGAGTAATGTTGTTTGTAGGAGGGTGGTTTGCAGCCAATAGAGGAGCGAACTGTGAAAACTAAAATACAAGTTGTTCTATCAATCTAGAATTTGGCTGAGCGTGGGTTATAGTCCTCAAGAGATCTTGACGCCTGTTCCTTTTGATTTTGAATGCATTATTAATGTGTGACATTTGGTGGATTAGATATAATGTTAAGGTACAAAAACAACAAAAGAAAAAACAGAAAAAAACACCAAAAATTGCAGGGTCTTTTATACTGGCAAACTAAGCCAAGTGCCAGCTAAATGAAATATAAGAAAACGCAGTGTTGAAAGTGGATGGTTGCTGTCGTTAGTGGGTACAAGGCTCTCTATAACCACTGGAACTGTAGTCCATGGTACAGACTCTCTACACGCATACACACTTAATAAACGATTGTAGCCCCAGGAAGATTGAGACGTGGCATTGGGCCGGAAAGGGACAACGATTATCACCATCTAGCTTCACGTGGCCAATAAGGTAGCATAAGACCTGGCACGGAACGATTCAAGTGCAACTAACTACCAAATAATAATAAAACAATACTTAAAATAAAATGTCTAAATTTCCCACCCCAATAAAGTGAAAAGAAAATTTGTGAATAAAGACAGGGGATGATGTCCAAACCCCCAACCCGCCATCAAGTACCAGCTAAGACAGCGTAGAGATTTAATTACACACCATTAATTGAATTTAAATTTATAGTGCATTGGACAGATTGTCCCTTTTTGTTTAATGAATTGGCATATAAACATATAATTTGATTTCATGATTTTGATAGTCCCTGACCAAAATAATATTTTAAAAAGGGGGGTGTTTCCGGACCAACAAAAATATGTAAAAAAAATTGTTCAGATACCAAAATTATAAACACAGTGTTAGTTGATTGAACATAATTTTTTATATTTTTTTTTTTTTTTTTTTTTTTTTTTTTTGATTTTTTTTTTTTTTATCTCTTTTTTGTTTTTTTTTTTTGGTTTTTTTTTTTTAAGTTTTTTTTTTTTTCTGTGTTGTTTTTTTTTTTTTTTTTTGATTTTCTTAGGGTGGTAGAGCAGAAAGGGTCCCTGAGACCACACCCCAACCCCATCAATTGTTAGAGCTCAGGGGGGCCTTCACAGCTTGACCTCACTCTGTTACAAAGATTAAGTACAACCACCAACATCAAAAAGAACCCACCGACAACGGGTCTGTAACCTAACAAGCAAGGTAGAGGGTGCTCAGTTAGTCTAGCGGTCCCAAGGAAAAATATCAATGAGAAATCTTTGAAGAACATTTTTAAACATGATGAATCTTATGTGCCAAAGAGGCTTGAGGTAAAATGAGGAAATTTGAATGAATACCAGAACAAATGTCTAACATAAATATTTTATCAAGTGGACTGATAAAGAACATTTGAATTTATAAAATGAATGTCCTTCACATTTTTAAACTGAAATTTCACCATTCTAATAAAATTGTTTTAATTGATGACAATACTTGATTCAACTCACTTAAAGAAGTCCCTAGTTGGATGGCCAACCCACACCCCCCCAACACAG
>JAMPIV010003226.1:0-320019 GCA_024509875.1 Oreohelix idahoensis | reverse complement strand
TGGGCGCATCACCCAATCATGTCGTATAAGGCGACTTAAATGCGGTTGGGCATGAGGTTGGCAACCTCATCATGGTCAACAAATTGCTACAGAAACCACAGTTACAATGTAAATGTTTAGTGCTGACTTCCAGCAAAGGGACCAGCTAAAGCGGTGGCTACATACTCCATAAGGGGCTACATACTCCATAAGTGGCTACATACTCCATAAGGGGCTACATACTCCATAAGGGGCTACATACTCCATAAGGGGCTACATACTCCATAAGTGGCTACATACTCCATAAGGGGCTACATACTCCATAAGTGGCTACATACTCCATAAGTGGCTACATACTCCATAAGTGGCTACATACTCCATAAGTGGCTACATACTCCATAAGTGGCTACATACTCCATAAGTGGCTACATACTCCATAAGGGCTACATGACAAATAATAATAATAATCCAATAATATGTCTTCCCATGCTTTATTTATTCCTGTCATCTCTTCTCCGTGTGTTCACCCCCCCCCCCCCCCCCCATTTCTCTTATTCCATACATTTTCGCCTTTAAAAAAAAAATAAAGTTGGTGCACATTCCTAATGACGTCCGCTTCGCATGCGTTTATGGCACTTGGTGAAGGGGATTTGTCAGATTTAACAGGTCACGTGCCCATAAAACACGATAAAGTTCAACAATGGAGCACCATAATGTAGTGACAGCACGAAACATGGGAAGGTAATGACAAGTCTCTTTTTATTTCGTTTGGTGTTAGGCATTTTTCCACGTAGCTCCTCCATACCTTTCAACCATTACCAATGCCACATCATTTAGGCCATCAGACAAATGAAACATATTACCAGCAGAAATGAACAAGTGGTAATGTTCAGACTACAACAGACTGAGCGTAACGATTCCAAATTTCGAACCAGGTAATTTTGCCTTCAGAAACACGAGTTTTAAAGCACTCCTGGGTAAGAGGGGTCAAGGGAAGTCAAGAGAGGCCCACCCCCCCCCCTCCCCCCCCCCCCCCAAAAAAAAAAAAAAAAAACCACACACACACACACACACGCGCGGAGAAAGATACTGAAGACAAAGATAAAAGGGTTCAAGAAGATTTTTTAAAAATCTTGGCCGGATAGCGCACCACAGGAAGGCTTGGCGCCAATCACTAGAGGTATATGCTTCTTTAGCATCTTTAGAGTCAAGATGATCAATTCTCACTATGTTATTGTTAAAAGATGCGCCGGTTGTATGGAATTTTGGGTTTTCAAAATTCAGATTCTATTCAGATAGTATGTAGGTAGTGTCACATCTTTTAACCCACTACCTTTTCTTTTACTGTTTCCGCGCTCGTTGTCCCTGACGAAGACTTTGTGGTCGTGACGCAGACTGTCCTTGTATCTCACCTAGACTCCCAATTGTCTTGGGGATCTGAAGGGTGGCGTTGATGGGGATCTGAAGGGTGGCGTTGATGGGGATCTGAAGGGTGGCGTTGATGGGGATCTGAAGGGTGGCGTTGATGGGGATCTGAAGGGTGGCGTTGATGGGGATCTGAAGGGTGGCGTTGATGGGGATCTGAAGGGTGGCGTTGACGAGGATCTGAAGGGTGGCGTTGATGGGGATCTGAAGGGTGGCGTTGATGGAGATCTGAAGGGTGGCGTTGACGAGGATCTGAAGGGTGGCGTTGACGAGGATCTGAAGGGTGGCGTTGACGAGGATCTGAAGGGTGGCGTTGATGGGGATCTGAAGGGTGGCGTTGATGGGGATCTGAAGGGTGGCGTTGATGGGGATCTGAAGGGT
Organism: Oreohelix idahoensis; assembly: GCA_024509875.1. Taxonomy (NCBI): domain Eukaryota; kingdom Metazoa; phylum Mollusca; class Gastropoda; order Stylommatophora; family Oreohelicidae; genus Oreohelix; species Oreohelix idahoensis. The sequence continues at coordinate 318,234 of JAMPIV010003226.1, read as the reverse complement.
GGCGTTGATGGGGATCTGAAGGGTGGCGTGAAGAAGGTAATACTTGGAAGGTGTTTATGGATAACCTATACTCCACTGGGTGCAGAGCGGTTCTGAATATTTTTATTTCTTTAAATGATTTATCTGCTATATTACCTGGTGAACCAGTATGCATGAATAACATTGCGTTTCAGAAATACTGCAATTTAAAAAAAAATAATAACTTGCACAATAGATTAAATCATCGGCAACGTCAAATTCCATGACACGTTATGATCACGCTGATAAGTGGTACAAAATTTGAATGGTCATGTGATGTGTGTATACCTGTACATGGTTTATCAAATTATTTTTTAACTAATATATTTGAAGGAATGACTCAATTTACATACGTCATGCGTTCTTTAACAAACAATGGATTTAACAAAACAGCTCTTGCACTGCCTGGCACAGAAAACTGACATCGGATCCGGGATATAAATGTAGACAAGATAGGCGGGAAACTGACGCTAGAAGTGACGACATTTCCCCGCGATAAGACACGTTACTCACACTCGTTTGCAGTTTTAGTTACGTCTCCTAGAAGAACATTGTGAATTATCGTGTGAACAAAAAGATAATGTATTAGTCACGCGGGTTGTCACATGATGATGTGCGATGGTCACGTCCAAAACGTGACATAAGCTGGCAGAAGATCAGCGCAACCACAAAAGACCTTACGGATACACAATCATCATAAATAAGAGAAATTGCACAATGCATGTGGGTGTCTGTGCGTACACATTTATGTTCCGTACGTATGTATACATGCATTAGGGGCGGACTGATAGTTTTAGGGGCATTTGGGCAAAAAAGGGTCATCGACCGCTGATTACTGATTTCACATTGATTATTGGTTCTAAATGTCTAAATCACACCTGTGGGCTCTCTGACAGAGCCAGAAATTCCCATCCCTCAGTCCGCCCCTGATATGCATATAAGTATGTGTCTATCTGTCCATCCGTTTGCTTGTGTAATATGTATCAACTACGTACGGTATGTATCAACTACGTACGGTATCTATCAACTACGTACGGTATCTATCAACTACGTACGGTATGTATCAACTACGTACGGTATCTATCAACTACGTACGGTATCTATCAACTACGTACGGTATGTATCAACTACGTACGGTATCTATCAACTACGTACGGTATCTATCAACTACGTACGGTATCTATCAACTACGTACGGTATGTATCAACTCATACACACATATTGGCGGACACACACATACACATATTGGCGGGCACACACACACACACATATTGGCGGGCACACATTGACACTCCTTGTTGGTGATAGAGCATTACATTTGCTTGGCGCTGCACAGCTTTGCTGAGATTAGCGGAGGTGAAACCTATATGGGTCTGCTCAGTTTTCGCGTAGAGTTGTTTGCTCAAGCCGTGCCTGGCGATAAAAATTACTCGCCCGTAGACGGATTTTGTGTGCACAAGCGACGGATAAGAGATTACTTATCTGCGCGACACATTCTGGGCGGAAATGAATGACCTAATCATGTCCTGTCCACCTGTTTCAGAGGAAAATAAGATGTTACATCTGAAACACATTGTCGAATGAGTTTACAGATGTGTGTGTGAGTTTGCATACAAGGCAATCGGATGTTTTATTTCCATATATGGGAGAGGTGACATGTGCATTACGCGCATAATTTTTCCTACGTGGACATATACTACTGGACAAAAGTTAAGGGCCGCCATTCAGTTTAGACAAGGTTTATATAATTCTTCGTGAGCAGGGTCGATTTTCCAAATGTCCGGTAGCTTGAAATCTCTCAAGAAGTCTCTGAATGGTAGAGTGGGACACTGCTAAACGTCTTGCAACATGACGAACAGATTGACCATCCTGAATCCATGCCATGGCTCGACCACGGTCTACAGTGCTGAGACTTCTCCTTGGTGGCATGGCTAATGCAGTGATCATTTCGACCACTTGTCATACTGATTTATTGCATACCAACGGTGAACACTCTTTACCGATGATCATTTTCCACGTGCATTCAAATTCAACTCACTTTTTTCACAATTGAACTAGTGGGGCGTGTTGCAAAAACCACGAGTTTTTGCAGCAACAATGGCAATTTTCATGTGCGGGTAACTTAAAGTGACCCAGTTTTTGGACATTAAAAAAAAAATTAACCTAGTGCACACAGAAATGTATACACATTTCTCTGAGCTCAGTTTTAATGACATTTTCACTTGTCTTTACAGTTTGCCAATCAATTATATAAACCTTGTCTAAACTGAATGGTGGCCCTTAACTTTTGTCCAGCCGGGAGCCGCGCTGGTGTAATGGCTACAACGTTGTACTGGCGACCAGGTGTTCATGGTTCAAACCCGGCCGTCGGCGTTTGAAGAAATGTTAACGACCGGAAATTTGACTGAATAATCTGAACGGCTCCTGCACATAAATCCCGTGTGGATGGGAAGGAGCGAAGCTCCTGACCGGGTTGGAAGGAAAGTGACCCCCAGCCTCGCAATGACATGTCATTGGGCCGAAAGAGCTGGAAAAGCTCGAGTGCCACTGGTTATAGGTAGTATATTTTGAAAAAAAAAAACAAAAGACTTACTTACCTTACTTGTCCCCTTCTACCGTGTAGAGGTTTGGAAGAGAGAGCGCGCCAGACCATTCTATTTTGAATTACCCCACGTAAACATCCCTGCATGCTTGTTAGGTCCGATCTTCTCCCACGATTGGAGGAACCTATTTGGGTCTGCAGCTTGCCTTGACGTATCGCTCGAAACTTCAACAAGATACCTCAAATGCGTGGGTTGTAGACAGTGATCCATATGTCAAATCTGAGCGGTCATATACAGCCATCTTTTTTTCTTAAACCTCTATGCTGAGGAATCACTTTATGAGAATCGCTTGCCAAGACGATAATAGCAATAGTTAAAGTGGTCCGACCCTGCCAGAGCCTAGAATTAAGATTCTTATATCGGAACCGGACCATTGTTTGAGCAATTTTGAAGACTTCAGAGCCCAGAATAAACTCTACCATTTAACAAGGACACCGGGAATCTGAGGAATCTAAAGCTTATCACTTCTGTTGTTGACTTCTTTCCACGCCATGTTGTGAAACTGCCAAATATCTTTTCTCTTTGTCCTCCTCTATCTCCATGTCACTCAATCTATTATGTTGGCACGACATATTCAGCTTTCGTCTTCTCACTACAAACAAAGTGAATTGCTTCTTTTCAACATTAGGAATACGGTAACCTTCTTTGTGTATCGGCCTCGTTCCAGGCACCTTCATTCCTCTTTTTAGTGAAATTAAGTGCGACATTTTTGCAATGTTCAAACGCGAAGGCGCTAAACAAATTATTGCATGAATTAGCTTCCACGGCTGCGGATTCAGGCGCACGATGAGGTATACCAATGAATGTACTCTGCAGGGAGCGCCTCTCGATTCTCGTTCTCTTCAGTTAGTGTTTTCGTTATTTATGCAGTGACACCAAGATAATCAATTTATACCTAGGTCTGTTTGAAGCAACCCGGATTGAGCTCATGCATTATTCAGCACAGTGGCTACCACCACGCTTCTAAAATAAAATAAATAATTCAATAAAACGACCGTGGTAGAGTAGGAATCTCTAGAACCGTATGGTCAAAATCTTATTCAGGATATTGACGGAAAGTGTTAGAAACAGGATAAAAAAAGAATCGGCCGAAGAACAGATTGCAGACAAAAAAATGGACAAATAATAGTATCTTCATTTTTAAGCAACCTCAAGTTGGTGCAAGCGATGTCTTTCCACAACTTTGTGTCTCTAGTACTGTTTACCAGTTATGTTGTGGACTACGTTCCATGAATGTTTTCCAGTATTTTTTTCCTCTGGGCAGTCCTCTATCTCTTCTATATGGCAGCGAGACATGGACAACCTATGCTAAGCAAGAAAGAAGGCTCAATACCTTCCATCTACGGTGTCTATGCCACATCTTCGGCATTTCGTGGAAAGATAAAGTGACAAATGTCGAGGTGTTGTCACGTGCTGGCCTTCAAAGCATGTATACGCTGCTTAGACAACGCAGACTACGCTGGCTTGGCCATGTCCGACGCATGGAAGATGGTCGCATCACGAAAGATATCTTCTATGGACAACTGGCAGATGGCAAAAGAACAGTTGGGCGACCGCAGCTGAGATTCAAAGATGTGTACAAGAGAGACATGAAGGCAATGAACATAAATCCCCAGCAACGTGGGAAGATTAAGCTGCCGATCGCACTAAGTGTCGATGCTATTTACGGCGCCACCTCAGATTGGGCGAAAATAAGCTCACACAACAAGCAGAAGAGAAAACGTCGAAAGAAACACCAGGAAAATAAGCTGCTGAAAGCTGTCACCTCAGGGGCGCATACTCATGGTCAGTTATGACTGAAGGCGCTCTATCCTGGAGTCATAATATATTTCCCCTTTCTTCTTCTCAAAACATGCCCACAGTAAGGGGATGTTTCCTTCTAATACGAGTAATAAGCTTCCACTGTGCACTGGTTCCTTTGAGGACATCCTAATTTCTCTCTTTAGTTGTCCGTGGTTTTTAAAACACTCTTCTATAAAAACCAAATCTCTGTGACCACTAGGTCTACAAATTGTTTTTGACTCGCTTCCATAAGACAGGGCTGGCTCTATATATAACTGAAGAACGCTCTTTTCTACTTCCTCTAGCAAAGATTTGTTGCTGCTTCCATGACAAATTGTGCAAGTTTTACTTGGACACAGAACAAAGAAACGTCCTATGTTAAGACCATAAGGACTTCGTCAGGGACATACGTCGAAAACAGTCTAGACAGGACAATCCTAATACATTATATATATAAAAAAAAAAAAACAGATACATGAAGCAAATTCTGTAGTTAATCATTTCTGCTGCCACCTTAACAATTTTTCCCTGTTCATTCAATGCACGAACATTCCAGGTGACAAATCTGGGGATCTTCGCAGAAGAATAAAGGATAGTCAGCAGTCACGACTCTGTTCGGCTTTCTTTGAGTTGTCTCATGCGTCTCCTTACCAGAGTATCTTCTACTATTTGGATAGATGAGTTTTTTTCTTCTGTAGCTGACCTTTTCACGTTGTTTAAAAACTAGAAATGAATGAGAATTAAAAAGAAGAGACGTGGTAAAAGAGGCGGGCGGCAAAGAAATAGAATGGCAACACATACATACAAACAAAATAGATATAAACTGTAGGAAATCGAATATATGAAGACAAACAATAATAAAAGAATCAATAATGAAACATGTGGAACATGATAATGGGGGGAGGGGGGAATACACAATGGTGCTGCACTCGGAAAAAAGCAGCGACAATAAAGCTAAAAATAAAGAAACAACGACAACTTCGATTAACTGGCAGAGAAGCAAAATGGCGTAATTGTGGAGGACAACAACATCATTATCTGTGAGCGTTCACGTCGGCAGACACAGCACAATCACGAATTCTGTACGTCTGCTGTTTCTGGGAAAATATAAAACCACGCGCAGGCTGTGCACGGGGACTTCCGTGTCTGTCCTGTATTGTGACGTCAGTATTGATTGAGCACAACTTTCAATAAAATATGGCAAAATCTCGTTGGGATTCCTACCCTTCATGGAAAGGGCAGCCATGCATTATTTCCCTTTACCAATGAGTTCCGCACTGGGAATTCTGAAACCTTTTACTAGTTTTCGCTTGACATCAGATTTGTGGTTCTCAAACTGGGGGATGCGCCTGTTCGAGCTTACCCAAAAAAGTCAGATGTGGCTAGAAGAAAGAATATTTGTCACCCAATATAACAGATTTAAAAATGTCATGTCGAGTCATCGCAATGCCTTTCCGGTTTTTCTTGTTTTTGTTTTCAGTTTAAAAGACTATATTCCCACCTGCAGTAAAGGTAACGACAATTATGATTGAATAAGCACATATGGAACCCATTTATAGCTCGATTTTCCTCTTGAACGTTTGCCGTCGACTCTTCCTTCCATCATAGCCTCGGCAAGGTGGTATGTATCTTTATATGGTCAAATATTTTAGCTGTCTAACTTTGTGATCTCATTAATTCTCTTTCCCTTCCTAGCTTTTCTTACTTACTTAGTCGTTCCCTTTTTACCGTGAGGTGTAGAGGTTTGGAAGAGAGAGAGAGAGAGAGAGAGAGAGAGAGCGCCAGACTATCCTATCGGCTGTCTTCCTCCTGGCCTGGTTCCATTCTAGTCCTCGGTCCTTCAAAGATTGTCTAATGTTGTCCTCCCAGCGGACTTTGGGTCATATTTGGGGGTCTGGATCCCTGGCTCTTTGTTTCCCATGCTTGTCGTGGTAGCCGATCTTCTCCCATTCTGCAGACATGGCCAAACCATCTTAGTTGGGACTGTTCTACTTGGGTCTACAGGGGGTGGGATTTTAGGCTTTGATGTATCGTCTGGTTGCGGACCATGTCTCTTCTTGTTACTTCAACCACCTTCCTCAGATACCTCATTTCTGAGGTTTGGATCTGGCTTTTGTGGGTTGTAGTCATTGCCCATGACTCGCATCCATATGTCAAGACTGGGACATAGGTGGAGCGGTATACAACCATCTTCGTTTTCTTACCTCTCTCTTGCTGAGGAATCCTCGATTTATGGCCTCAAAAAGTCTCAGAGCTGCTGCTTTTCGAGTGGCCAACTCTTCTTTGATGCCTCCCTTTCGGTCTATAATAGCTCCGAGATATTTAAAGTGGTCGACCTGCTCCAGGGCCTGTTCTCCCAGCTTAATCTGATGTCTTCTTTCTTCTCGTGATATCACCATGGATTTTGTTTTAGAGCTGCTTATGACCATCCCTCTCTTCTCCAGCTCTTCCTTCCAGACTTGCAGGTTGGACTGGAGATGTGCCTCTGATTTAGCAATCAGAGCAACATCATCAGCAAATGCCAGCTCTGAAATACAGACCTGTCTCATCTTCCAGTACCCCACTGAATACTTTCTTGTTCTCTCCTTACATGCCTTGATAACATCGTCCATGAGGAGTGTCGTAAAGTCATGTGTAAACCCACTTCTTTGTTAATACACTATGTCGATATAGGGGGTGTTGGGAAGTCAGGTATTGGTAGTACCTCTGGTGAAGGAGCTGTCATGCCCTTTTCAGGGCAGCTCAGCCACCTTTGGTCCAAACCTGGCATCCAGCTCTCACCTGTGGCTCCTCGTAGCTGTCAGCATGCGACAGCGGCCACCCCCGGACAACGGCTTTGACAGGCCGGCTAAACTAGGTGAGGGTAGCCGAATGGTTATAAACCTTCGGTGAGTTAGGGTCTGCCTACCCATGCATGCGAAGACTGGATTCGATAGACTGCGCGGAAGAAACCACCTGTTGGTTCAACGGGCATGACGGCGATTACCAGCAACGCGCTGTGGAGCGTAAGGAGCACGGCGAGGCACGTAGAAAGCCCTGGTCATCCACTGCACCTGACTTCATCTCCAGTCGTCTTGACTTGTCTTGCCACTGGATTGAGATGGACCCAGGCGAGAGAGTGAGGTCGACGAATTGCGCAACTCTTCCTCACTTTAATCCAAATCACCGCGCAAGTCACTCTTTCATCCATTCATCCATCCACTCACAACAAGTCCTGTGGCGATGGGCGAGCGGCGAAGCGGCAGGCGTGGGTACGCTGGCAGTCGTAGTCGCAGACCTACACACAGGCGGCTCAGGCCATATGGTCGTCTTCCACTGATCGGAGCAGCAGTGGGATTCGGCAGCCCCCTGAGTGTCTGAGCAGCCCTCTTTAGGAAAGCACTGCTCACCTCCATGGCATGAGGAAGGGGCTAGAAAAGGTGCCCTAAACATTGCCTGCTTCACCATTACCTAACCAGCTTACCGCGGTTGGTGGGTACCCTACTTCGGCGGTCGACATATAAGAAAAAGAAAGGACAGATTTTTCCCCCTCATTCTAGGCGCATGGAATGTGCGCACTTTACTTGACAAAGACTTTAACGCAAACAGACCTGAGAGACGAACTGCCCTGATTGGGAGAGAACTGGCCAGGTACAACATTGACATAGCAGCACTGAGTGAAACTCGACTTGCAGGCGAGGGCCAACTTTGCGAAAAGGGTGCAGGTTATACATTCTTTTGGAGCGGAAGAGGAACTGAAGAAAGACGAGAAGCAGGGGTTGGATTTGCAATCAAAACAGCAATTGTCAGCAAGTTAGCGGGGGCCCCAAAGGGAATAAATGACCGACTCATGACGGTCAAGATCCCTCTGTTCTATGGAAGAAAACATGCCACCATCATTAGCGCGTATGCACCAACTATGACAAACCAGGATGATGTCAAGGATAAGTTTTACGAAGAACTACATGCAGTCATTGCATCAGTTCCTAAAGCAGATAAGCTCATCATTCTTGGTGACTTTAATGCAAGAGTAGGCTCAGATAACATCTCCTGGAATGGCACTATTGGTAGGTACGGCGTGGGTCGCTGTAACAATAATGGACTTCGTCTCCCCCAGACTTGCGCAGAACATGACCTCCTTGTCACCAACACCATTTTTCGACTTCCTACCCGCAACAGGACCTCCTGGATGCACCCTCGCTCAAAGCATTGGCACCTAATTGACTATGTAATTGTTAGGAAGAAGGACAGGCAAGATGTCCGGGTGACCAAGTCCATGTGTGGTGCCGAATGCGGGACTGATCATCGCCTCATTGTATCTAAACTTAAAATTCGTATCCAACCAGCCAGGCGCCCTCAGGGGAAGAAAACTCAAAAGAGGCTGGATGTTACCAAACTAAAGAAGACAAAAATCAAACAGTCATTTACTGACACCTTAGAAGACCGTCTCAAATCTATCTCGCTAGACGGCCAAAGTGTGGAAACAAATTGGGCAGCCCTAAGTGAGCAGATCTACAACACTGCTACAGAGGTCCTGGGTCCTTCCATCAAGAAACAAAATGACTGGTTTGATGAGAACTCAGATGATATAAAGCAGATGTTGGCTGAGAAACACCATCTCCATAAAGCATATTTAAATGATCCAAAATCTACATCCAAGAAAGACGCTTTCAACAACATGCGTAGAATCGTCCAACATAAACTACGCCAGATGCGGGATTCATGGCTGAGTAATAAAGCAGATGAGCTCCAAGGCTTTGCTGACAGCCATGACTTGAAAAACTTTTACCTTGCACTCAAAGCGGTCTATGGTCCAACATCATCAGGATCATTTCCCCTCCTTAATGCAGATGGAAAAACACTAATTACAGACAAGGAAAAAATGCTCCAACGCTGGGCTGAACATTTTAATAATATCTTGAACCAGCCATCATCTATTAACGACGAAGCCATCATCCGCCTGCCCCAAATTCCTATAAATGAAGCATTAGATGATGTACCAACTCTGGAGGAAACTAAAAAAGCGATTCGTCAACTGTCTAGTGGAAAGGCCCCTGGCTCCGATTCAATTCCTGTTGAGGTTTATAAAGATGGCGGTGCAGTTCTGATAGAGAAACTTCATATGATCTTCCAGCAAATGTGGCAGAGTGAAACCATCCCACACGATTGTTGCGTGCATATTTTTGACGCACATATTACAAAAAATCGATATGGTTATTTAATATGGGAAAAATATAGACATGCATCCATCTGTGTATGAAAATGCTGTTTATTGTAAAAGCGAGATAATCCATGTTTGATTCACACTTTTGATTATAGGAGTAATCGGTCTGGATATCGATCCAGCGCAAGAATAGTACGCTTGCGTTTGTACTTAATTTTAGGGCCAGAAAATATATTAATTTGCTTATTGTGTTTATGGCCTGAATTCATATGTATTACATATTATTAGTACAAGTAGAATCAGTCCTATATTGTATATTTTGGATGGGTATGAGGGACTAGATTCTTGTTAGCGGAAGTATGAGTTGTCTTAACAAGTCGTGATGAGTTCCGATGTACTGCTAAGAATGGCGGGGTACGTTTTTCAAGAGCTGGTCCCTTCGTCAAGAAAAAATGTCTTACGAAGTGGTTTTTTTCTTCTGGAGGAGATAGTGTCTCTACGATAGTTTGTGTTAGAGACTCTCCTTATGTCAGTATATAGATGATTCGGACTCCAGGTAAACCCAGCTCGTATTTTTGATGATCTCTCGTCGGTTAGGCCTAGCTTGACTTTTGGGTGCTTCGATATGCTAGTGTCGTGTTTTGTATCGACGAAGATGACAGATTTTCCTGCAGCGGTTATGGCTACGTGAACTAACCTGATCACCGTAGTGCTGCATGGAACCATTCATGAAATCCTTTATATATCCATTGTAAATTAACTTTGGCTGATATTCTTCCTATGAATGAGTGAACGACAACTCAGGAAGGTAGCCATGTTGGATTTCGGTCATCGTCTGTTTTGATCACTGCCAAGAGAACAGATTATTTATCTTATTATCGGACAGTGACAGAGAGATCTCAATCCTGCTAGAAACCCCCTTTTCGTGGTTTCATAAGATGATGTATCATGACATTGAACTTTGATGTACTACCCATTATTTCTGCATGTGTCATGACTTCAGATCTGCTATGTATACCTACAAATTGTTATGTCAACAAAGCCTGATGTACTCGTATGTCCCAGTGTGTACGTCTGAATAAATTGAGTAAACTAAGATTCCAGCAGTCTGCATTGGTGCCTTGTAGACACATGTGTATGAGTGATTATATTGGTCAGCACACGAACAGTACACCATTCGCGGTAATCACACTCTACACTACTACTTCATACATACACCATCCTGCGTCGGCTGAAGTGACCAAGTTTAGGGCCTGCTTCCCCTGGAGCCTTTGCCTTCCCTAACTCAGGACTAGGGTGAGTTACCCATTTACAGCTGGGTAGACTGGAGCATGCCTGATCTCAACAACACACCACTCTTCCTTACAGAGCAGACAGACTGATACTTTACAGTGGTGTACTACAGGTGTAGTAAAAGAAATAACGTCTTTACAGTGGTGTTGAAGAAAAAAAAATTGCTGCTGAGGAAAAAAAAGCTGCGGCTGAGGAGAGAAAACTTCAAATAGAAGAAAAAAAAGCTGCTGCAGAAGAAAGGAAAGCCTTAGCTGAAGAAAAAAGATTAGAAAAAGAAGCTGATACTGCTGCTGAACTTAAGAAATTGCAGATGCAAGTGGAGGAAAGGAGATTTGAGGCAGAACAGAAAAAACTAGAAGTTGCTGCTGCTGCAGAACAGAAAAAACTAGAAGTTGCTGCTGCTGCAGAACAGAAAAAACTAGAAGCTGCTGCAGAACAGAAAAGATTAGATAGAGAAGCTGAAGAGAGAAAAGCAATAAGAGAACATGAGTTTGAATTAGAGAAATTAAAATTGACATGTATGAGTAATGTTAATCAGGCATCTGGTGGTAATGGTAAACCCTTTGTGTACAAGGTCAAAGTACCAGCGTTTAACCCTACCAGTGATGACATAACATTTTGGCTTTCTAGATTTGAACGGGCTTGTCGATCTCATAATGTTGACAAATCACAGTATGTGAATCAGTTGTCTGAAAATCTAAAAGGGGAGTCTCTGAGTAAGTTATATTTTGTTGAAGAGGCCGACAAAGACAATTATGATGCTGTTAGGGCAGCTTTGATAAAGAGATATCAGCTGTCTGAGGAAGGTTACCGTCTTTTGTTTAAAACAATGAGACCTGAGGTAGGTGTAGAATTCTCAGATTTCATCTCAAAAGCACGAATTACACTTTCACGATGGATTGAATTATCCAAAACAGAGAAAACATTTGATGGTCTTACAGATTTATTGCTAAGAGACAAGGTCATGTCTTCTGTAAATAAATCATTCCTAGAGTTCTTACATGAGCGTAAACCTAGTACAATAAAGCAAATGGAAGAATATTGTGACCAGTATGCCACGGCACACCCTGACATGATTCTTAGTAACTCTAACATTAAAGAGAGTATGCCAGTTGCTTCGGCAACAGAATATAATCAGAATTACTCACACAAATTCCAAGGAGCTAAAAATAAATTTGATAAAAAGGTTAATTGGAATAAGTATCAAAACCAAGATAACCACTCAAATCAGGGTTCTTCTTCGAAGAACTGGAATCGGGCTGATAGTCCTCGACACGCGAGGGGTACCCATAATGTTAGAAATTCTCGGAAAGGGAGTAGCTATAGGAACTACCCAAGTGCTTCATGGAGACAAAAGAAACAATATTACAGGGATACTCAATATAACGAGCATGATGATTATGATCATGAATATTATGATTCAAACCCAAATAGGGGTTATAACAGAGGCAATAATAATTATAGAGACAATTATAACCGAGGTAGATCACAACACAAAAGACATGGTAAATCTTATTACCAGGCTAACTCTGCACAACAGGAGTTCCACGACACCGATAATCAGAATAATGATAAAAAAGACTCCAATAGTGTAGCAAATTCCGCTTTCGATTTTGCTAGAGCATCTGAGTGTTCGCAATGCAAAACATTATTCGATCCAACCACAGTGTCTACTTTAAGCTGCGGTCACCCACTTCCCGCTCTCCATGCGTCAATTGCGCATAATGGAAGGGGTGCTCTTGTCTTTAATAGGGGCCTAATAGATGGTACTCCGGTATCAATTCTTTTCGACTCGGGGTGCACTACCATTGGAGTGAGGCAATCACTCGTAAATCCTTCTCGAGCTACTGGCAATATAGTCAAATGTGTAACATTTGGTGGCACATTGGAGAAGTACTCCACTGCCATTATCAATATTGCTACGCCTTTCTTTACAGGAGAGGTGCAAGCATGTCTCTTGCCGAATCCGATCGCTGATCTTATCATCGGTCGCATTCATGGAGTGAAAGAATGCACTCCACAGCAAATCTCTAATTGGGAAAATGTTAATATGCAATCTGCTAATGCAGTAATCACTAGGGCTCAAGCTCTCAATATGCCACAATCTTCACATTCTGAAGATAATGATGCGCAGATCCAAGATGATCCCTTGGAGATTTCACACGATTCCTTTATTAAACAGCAGGAAGATGATCCTACTCTAAAGAAATTCTTTACTCTGGCAACAAAAGGTGATCCGAATAAGGATACAAATCGTAAATCTTGGATTACGATGAAGAATGGCGTACTTGTACGTATGGTACAAGACTCCGCTAAGTCCATTCATTCTCAAATCCTTGTGCCTAAAAATATGAGAGTTAAAATTTTACAGCACGCTCATGATTCGCAGTGTGCTGGACATATGGGTTTTTCCCGTACTAAAGCTAGAGTTCTTCAATCTTTCTTTTGGCCTGCTGTGAATAAGGACATACGAATCTATTGTCGATCTTGTAAAGTATGTCAAGAGATTAAATCCAGAGGTCCACGCCATGATGCACCTATTCAGGCTGCAGACATTCCCATTCGGCCATTTCAAAAAATGGCGATAGACATCATTGGTCCATTTAAGATAAAGTCTGCTAGAGGACACCAATTTATTCTGACGTGTGTTGATATGTGCACACGTTGGCCGGAGGCTGTTCCTCTAAAGAGCATAACTACTGCTGATGTCGCAGATGCTCTTTGGTTAATATTTTCTCGTCTGGGGTTTCCAGCAGAAATATTATCCGACCATGGTACCCAACTTATATCGGATACCATGTCTCAAGTAATGTCGACTCTGAAGATAGAGAGATCGCTGAGTAGTATTTATCATCCTATGTCCAATGGGATGGTGGAACGTTTGAATAGAACTCTGAAAAACCTACTAGGTAAGATAACAGAAGATCATCCTCAGGATTGGGATAGGGTTTTACCCGCGGCTCTCTTTGCATATAGAGAGGTCGCCAACGAACATACAGGATTTTCTCCCTTTGAACTTGTCTTTGGCGCGAAACCGCGAGGTCCTATGTCCTTACTTCATGATCTTATAACTGCTGATAATATTGTCGATGACACAAAATCCTCTTATGAATATGTCATCGCACTTAGACACAAGATTATTGAAGCATGCAAATTGGCAACTGCTTCTTCTGAATTTGCGAAACAGAAGGCAAGGGAATTTGCCAATAAAAAGAGATGTTTGCGTCAACTTTGTCCAGGTGACAAAGCATTTGTCTTGCTACCTTGTAGGGAAAATAGACTTCTCATTTCTTGGAAAGGTCCGTACGATATAATATCAAAGGTTTCCGATGTTGACTATATCGTCGATATTGACGGGAAGCGTAAAACCTTCCACATCAACATGCTCACGGAATTCCATGAACGTCCTGATTATTTACAACCTGTTTTCCAGGCAACGGACGATTTTCCAGTCCAACATGGACAGTACTCATCTCTGTCAGTAATACAGGATGAGGAAACGAGTTTCTCGGATGTAAATTTACCTTTTCCAATGATTCCTCTTCACTCTAATGAATCATGGAAAGATGTTGCAATTTCTCCAGAATTATCTCCAGGAGAGCAGAAACAAGTTTCTACTATGTTAGAACAATTTCAGGATGTCCTTACTGACATTCCTGGTCAAACGGATGTCATTCAACATGACATTATTCTTACTGACCATAGTCCTATAAGAGTCAGACCGTATCCTATCCCGATACATTTCCAAGCACAGGTAGAGAAAGAGTTAGATGAGATGATAGAGTTAAAAATTATTGAACCATCCACATCAGCATATTCTTCGCCGATGGTTATAGTACGGAAAAAAGACAATAACATACGTCTTTGCGTGGATTATCGCAAATTGAATCAAGTGACTAAATTCGATGCTGAACCTATGCCTTTACTAGAAGAGCTACTTACGAGACTATCGAATTCTCACTTCTTTACTAAACTCGATTTGTCTAAGGGATATTGGCAAGTTCCACTATCCGAACACGCCAAACCGTTTACTGCTTTTTCGACGCCTAGGGGTCTATTCCAATGGAATTTCATGCCTTTCGGTCTTATGAACGCCCCTGCTACATTTGTACGCATGATGCGTCGAATCCTATCTCATCGCTCAGATGTCATTGCGTATCTTGATGACATCTGTCTTTTCAGTGATACTTGGAACGATCACTATAATGGTATAAATGAACTATTGTCTATCTTACGCGAGCATAACCTGACAGCGAAACCATCGAAAGCATGTATTGGTTTTAGCGAAATATCTTTCTTAGGACACCGTGTTGGTCATGGGTTCCTAAAAACAGAAGACCATAATACAAGTAAGATACTTAACATTTCTATTCCTAAGACTAAAAAGCAAGTACGAAGTCTCTTAGGTCTAATACAATTTTATGGACGATTCATACCGAATCTGTCCTCCATTATGTCACCTCTTTCTTCCTTGCTAAAGAAAGGGTCTCCTAATGTAGTCCATTGGACTCAAGAATGTCAATCCTCTTTGGATAAGGTTAAAACTATGTTTTCTACTTCACCTATCCTAGTATTACCTTCTAAGGATAAGACATTTATTCTTCGTAGTGACGCTTCATCCACCGGGATTGGAGCTGCACTAATGCAAGAGTACTCTGGAACTCTGCATCCTGTGATGTATATTTCTCGGAAATTAAATGCCGCAGAGAAGAATTACTCGGTCCTAGACCGTGAATTATTGGCTATGGTTTGGTCAATCCTTAAACTACAAAGATTTCTTCTGGGCGCGCATTTCATTGTGGAAACTGACCAGAAAGCTCTTACGGCTATTCAGAGTAAAAATCTGAAGAGCGCGAGATCAACGCGATACGCGATTGCTCTACAGCCATTTCATTTTTCGGTGCGAGCTATCCGTGGGTCAGAAAATGTGATGGCAGATATTTTGTCTAGATGCCCACATGATTCATAACTGTTATACAGCTTTGATACAATTGTTTCTATGTTGAAATGTGTACACATATGTAATATATCATATATTGATTGTAACACTACTTAGCGGTTCATGGATATTTATTCACCGCTGATTTTTTCAATGTTTTTCGTCTTTGATGATCATGATGTTAAGATATCTTAGATGGAATTTATGTATAAACTAATGTGGAAATTGTGTCATTGCTAATATTGTAGTATGCGTTGGTGACACCTCTCTGGAAATATTAATACTTAGAGAAGTGCTTTCTCTAAGGTCATAAAACTTATGCTTATCATCTGCGCATTGTTATTGGTGCGTTGTGAGCCTATTGTATGTTGCTCCTAGATGTATTTCAAAAAAAAAAAATGTACCATTTTTTTTTCCCGAGGGGTGTGGTAATCTGTTGCGTGCATATTTTTGACGCACATATTACAAAAAAATCGATATGGTTATTTAATATGGGAAAAATATAGACATGCATCCATCTGTGTATGAAAATGCTGTTTATTGTAAAAGCGAGATAATCCATGTTTGATTCACACTTTTGATTATAGGAGTAATCGGTCTGGATATCGATCCAGCGCAAGAATAGTACGCTTGCGTTTGTACTTAATTTTAGGGCCAGAAAATATATTAATTTGCTTATTGTGTTTATGGCCTGAATTCATATGTATTACATATTATTAGTACAAGTAGAATCAGTCCTATATTGTATATTTTGGATGGGTATGAGGGACTAGATTCTTGTTAGCGGAAGTATGAGTTGTCTTAACAAGTCGTGATGAGTTCCGATGTACTGCTAAGAATGGCGGGGTACGTTTTTCAAGAGCTGGTCCCTTCGTCAAGAAAAAATGTCTTACGAAGTGGTTTTTTTTTTCTGGAGGAGATAGTGTCTCTACGATAGTTTGTGTTAGAGACTCTCCTTATGTCAGTATATAGATGATTCGGACTCCAGGTAAACCCAGCTCGTATTTTTGATGATCTCTCGTCGGTTAGGCCTAGCTTGACTTTTGGGTGCTTCGATATGCTAGTGT
Source organism: Oreohelix idahoensis (assembly GCA_024509875.1). Taxonomy (NCBI): domain Eukaryota; kingdom Metazoa; phylum Mollusca; class Gastropoda; order Stylommatophora; family Oreohelicidae; genus Oreohelix; species Oreohelix idahoensis. Next base: position 301,389 of record JAMPIV010003226.1, on the reverse strand, counting down.
CGTGTTTTGTATCGACGAAGATGACAGATTTTCCTGCAGCGGTTATGGCTACGTGAACTAACCTGATCACCGTAGTGCTGCATGGAACCATTCATGAAATCCTTTATATATCCATTGTAAATTAACTTTGGCTGATATTCTTCCTATGAATGAGTGAACGACAACTCAGGAAGGTAGCCATGTTGGATTTCGGTCATCGTCTGTTTTGATCACTGCCAAGAGAACAGATTATTTATCTTATTATCGGACAGTGACAGAGAGATCTCAATCCTGCTAGAAACCCCCTTTTCGTGGTTTCATAAGATGATGTATCATGACATTGAACTTTGATGTACTACCCATTATTTCTGCATGTGTCATGACTTCAGATCTGCTATGTATACCTACAAATTGTTATGTCAACAAAGCCTGATGTACTCGTATGTCCCAGTGTGTACGTCTGAATAAATTGAGTAAACTAAGATTCCAGCAGTCTGCATTGGTGCCTTGTAGACACATGTGTATGAGTGATTATATTGGTCAGCACACGAACAGTACACCATTCGCGGTAATCACACTCTACACTACTACTTCATACATACACCATCCTGCGTCGGCTGAAGTGACCAAGTTTAGGGCCTGCTTCCCCTGGAGCCTTTGCCTTCCCTAACTCAGGACTAGGGTGAGTTACCCATTTTAACAGCTGGGTAGACTGGAGCATGCCTGATCTCAACAACACACCACTCTTCCTTACAGAGCAGACAGACTGATACTTTACAGTGGTGTACTACAGGTGTAGTAAAAGAAATAACGTCTTTACAACGATCTTAAAGATGCCTCAATTATACATCTATATAAACGTAAAGGTAATCGCCAAGACTGCAACAATCATCGAGGCATCTCTCTTTTATCAATCGCTGGGAAGATATTCGCCAGAATTCTTTTGAATCGCCTTACGGCTCATCTTGACAAAGGTCTTTTACCTGAAAGTCAGTGTGGATTCCGGAAAGAACGTGGAACCACAGATATGGTGTTCGCTGCAAGACAGCTACAAGAAAAATGCCAAGAACAGCACTGTGACCTGTACACAGCTTTCATCGACTTGACAAAGGCGTTCGACACGGTCAGTAGAGAGGGTCTATGGAAGATCATGGCAAAATACGGCTGCCCAAAGAAATTTATCACAGTAGTGCAGCAACTGCATGATGGAATGCAGGCTAGAGTTCAGGAAAACGGTGAGCTATCAGAGCCTTTCCCCGTCTCAAATGGAGTTAAACAAGGGTGCGTACTTGCACCGACTCTGTTCAGTATCATGTTTTCTGCTATGCTGACTGATGCTTTTAGAGACGGGGACACAGGAATCGACATTAGTTATCGAATTGATGGAAAATTGTTTAACGTTAGGAGGCTTCAAGCAAAAACCAAGGTCAAATCACACACCATCAGAGATCTTCTGTTTGCTGATGATTGTGCCCTCAATGCTGGCTCAGAGGCTGATCTGCAGCATAGTGTGGATAGATTCTCCGAAGCGTGCACCAACTTTGGGCTTACCATCAACACGAAGAAAACAGAAATCATGTACCAACCAGCTCCTGGCACAGTTTATACTGAGCCAGTCATCAAGGTTAATGGTGAGAAACTGAATGTTGTGAACAGATTCACATACCTTGGTAGCACACTATCCCAGAACATTGTCATTGATGATGAGGTGAACACCAGGATCTCCAAAGCCAGCAGCACATTTGGCAGACTATACACCAACGTTTGGCATCGAAGTGGCATTAGTCTACAGACAAAGCTGAAGGTGTACAGAGCTGTGGTGCTTCCAGTGCTGCTATATGCATGTGAAACATGGACTGTATACAGGCGCCACGTAAAGAAGCTAAACCACTTCCATACAGTCTGTCTCAGGAAGATAATGAACATCAAATGGCAAGACAAGATCCCGGATACCGCCGTTCTTGACAGAGCTGGTATCCCTAGTATTGATACTATTCTGATGCAGTCACAAATTCGCTGGGCAGGTCATGTAGTCCGCATGCCAGACCATCGACTGCCAAAGATACTCTTTTATGGTGAGATGCAGAAGGGTAAACGCTCCCATGGTGGCCAAAAGAAGCGCTTCAAAGACACGTTAAAGACGTCATTAAAAACCTTTGACATAAACCCAGACACATGGGAAGCTGCTGCGCAAGACCGAACTGCTTGGCGCACATCTCTTCGTAAAGGTGCAGCAGCATGTGAATCATCCAGAAGAGCAGCAGCGGAACAGCGGAGACAAGCTAGAAAGGACCGTGAAATAAAACCTTCACATGAAGCAAACATTCCCTGCCCACACTGTCCAAGATCTTTCCAGGCCCGCATCGGGCTCTTCAGTCACCTTCGTACCCATAGACTAACCTAACATATTCTTAAATAATTGGATGAACAGAGTGGTCTTCATCACCCGTGATGGACGAACAACCATGTCGATATACAAATATGTACAGTCAATCCACGTTCAACAGACTCTGAGAATGGTTAAATTACAAGAAGTCACTTTCACGCAAGATGGCGGCAGACAGAATGAAATAGGAAAAATAAATAAAAGAAAAAAAACCACTGTTGTTTCGGAACTCGGTCACGCAAAGTACCAAAACGCATATAACCAATCATCATATCCCGACAATTAAAAAGACTAAAACGCCGCGAACTAATCAAAATGGTCCCTTATGCAGTGGCAGTTACCTGCGTTGACCTATATATATATGTGCGCGTTTTATTCAAATACACACACAAACACGAAGGCCAGCTAGAACGACAGACTGTGGAAGAGAAAGGTGTCAAGACTGATTCCTGCTTACCTGCATGACCGGGCAGACTTGCTTCACTAAGTCGAGTCAAAATCTGGCTTGTATTAATCTTAGAGGGTAGGTAAACTTACTATAAACTTTTAGGAGTTTTAATATGCCTATATCATATATAATGATTGTATATTATAGTATCATGTATAATGATTGTGTATGACACCCACCTGAAAATAACCTACACCTGTCTATAATATCACTTTAGTATTTTAGTTTTACTATCATGTATAATGATTATATTTTATGGAATCAGGTATAATGATTGTATTTCCTGGTATGATTGCTGAAGTAGAAAACCAACCTGAATAATAACCTAACAGTCCTTGTTAGGACTCATATAACTCCAACCTGAATAATAACCTAACAGTCCTTGTTAGGACTCATATAACTCCAACCTGAATAATAACCTAATAACAGTCCTTGTTAGGACTCGTATAACTCCAACCTGAATATAACCTATGACTATATCATGTATAATGATTGTATTTTATAGTATCATGTCTAATGATTGTGTATGACTGTTGAAGAAGGAAACCACCAGAAAATAGAATACACCTGTATATTTAATATAACTTTAGATTTTTGTTTTACTATGAATGTATCAGGTATACTGATTATATCTTAGGGAATAATGATTGTATTTCCTGGTATGATTGCTGAAGAAGAAAACCAACCTGAATATAATCTATCGTCCTTGTTAGGCCTCGTATAACTCCAACCCGAATATAACCTAAAAGTCCTTGTTATGACTCGTATAACTACAACAGTATTGTTAGGATATATTTTACCAGCCAATATAGCACTTATCAGAGATGGCCTGGTATATTATAGGTGGAAGGAAACGGTTGTATCACACCTAGGTGTACAAATTATTGGATGTATTCATGTACTGAATTATTAGAAAGAATGTTTTGCAAGTACACACCCGTCATGTCTCGCTATTGCTAAATCATACTGAGCCATGTTGTCATTCATCCTTCATGCAGACATATGAGACACGCTCATCTCATATACACAAGAAATAGGTGGGCTTGATGACAGAAATTAGCCCCTATTTTTCCTTGTTACAGGTTTATTCGTGTCATCCAACCTGAGGTCGTATGTTCGGGTCAATCCTGCTGCCTGGAACTTCGCAGGAGCATAGTGGTTGTATCGAAGCTACATCCTTAGTCCCCCTCAGTCTTGGGTGGGCTAAAGGAACGATCATCAGAGGGTGTTGTGTGCATCAAACTAAGAAGGACAGAACTGTTTTAAGAGATGAGCACACATTAGTACCATTTCCGTCGGCAAGTGTGAGCAATTAACTGTCAATGAAGAAAAAGTGATTTAGCGTAGTGAGAGACAAGATTAACAGCACAGCTGATAAATTTTCTGTAATTGATTAACAGCACAGCTTATATATATATATATATAAGCTGTGCTGTTAATCAATTACAGAAAATTTATCTGAATACAGTAGAACTCCATTTATCCGAACCCCATGGGACCGAGCATCGTTCGGATAATCAAATGTTCGGATAATTGGATTACATAATTTATCGAGTACATGTACACACATTTCTAAAAATAATTAACCATCACAAGGAAATTACACTATAAATCATATTTATTTGTACTGTAATAGTAATACCCACACTGTATTAGATCAATGTATCACCAAAATCTTTTATTACACTGCAGTGCATGTTTTACTTGTATTAATTATTTTTTTTTTAAAAAGAGAAATGTTTTCAAAATAACATTACAAACGATTCAAAACCAGGCGTATAAATGTACTTACACAGATGTAACCCACTATTTAAAATAATGAGGAATCCTCTTTTGCACCAAACTGGATAGATTCCTTTTGGCTGCAAAGTCCCGCATTCTCTTCAACAGCAGAATCTGTGTAGGACAGCTGTCATCTTCTTGCTCGTACCAAGCCATCGCTGTTTCTAGTGCTATAAAGGCTTCTTCAGGACTTGGTCGAATTTTTGGGTTTTCTTCATAATCTACAAGTACATCATGTACTTCTAAGGTGTCTTCATCATCGGTCACTACATGTATTTGGTTTTCTTCTTGCACAAAAGACAAAATTTCTTCGTCATTCAAAGACTGAAAACCAGAATCATTATCATCTTTGAGCCACATGTGTGCATCATCTTTGTCACAGGCCGAAAATCCGGGCATTGCTTGAAACAGTTCCACAACTTCATTTATACAATCATCATTTGTGTCCACTACAGTAGTTTCATTTCCTCCTTTTTTCCCAAGCAATCTATTCCAAGCCTTGTTGAGATTATCTTGTGACAGGGTGGTCCAAGCATCAGCTAACATATAGCAGCAGTCTTTGAGATTAAGCTTTTTGGAAAACGCCACCACACTTTCTTCATCTTCAGCCAACAATAAACGACGCAGGACTTCCTTCTTGTACATCTTTTTAAGCTTTGCTATAACACCCTGATCCATTGGTTGAATCAGTGCTGTTACATTGGGAGGCAGAAAAATTACTTTAAAATGTGCATCAACTGCATTCAATGTATCCGTCTCTGGATGAGATGGTGCATTGTCCAGTAGAAGAATTACTTTTCCAGTTTTCTTTTCTTGTTCTCTCAATCTCTTCACATTTGGGATGAACTGATTTGTATACCAATCAAGAAATATTTCACTATTCATCCAAGCACTCTTCTGTGCTTTGTAGCACAATGGGAGAAATGTCACATTCTTTAAACAACGTGGCTTTTTGGCTTTACCGATCATTAGCACCGGTAAACGATGACTTCCACTGGCACTCGCGGCTACCAAAATTGTTACTCTCTCTTTGCACTTTTTAAACACAGGGGAAGCTGCTTCGCGCTGAGATGCAAGTGATTTTTGAGGCAATGATTTCCAGTATAAGCAGTCTCATCGGCATTATACACATTATCGAGTGAATAACCTTCTTCTTCCAAAAAAGCCAAGAATGTTTCTTTAACATTTTCAGCAGCAGTTGCATCGCTAGATAAAGATTCCCCTTGAATCTCCAATTCTCGTATGCCATGACGAGATTTAAAGTTTCTTAACCATCCCTGGCTAGCCTTAAAGTCAGGAGGACAATCAAGTTGATTGTTGAACTGAAGTGCCTTTTCACACAATAGAGAGCCAGAGATAGTTCCCCTTTGCTTCGTCTTTTGCACAAACCATATATACAAAGCCTCTTCCAATTTCAAATCTTTCGCATTTCTCATGGTTTACGTTTCTTCGACCCATTTTCACTATCCAATTTCGATGCAAAACTCATAATTTTATCCTTGTTACTTTTGATGTCAGAGACGGTAGCTTTCCCAACACTGAAAATGCTCGCAAGTGAAGACACAGTTTCACCTTTTCCTAGTCTCTTGATAATTTCTTTTTTCGTTTCAATTGACAAAACATTGTGGTTCCCTTTATATGCTTTAGGCCTTCTGGAAGATGCCATATCGCATAGAGAAATACTTGCATACCAAAATTATTCTGCTGTAGTAGCAGACACAATTATTTTAAGTTGAACTGTCTGTTTAGCCAGTGTTCTGCCTAGAACGCACACGTACACTAGATTGGTAAACCAGATATTAACTGACTTTATGATCTAACTGACTTCCTGTACGTAAGCGACCGACCATTAGCCCATTCCATCCTCTACAAATTGTTCGCACACATTTGAAGCTTGCAGCATGAAAAGATTAAAAAATGTAGTCTAGCATGACTGGTGGCGCCTGATTTTTTTTTTCTCTCGAAAAAGTGTTCGGATAATTGGATGTTCGGATAATTGGGGTTCGGATAAATGGAGTTCTACTGTATGTCGTGCCAACATAATAGATTGAGTGACATAGAGATAGAGGAGGACAAAAAGAGAAGATATTTGGCAGTTTCACAACATGGCGTGGAAAGAAGTCAACAACAGAAGTGATAAGCTTTAGATTCCTCAGATTCCCGGTGTCCTTGTTAAATGGTAGAGTTTATTCTGGGCTCTGAAGTCTTCAAAATTGCTCAAACAATGGTCCGGTTCCGATATAAGAATCTTAATTCTAGGCTCTGGCAGGGTCTAGTTGTCGTCTTGGCAAGCGATTCTCACAGTGAACTAGACTTGCAAAAAGTGTCAGATTATATTCACTGTCTTCCCCCCGCATTTGTTTGTTTCGATGCTAAGCAGGGCTCCAATCGTTTCAAACATGCGTGTTTACGTGGGGTAATTCAAAATATACTACTGGACAAAAGTGTATATATATATATATATATATATATATCTATATATCTATATATATATATATATCTATCTATACATATATATATATATATATATATATATATATATATATATATATATATATGTCACGGCGATATGTTCGCCGAAATATCAGGTTGGTCACGCTGAGAGTGACAACATTGATATAATGTAAAAACCCGTTTGGTCAGCTGACCGGAAGGGAAGTGAAAACGAATTCTGGCGCAAAAAGGCAGTAGAGTTCTGGCTAGCGTCCGGTGCAGGTCGCCTTTATGTTCCCTGTCAGCATTTTTGCTGGGAAGTGTATGCCATTCTTGTTCAGATATAGTGCTTGCCATTTCTTCATGCGGTGTGGATTAAATTGCATAATTCTAGAGTGATGGAGTATTATATAGTGGAATTTCCTTAGGCCGTTGATGAGGAGTCATTTGTGATTAAGTATTGCTTTATCATAATACAGGACTTAGCCGGTGAGCGAAAGTCATTATAATGTTCAGAGAAAAGAGACATGTCAGTGGCTAGGACACTGATAGATTGAGTTATCATTAGGCAAGTGGTATTGGCATTTATATTTATATGCATTTCATATGTGTTGATGGCCGTGTGTGGCTTCTCTGTGTGCAGTCCTAATAAAAGGGAAAGTACCTGTTAAAAGGTGTTAAACTTAGTTATTGTCAACCATCTTGTGCTGTGGTCGTATCCTTAGATGATGAGCTAAAGATTAGATATTTGTCATGTGTTAAAATCCACAGTAGAAGTAGTTTCTTGACTATATAATATATATATATATATATATATATATGTATATATATAATATATATATATGTATATATATAATTTTGTTCCTATAATTGGCAGACTTGTTGTAATATATATATATATATATAAATCATATGTAAACTTACAAATCCATTACATTCCATCTTCCAACATTCACCCTTCAGCACAAGAGTAGATAGTGTATATACTTAATAAATAAGGAAATTGTATTTGAATGACTTGACAAGTTTATACTTGTTAAGTGAAATCTGTTTCCTTGTTTTAATATCACAGTTAGAGTTACACAGCGGGGTGGCATTTTATACTTGTCTCCACTCTACCAATTTTTCGAGATCAGATCATTCACAGCCGTAACTAATTTGTGATACCAGTAGTTCTCTCATGCACTGGGACTTCACCATTTTCCTGCAGAAATTCTTTTTCTATATTGTCAGTACTATACTGATCCTAGATACAATAAAAATCTCATGCTACAAGGAGTATGAAAAGATAAGGAGACAGGATATCACCTTGTCTTACACCAGTGGTGGTCCTGAACTCTTCTGACTTATGGTTTGCTGTCCTCACATAATTTCTGCAAGACTTGTAGAAGCTCTGTATAGCATGAATCAGAGGTGGAAGAATGTTCTTCCTTGCCAAACAGTCCCAAAGTTTGCTCCAGGGGACCCTGTCAAACGCCTTCTCCAGATCTATGAAACAAAGATGGATCTCACTCTTATACTCAAGGGCCTTTTCACTCAGCTGTCTGATTGTGAAGATTAGGTCTTGAGTACTTCGGTTTGCTCAGAATCCGCACTGGACCTCATCCAATTGTGGCTCAGCTAGGCGTCGGAGTCTCTGCTCTGGGATTCTAGAGTAGATTTTACCAGGGACACTGAGAAGGGATATGCCTCTATGGTTTCCACATTGTCGATTGTCACCCTTTTTGAAAATTGGTGTTATGATGGCAATCTCCCAATCCTTTGGTATGGTCTTGTTGCACCACGCTGCCTGTATGACCCTTAAGAGTAAAAGGTCGCCTGATGCTCCCATGTACTTAACCATTTCTGGTGTTATACCATCATGTCCTGCTGCTTTGCCCATCTTGATTTTCTCCAGTGCTGCCTTCAGTTCTTCCATCTTTATGTCATCTTCATCACCATTGGTTTCCTCTTCTGTGCTAGTGGTTATCATTTCTGATGCTTGACCTTGCTCACCATCAAGGAGTTCTGAGAAATATTCTTTCCATTAATTCCTTCGGGGCAGTAAGCAATTTGCCTTGCTTGTCCTTTATAAATTTGAGAGGGCTCTGTTTTTCCTTCCTCGTGTTCTTTAGGGTCTTATAGAACAATTTCTGGTTTTCTTCCAACTGCCTATCCATTGTCATATTTCTACACAATAGAGTAAGGAAGACGATATATAATACTTGATGACTCAAGTCTGAAATTGTGAGTTCTTAGCTTAGATATTATGTCTATGTCTCTTGTTGTTGTGTATGTCTCTTGTTGTTGTTGTATGTCTCTTGTTGTTGAATGTAGCTTTGGGTATCCCTATTCCCTTCTTGATTTTTATTTCACGTCTGCCACCTTCTGTTATTATATGAATGAATAAGTTAATTAGAATAGTTAATTCAACAGGGTTGAACTTGAAGAAACACCAATACAAGATGTAGAATCATACACATATCTTGGCAGTAATATAGACAAAGTTGGAGGGACAGACAGCGATATCAAAATAAGAATACAAAAGGCAAGAGGAGCTTTCATTGCATTGGGAAATATATGGAGATCAAGAGAAATAGGATCCAACACGAAAATAAGAATCTTCAACTCAAATGTGAAGTCAGTCCTATTGTATGGCTCAGAGACATGGAGAACAACAAAGACAACAACCAAAAAGCTACAGACTTTCATAAATGGGTGCTTGCGTAGAATAGAGGGATTAAAATGGTATGACAAGGTTACCAACGTGGAACTGATGACAAGAACTAGACAAGTGCCAGTGGAACAAGAAATGAGAAGAAGACGATGGCGATGGATAGGATACACACTGAGAAAACCTGTTGATAGCATTACAAGGCAGTCCTTGTTCTGGAACCCCCAGGGCAAGAGAGGCAGAGGAAGACCAAGAAGTACATGGAGAAGAGAGTTGGAAACAGGTGAAAATGATGAGGAGAACATGGAAAGAACTTGAGATGATGGCACGTGACAGGAGGACTTGGCATGTGTTTGTTGAAGGCCTATGCTCCTTTGGGAGTGGAGGGTTATGAATTTTTTGAATGAAGTTAATTAGAAATTCGAAATAATTGATGTAAAACATGGAATAATTAGGCGGCGTGTTGCCAGTAGCTTTTAGGAGCTGAGACCTTTTCTGAAATAAGAAAGGGATGTAAGAAATAAGAAAGGGATGTAAGAAATAAGAAAGGGATGTAAGAAATAAGAAAGGGATGTAAGAAATAAGAAAGGGATGTAAGAAATAAGAAAGGGATGTAAGAAATAAGAAAGGGATGTAAGAAATAAGAAAGGGATGTAAGAAATAAGAAAGGATATTAGAAATAAGAAAGGGATGTAAGAAATAAGAGAAGGAAACAAAATTTGAGAACTACTGTTGTAGAATGGACAGTTCCTGACCCCGAATTTCAAGCACGTCAATCACTTCCAGACGTTCTAACTGATTATCGAATTGGCCTTAGACGTCTTGGTCCACTGGCCAGAAAATGTCAGGAGAGCGTGAATAAAACAGAAAACGTGAGAACTTCATTCCTCCAGATTCTCGTTTGTTTGGTTTTAAGCCATACCGTAATCACGACTTATAATGACTGGTAAGCCATAGGGTAATCACGACTTATAATGACTGGTAAGCCATACCGTAATCACGACTTATGACTGGTAAGCCATACCGTAATCACGACTTATAATGACAATTCCAGCATCACTCGTCAGCTCCCCAAGGAACATAAGCCGTCAACAAGTGTGCCAAATCTTGTCGTCTCGTGCCTACAGCACAAAATTTTCATTCCTTTCATGTCTGTCTATTATCTTGTCCACGTTTCTTCGACTTCTCTCTCTACCTCTGTTACCAGAGGATTTTACAACAAGGACTGCCTTGTAATAATATAATCAGGTGTCCTACACATCGCCAGCGTCATCTTCTCATCGTTAACGCCAGTTATGTAGCAATTCTGTTGTCTTTTACAGGCGACACACTTTTCACAGCGAAAGACTTGAAACTGCCGTCTGCACAAAACCAATCACGACAGTTGATCGAAACATATTTGTCACACATTCAAAATGTAACAGACATCAAAAACAAAAACACACACAAAGTACGTATTTTTATTGTTCAAAAACTGAATAACCCAATTTCTACTTTCATTGCTGGGTTAGCATTGGGAATCACTGACGGTCTCACGTAAACCGATCATGAAATAATTTTGCCTTACCAGCGATAATAAATAAATCTTACTAGGCCTATGTGTGTAAAAATAAAACCACCAACATATATGTTCATGCTGGGCAAGGAAATCATCTGTTTTAGGCGTGCGCCAGGAACGCATCTCATGCTTCAACTCAGGGTTGAGGGTCCCAACAATTTTTTACCGACTGCGACTCCGATTCCTGAAATTTTATAAGTCGGACTCCAATTACAGCTTTTTTTTTTTTTTAACTAGTCATAGGGCATCGGAGTGGGAATCCTGACATTTGTTGACCGACTACGACTCCACTAAAAAACGACAGACTCTGATTGTATACATGACGGATGCATCCTCTCATATGTCCATCTCTGATAGTCTTACGTCTGATGCCAAATTCCAGCAATCTTAGCCTTGATGACTCATATGTCCATCTGTGACAGTCTTACGTCTGATGCCAAATTCCAGCAATCTTAGCCTTCATGACTCATCCAATGTAGTATCTCTTCATAGCATGTGGTTATACCAGAGAGCAGCTCTCATTCAAAGACAAGAGAGAAAGATCTGTGCCTCAACTCTAGTGCAGCGCTGACAAATAACAAGCCCTGAACACGGCTACTAGTATCTAACAGGTAGCAGGTCACCAAACACTGACGCCAGTGACAGCGGATCAAATTCAAGTCAACAGGTAGCAGGTCACCAAACACTGACGCTCAGTGACAGTGGATTAAAGTCGAGTCAACATATGGTGACGTTCAGATAAGGGCTAGTCAACATGGGAAGCACTGATATGTATACCGTTCACTACCGACATGCGCAGTACGGTAATGACGTATATAGGGGAGCCGCGCTGGTGTAATGGCTACGACGTTGTACTGGCGACCAGGTGTTCATGGTTCAAACCCGGCCGTCGGCGTTTGAAGAAATGTTTACGACCGGAAATTTGACTGAATAACCTGAACGGCTCCTGCACATAAATCCCGTGTGGATGGGAAGGAGCGAAGCTCCTGACCGGGTTGGAAGGAAAGTCCACTGACCCCCCCAGCCTCGCAATGACATGTCATTGGGCCGAAAGAGCTAGAAAGCTCGAGTGCAGCTGGTTATAGAAAAAAAAAATGACGTATATAAAGTTGTATCTTTCAGTCTTAACATAGACAGCATCTAGCAACAAAGGCCGCTTACCATCTTCTTTTTCCAAGTACAATGCCCAGCGCGCGGTGTAAATGGCTGGGACCCGCATACACAAAATGTGCCATCCGATAAAAAATAATCTAGGCGGGCTAATAACACAATCAAGGTGATAAAACAGAAATTCTGCTGGTATAATTTTACCAAAATATTTATCAGATGATTATAATTAAACCTACTACCGTCACAAACCACTGCTCATGTATACAATCCTAATAACTGTGGTTTTACCGTTATCAGCGTCAACGAGACGCGACGATAAATTGAAAGAAACAAAACTTCATGTGTGAAATTGTTTCTCGAACACCGGAACGTACTCATCATCATCATCAGTTGCCATCTCCACAACGGATGGATGGGTTTGAAAAAAAATCGAAAAAAGGTGATTCGTCTTACGAGGACAAAAGTCTGGTTCGTCTTAGTGCGATAAAGGACATAGAAATGGCTAGCGTTACAACAAGAAGGTCTTCGCCAAGGGACAAAACTGAAACAGAAGAGAAAAGAAAGTAAGAAAAATCGTAACTGCATCATCACTAGGCAGTTGCCATCTCCACAACGAAGGTTGGCTGTAATGGATCTCCAACGTCTTCTGTCTCTTGTCTTGGTGGTACACTCTGATAGACTCTTTCCCGTCCATCTCTTGATGTTATCTTCCCACTTATAGCGCTACGTACTACTGTACGTCTACGCAAAACGTAGCGAGAGTGGGTGAACGCATCTTCAATATAACGGACAAAACTCCGCTTCACTTGTACCAAAGTTATTAAATACGAAGTTTTTGTTAAACCCCAGACAACTGACACATTGTGACTGGGACCTGGGATGCGTCTTAAAAATATAAATCAGCCTAAAATAGGAAGATTAAACAATCAGTCCAATCCTAGAAAAGTATATGCGCGGCGTTACCTTTGGCAGTGTAGGCGGCAGGGGTGTGTATTTCCGTTCTTGTGGTGTCGAATACTAAGGTATTCTAAATAAACGGCAATACACTCGCCTGAACTTACCTACTACCGGTGCTAAAACGGTTCTCACACTGATGTGTTAATACGTATGTACTTAATATGTTAATTATCCTCAAACAACTTAATATGTGTGAATGAGTAATGGGAGTTGGGAACTTTAGCACAATTTGTAGCACTGGATTTAAGTTTGTACTTACTCTACTTTTTCCATACATTATTGCAGTGAAGAATAATGGGGAGGTGAAGTTGTTCTTGACCTAAGTGTGTGACACTGGCAAGATTGAGAAAAAGCCGAACGCTCCCATTAAATATTTAAGTAGATGTTTCCTACTCATATCACAAAAACAGTTCCCCCATCCAAGTCAACACTGTCATACCCACTGGAACCTGCGTCATACATGTAGTCAGATATAAAGTCCTTTAACATTTGTTGACGATACAATCAAGTCCTTTACAACATTTATTCGAAAGAAACACGTCTGCTCTAATTCTCACAACAGCATTAAGTTGGTGCAGCTTCATTCTGTTTATTGCTTTTTTGAAAACTGGGAACACAATAGAGAATATCCTCTCAACGACACTACAGTATTACTCACTGAGATTATTGAACAAGATAGGGCAAAAGTCGCGAGCTCTTTAAATGCATATGTTGAAGTAGACCAATCCAAAACAGTTTATTGTCTGTGGGGGGTCCATCTTTATTAAATGGGGCTTTTCTCCAGCGGACAGGTTATTTTTCTCTATTACTCTTCTGTTGTATTGATATTGTTTCCTGCAATGTGTATAAAGGGTAATTCTTAAATGGGGGGGCCTTAAAACCTGGTTCAAAATTATCACAAGTCTTAATTTTGATAGGCCTTGAAAAGTGTCTATCGCCGAGGGAAGTCGACATCTAAATTGGTTGAGAGATTCTTGTATCATAGGGATACATGGCTTGTATCATAGGGATACATCGCTTGTATCAAAGGGATACGGTACATCGTATCTCGCTTTTAGAATATTTACTTTGTCAATCCCGCTTCTCCCACGACATCCTGACAACAATGACCTATCTGTCACTCTCTATCACTATTTCAAGTGATCCTGTTCCCGCAATGTTTGTTAAGTTGTTTCGCCTCGTACTTGATATAACAAACAAACAAAGAAAACACAATGTTTAGCCAACTAGGAGTGGTGTTTAGAATGAATAACGGGAGAAAGTTAGTTGCTTATCCTTTACAGGACGTGGCAATCAACCCCAGCTTTTATTGGCTGTTTGTGATTTTTCTAGGCAATTTTTTCATTCAGTAGTTTGCCACTGCTTTCTGAACGGTACGGCGCTTATACCATTGTTAAAAATCCACACAAAGCGATCTGCTACCAAACCGCCTGCAAATAACGGGAGAGTGGATGAAAATAGGGAGCGTTCGTCTTAGTGCGATAAAGGACATAGAAATGGCTAGCGTTACAACAAGAAGGTCTTCGCCAAGGGACAAAACTGAAACAGAAGAGAAAAGAAAGTAAGAAAAATCAAATGTAACTGCGTTAAAATATAACAAGATGAAAGGTATGACACTAGGCGTAAGGACGATGAATATAAAAAGTTATCACTCATGCACTAAAGATAATACGATCACACACGAAACAAAGAAAAAATATGTAATATATATGTGTAACTGATGACAATAACTAGTCAACTGTCAGTGGAATAACAGATGACAAGAACTAGACAAGTATCAGTGGAATCATCAGAACAAGCAAAAGGAACACCATGAAAAAAACCCCACTGAAGGTTGTCACCTCAGGGGCGCATTCCTATAATCAGTTATGACTGAAGGGGGCAGCTATATTTTAACATTTGATATCCACACTTGCATCTATTGGATATACATAAAACACATGCCAACACAAGGAATAATAGC
The DNA here is from genome assembly GCA_024509875.1 of Oreohelix idahoensis. Classification (NCBI taxonomy): domain Eukaryota; kingdom Metazoa; phylum Mollusca; class Gastropoda; order Stylommatophora; family Oreohelicidae; genus Oreohelix; species Oreohelix idahoensis. The sequence continues at coordinate 286,120 of JAMPIV010003226.1, read as the reverse complement.
TGCCATGTCAGAAATACATTTGATGTTTTTATTCCCAGAAACAAAAATACAATCTAAAATGGCCAATACACTGTCGTAACAAGAGACAGTAACAATTACTGCCCCTGATGAAATCACGTATTGATTATACAAATGCACTTCAAGGAGCAGAACCACACAACATCACAGAACAGAAACAGGCAACAACAAACACAACTGCAGATAACAAATGCAAAGTGAAGCTAAACAGGACAGACACTCAGGAAACATCCGACTTGCATAACCAGACACTCCACATGTGCTCGGCCGTTTAAAACTGTCGCCACGTATTAAAGTGTTTAATTCCGTCCTTGTTCGTAACATTACTTCAAGCTAATGAAGTAATTATAACTAGCTTGGGGAGGATATACCAACACTTTTTTTGTACGTAGCCCTAATGGCTTTCAGTGGCAACTCTCGCTGTCAACACATATCCCCCCCCCCCCCCCTTTTTCAAATATTACTTTTATCGTAAGTTTTATTATTTTTTTTTTAGTAACTTGATTTTCGTCCTTGCTTCATATTTATCCAGCGAAGAAGATACAGTTTTGTTATCTGGTCACGGACAACTCCCGTATATTAATTTGATTCTCCCATGGCAACGACACCAAAAAATCTGATGCAAACAAGTCTGAGCTAGAGAAAGTGAGATGTGAAGAACGGCGGGTTAACCTGGTAAACGAGTTATTCAGCTTGTTTTTCTGTGCGCTCTCTCTCTCTCTCTCTCTCTCTCTCTCTCTCTCTCATATATATATATATATATATATATATATATATATATATATATATATATATATATATATATATATATATATATATATATATATATATATATATATATATATATATATATATATATATATAAGGAAACTACGGGACACAAAAAATGGAGGGGGGAGTATGGAACAAGCCTGAAATCAACCAACATGATGACATTTCTGGCAACATAACGACAAGAAGTGAGAACGAACAACAACACAGTTGCACATATTAGACGGTATAAACTACAGGCCGTGAAACTTCAAAGCTCTGAGATGAATTGTTGTAAATTTAGCGTGCTCTCAGCACAACATTATGAAGTGTTACTTCAGTTTTACCAGCAAGCAGCGCAAATACTGAGCAATAATACCGTGTTACTCAGAGGCAGATATAGTTTTTTTGGCATAATTCCCGGAAAACCTGGCTAACCTACGGCACATTTGCTATAAAGCACCCGGAGTACAGTTTACGACATGCAGAAATTCGACAATCTTTAAAATGTTGTGATAACATACCGGTAAATAACAAAACAAATAAATCGTCACAGCATACGTGCAGACTGGCGACCACAGTCCGCCATTCATACGCTCTCTGGGGTCACAAATGAGAAGTACTTTCAACTTGTCCAGATGCCATGTGATCAGCTATCTCTTGTTGAGTATAGAGTTCCCAAAGCAAAAAAATCATAGACAATTTAACCATTATCGATACTGTTCCTACGTTATTAATTACAGCATCTATTGACCGTAGAGCCAAACCTACCATAAATCGGAACTGCCCTCAACTGTAGTAAGACGCACTATTTTTGCTCACTCCACCAGACACTGCAACCATTTGACAACGTGTCGCTCCTATCTTACATTTAAGCTATTTAATATAGAGGGTGATTTCTGAGTACAACATTAACAAAGCAGCACCACATACTGGCCTGGTGGTTTCTGAGGACAACATTAACAAAGCAGCACCACATACTGTCTTGGTGGTTTCTGAGGACAACATTAACAAAGCAGCACCACATACTGTCTTGGTGGTTTCTGAGGACAACATTAACAAAGCAGCACCACATACTGTCCTGGTGGTTTCTGAGGACAGCATTAACAAAGCAGCACCACATACTGTCCTGGTGGTTTCTGAGGACAACATTAACAAAGCAGCACCACATACTGTCTTGGTGGTTTCTGAGGACAACATTAACAAAGCAGCACCACATGCTGTCCTGGTGGTTTCTGAGGACAACATTAACAAAGCAGCACCACATACTGGCCTGGTGGTTTCTGAGGACAACATTAACAAAGCAGCACCACATACTGTCTTGGCGGTTTCTGAGGACAACATTAACAAAGCTGCACCACATACTGTCTTGGTGGTTTCTGAGGACAACATTAACAAAGCAGCACCACATACTGTCTTGGTGGTTTCTGAGGACAACATTAACAAAGCAGCACCACATACTGTCCTGGTGGTTTCTGAGGACAGCATTAACAAAGCAGCACCATGTACTGTCCTGGTGGTTTCTGAGGACATTAACAAAGCAGCACCACATACTGTCTTGGTGGTTTCTGAGGACAGCATTAACAAAGCAGCACCAAATGCTGTCCTGGTGGTTTCTGAGGACAACATTAACAAAGCAGCACCACATACTGGCCTGGTGGTTTCTGAGGACAACATTAACAAAGCAGCACCACATACTGTCTTGGTGGTTTCTGAGGACAACATTAACAAAGCAGCACCACATACTGTCTTGGTAGTTTCTGAGGACAACATTAACAAAGCAGCACCACATACTGTCTTGGTGGTTTCTGAGGACAACATTAACAAAGCAGCACCACATACTGTCCTGGTGGTTTCTGAGGACAGCATTAACAAAGCAGCACCATGTACTGTCTTGGTGGTTTCTGAGGACAACATTAACAAAGCAGCACCACATACTGTCTTGGTGGTTTCTGAGGACAACATTAACTAAGCAACATCCCATGCTGTCCTGGTGGTTTCTGAGGACAACATTAACTAAGTAACATCCCATGTTGCCCTGGTGGTTTCTGAGGACAACATTGACTAAGCAACATCCCATGCTGTCCTGCGGTTTCTGAGAACAACATTAACTAAGCAACATCCCATGTTGCCCTGGTGGTTTCTGAGGACAACATTAACTAAGCAACATCCCATGTTGCCCTGGTGGTTTCTGAGAACAACATTAACTAAGCAACATCCCATGTTGCCCTGGTGGTTTCTGAGGACAACATTAACTAAGCAACATCCCATGTTGCCCTGGTGGTTTCTGAGGACAACATTAACTAAGCAGCATCCCATGTTGCCCTGGTGGTTTCTGAGGACACAAAGAAAAAATATGACAACTGTTCCCTCAGGTATGCCATAAGCAGTGATCAATGAGTGGTAGTGGATAGAAATGACAACCTCGATCATTGAAATAAAACTGCTACAGAAATGACAACAGCACAGCATATAAGTGTTTTGATGCAGGCTTCCTGTACAAGGGGCCAGCAGCAGAGATGGTTCCATGCTACATTGGGAGCAGAAAGGAAAATGATGAATGAATAAAACAAAATACATTCTTACCAGACTGATGACATAGTACCCTTAGACTGATGACATAGTACCCTTAGACTGATGCATAGTACCCTTAAGCAGGATCACCCCACTCATTTATTTGTAAATACACAAAAGACCAGCCACAAAAAAAGTATAAATCTCAGTCTACAGCAAGAGAAGGAGAGATTACATGTCCTCAATTATCACATACATGAAGCTTATATCTCAGCATGCACTAAATAAGAATGATTAGACCCTACAGTATATGTTACATACAGGGAACATAATTCACTGATATAGTGGACATCAGTTAAAATGTTTGCATAAACCACACAGATCAGGGGTTCTTAACCTTTCATGTGCCATAGGCCTCTTTGATTGTCAAGTGAAGGCTGCAAACCACTTATTAGATATAATGTACACAGACGCATAATTAAAACTTTTGCATACAAATAATAGATTTTTACAAAGGAATATTGAAGCATTTTAAAAAAGAAATATCGTTAAGTTTACACAGTCATACACAAATACAAATATAATCTGTAAAAAGAATATATTCCTTGAAATACAGCAACTATGATAATTTTCTGAGTACTAATTCTGGTGCAAATAAAATTCAAATTTGTAAGTTATCAGACATTGGACCACTATATAAATTATACACTCTTATCATACCAGCTGTAAATACTAGACCAAATTAGTTTTAATCATCATTATTTGACTTTGCCCTCCTTGTGGAGCATGAACCACTACTGCTGTAGGAGGCTGGCACTAAACATTCACATGCTCTATCATGGTGGTTTTTTTTTATTTACATAATGACGTTGCCAGTCCCATATTAGTTGCCTTGTAGGACACACATGAGGGAGCGGTAGTCCTGTTCTTTCTTTGTTTCAACAGAATCTCCTGCGACTACATCAGGCAACAAATCTCCTGCGACTACATCAGGCAACAAATCTCCTGCGACTACATCAGGCAACAAATCTCCTGCGACTACATCAGGCAACAAATCTCCTGCAACTACATCAGGCAACAAATCTCATGCGACTACATCAGGCAACAAATCTCCTGCGACTACATCAGGCAACAAATCTCCTGCGACTACATCAGGCAACAAATCTCCTGCGACTACATCAGGCAATATTATTATATACATTTTGTAATCCTATAAAATTATGAAAGCTAGAATATTCCATGACAACAAATCTCCTGCGACTACATCAGGCAATATTATTATACATTTTGTAATCCTATAAAATTATGAAAACTAGAATATTCCGTGACAACAAATCTCCTGCGACTACATCAGGCAATATTATTATATACATTTTGTAATCCTATAAAATTATGAAAGCTAGAATATTCCGTGACAACAAATCTCCTGCGACTACATCAGGCAATATTATTATATACATTTTGTAATCCTATAAAATTATGAAAGCTAGAATATTCCGTGACAACAAATCTCCTGCGACTACATCAGGCAATATTATTAATATACATTTTGTAATCCTATAAAATTATGAAAGCTAGAATATTCCGTGACAACAAATCTCCTGCGACTACATCAGGCAATATTATTAATATACATTTTGTAATCCTATAAAATTATGAAAGCTAGAATATTCCATGACAACAGCTAGAATATTCCATGACAACAGCTAGAATATTCCATGACAACAGCTAGAATATTCCATGACAACAGCTAGAATATTCCATAACAACAGCTAGAATATTCCATGACAACAGCTAGAATATTCCATGACAACAGCTAGAATATTCCACGACAACAGCTAGAATATTCCATGACAACAAAAAAGATTCAAGGAAAAATAGCAGACGAAAAAGAGAGAAGATACTGGACAATTTAATATCATAACATGGAAAGTAATCAACAAGTGAACAGTGGTGCTGACAGGTGGTTGTGGACAGATAAACAGTGGTGCTGACAGGTGGTTGTGGACAGATAAACAGTGGTGCTGACAGGTGGTTGTGGACAGATAAACAGTGGTGCTGACAGGTGGTTGTGGACAGATAAACAGTGGTGCTGACAGGTGGTTGTGGACAGATAAACAGTGGTGCTGACAGGTGGTTGTGGACAGATAAACAGTGGTGCTGACAGGTGGTTGTGGACAGATAAACAGTGGTGCTGACAGGTGGTTGTGGACAGATAAACAGTGGTGCTGACAGGTGGTTGTGGACAGATAAACAGTGGTGCTGACAGGTGGTTGTGGAGAGACATGATCATCTAGGCCACCGGGCACAATACCTGAAGATTTTTCAATGAAATCACACCAAGAACCAACCTTCAAAAGTTAAATTGTCAGGAAGAAGAAAAATAGATTTTTGCAATAAACAGGATATTAATGTCAGACAGTTGGAGACCACTATTACCATGAGAAAGATTACAAACCATTAACTCAAATACAAGTAACGTATCACAAGCCATAAAACCCCACACAAGATGAAGTTTACGGCCGTTATAATACTTATAAAATATCCCCCTTTACAAACTTTGTGTACTGTTTTTTTTTTTTTTGGTCATGATTGAAATAATGCTTAATGTTCCAATGATGATAATAATAATGATATGATAGTAGTATAAAGTGTCCAAAGACAGACTTACATGGTAGCTGCTACAACTCAGGCGTGTGTGTGTGTGTGTGCCAAAGTGTTGGTACAAATGAACAGAATTTATTTACATCATAAACGGGGCGGGGGGCGCCTTAAGGTGACCGCCTTTTGAATAATAGGTACTATTTTACACCATGTACAGAGTTAATTAATTACGTTTATACATTATAATGGAGAACTCTGGGATGCAGCTGCTGTAATCTAATAGCCTGAGAATTCATTCATTCATTCATTCCTTCATTCATCCCCTCATTCATTCCCTCATCCCCTCATTCATTCATTCACTCCCTCATTCATTCATTCCCTCATTCATTCATCCCCTCATTCATTCATTCCCTCATTCATTCATTCCCTCATTCATTCATCCCCTCATTCATTCATTCATTCATTCCCTCATTCATTCATTCCCTCATTCATTCATTCGTTCCCTCATTCATTCATTCATTCATTCCCTCAATCATTCATTCATTCCCTCAATCATTCATTCATTCCCTCAATTATTCATTCATTCCCTCAATCAATCATTCCCTCAATCATTCATTCATTCCCTCAATCATTCATTCATTCCCTCAATCATTCATTCATTCCCTCAATCATTCATTCATTCCCTCAATCATTCATTCATTCCCTCAATCATTCATTCCCTCATTCATTCATTCCCTCAAATCCTCTCTTGTTCTGTCTCAAGTTTTCTCTATTGCCTTCTTTATCCCTGTCAGTTCCATCTCTGTGTCTTCTCCATGTGTCGTTTGGTCATTGTTGACATCTAGTGCCCTAGGGATTCTAAAAACAAGGATTGTCTTGCTATGCAATCAACAACGTTCACAGTGCCTTATTCTCACTTCTTGTTCCACTGGCACTTGTCTAGTTCTTGTCATCAGTTCCACATTGGTGATCTTGTCATCTCTTGTTCCACTGGCACTTGTCTAGTTCTTGTCATCAGTTCCACATTGGTGATCTTGTCATCTCTTGTTCCACTGGCACTTGTCTAGTTCATGTCATCAGTTCCACATTGGTGATCTTGTCATCTCTTGTTCCACTGGCACTTGTCTAGTTCTTGTCATCAGTTCCACATTGGTGATCTTGTCATCTCTTGTTCCACTGGCACTTGTCTAGTTCTTGTCATCAGTTCCACATTGGTGATCTTGTCATCTCTTGTTCCACTGGCACTTGTCTAGTTCTTGTCATCAGTTCCACATTGGTGAGATCTTGTCATACCACTTCAATCCTTCTACTCTACTTAAGTACCCATTTATGAAAGTCTGTAACTTCCTGGTGGTTGTTTTCAATGTTCTCTATGTTTCAGAAGAACACAATAGGACTGACTTGATTTCTTTTGCCACAAATCAGACCTTTCACATTAACATCCATGTGAAAATACAAAACGGTGTGGCTCCAATCGAGTCTGAACAGTCACCTATCTAAAAGTCTGAACTGAAGTTCACACAGTCAAACGGCTGATTCTCAAGACTCTCACTGTTGCGTGATAAATTCTCGCAACATCGTTTTATTTCAATATCTATTTTATAACGCAAGGGCAACAACTGCTTGAAATTTATAGTCACTTTTCTCGGTAAGCATTTGTCTTCTCGCGTTGGTATCGAATGCAGTTAAGTTTGAGCTGTGGTCATTTTGCGCTGGACTGCGCATGACTTGTCTTGCTTCTTGGTCGATCGGTTTCCGCCCACCACTAGTGGAGTGAGCGATTTGGAATGGCGAAAGAGATGCCTCGTTGAAGAGGGGATCTCCGCTATTTTTTTTGTTCTGTCAGGAATGTGAGAGTCCTCTTATGGATATTTCGTTTATTCGAGATAATACCTCTAGTGTATTTGCACATGCCGGGAGGCATAATATTTCTGTGTATTTCCGGAAGGCAAGGTAAATTAACATTTTCATTAACTCTATCGATTTTTGGTCGTGAACGATTTCTGGTTCATAGCCTGTCTTCGAAAGTCGTCGTCACGAGATGTTTTCCTAGCTCACATGTCGCTGTATTGTGCTGCATCGGTTGATGCAGGTTCCAAGGACCATTACTTGCTACTTTGTTAAATGAACTAGGTTTGAAAAACCTTTATTATCTAGAGGATATTTTTGAGGACATTATTTATACTTCGGCAGACGTGTCTGTCTTGCTGAAGTCAGACTAAGGAGAGTGAACTGATCTCATACATCTGGTTATCTCCTGGCTGTTATAGAAAAGGATGGAGTTTTTCACCTGACTACATTTACAGCACTTTGAAATATAACATGCATCTGACTCATCATTGTAATGCTGTCTACCGTCTATTGCTGTATTGAATGTTGCTGTGATAATGACTGTTTGATGTGCCTACATATTCGCGTAACCATTTTGTCGCTGTGGCGTCCACAATAAATAATGAAGAAAAACGTCAACGGCTGTTTCAAGACTCATTGACTTTATACGTCGTGAGTTTACTGACGTCCTATGTGGATTGCCCTGTTATTTTTGTATGAACATTGTTTGACTGAACACATCTGCACACTACACAAAACCAGACATGCGGATACCATCCATCATCATATGGCATCACGCATCATTTGGTGGCCATAAGCTGGTTTCATTCTGGTACCAGCAAACACGGGGTCCCTTACCCACTTCATTTTCAACAAGAATTCATCAGCATCCTTCAAGAAATTAACATTCTTCAATACAGTCAACATCTTCAAAATTTTCAAAGTACTCGGCGTTGCCCGGTAAAAGTCAAAATTTCAACTTTTTGACGGAAACAAGAATTTGACAGTACCCGGCGTTGTTACATGTTGCCGGATAACTCGGACTGCTGTTATCTTTTACGCAAGTCAAGCAAGTTGCTGCTGTCAAGGTTCCAGTGCTGTCGTTTTTGTGAAGGTCAAGTGCCGGTTGAAACGGGTTGTTTTCTGAAGAAGGCCAAGTACCGATTTCCATCAACTTACTTTTGGATTAGAAGGTCAAGTGCCGAAACAACTCAACACACAGTATTTCAGAAGCTCTTGTACCATCGTGTTAGCAGTGGAAGCAGTTCAGATGTGCCATCATCGTTGGAGCTTCGCTCTTTAGGACGTTGATTGACATCCGTTTTTCTGCTGTTCTACGATTGGAAGCCTATAAGTTAAGTGGCCTGTTTGTATGTAAACTGTGCCCTTATACTTCTGCTGAGTCTTCTGTGTATCATCTCATTCTATATGTTATATGTTTATATGTTATTCGTATATGTTTATATTTCAGCGGGTTCTCGGTTGGGTGGTGTCTCCGTTAGATTATGCCACGTCATAGAGGTCGTCTATTGTGAGCGTTTTCTGTAAGGTTAGCAAATTTCCAATACTGGAATTTGCTAAGCGACTTCTGTTGCTATTTATGTTAGCTGTGATGACATGTTTTAATATTGTTTTCGTTATTATTTCGCATTCTTTAGTTTTGTTTTGATTTGTTTGTATTTGTTAGCCTACTCTTGTCTATAATTTAGTTTCATACAACATTTTTGTTTATACACTGTGGTGTCATGTATTTTGTTTAATTCTATCGCAGATATCGTCACTTTTTTTGTGATATTTCATTAATTTCTGCTTTATTTTTAGTTGATTTCTGCGAACGTTTTTGTATTGTTGCTGATCTTTGTTATTGTTTACATTGTTATTGTTTACATTGTTTGCATTGTTTACATTTTCAATGTTTACATTCTGCATGTGTTTACATAGTCATTGTTTACAGTTATAGTAATTAGTTAATGGGCTATGCTAATGCACTGTTACTACGACACTGATGATCAATGAATGATGAATAGTGTCGTGCACTATTGAATGAGAAGTGCACTTATGATCAAGAATTGATTGTTGATATTTCATATACAAGTTCTTTGATTGGAGACTTGTTTCCCACAGAGACTGGGATAATATAATGTGATGTGAATATACAAGTGCTTAATTAAGACTTGTTACACTTAGGTTTGAAATAAATTAGTTAATTATTTCAGGTTTTGGACTCATATGTTAGACAACATGTCTACATTTGAGCACTTTATTGAGCAGGGTAAATTGCTTGGCCAGACTGGTGATAAGTTAGAAGAATTTGCAACTGCTCGATATGATAAAGCAATGGAAGCTGAACAAAAGAAACTGCATATGGAAGCTGAACAAAAGAAACTGCAGATGCAGGTGGATGAAAAAAGATTCCAAATGGAAATGGAAAAAACAAAAAAGGGAATCAGAAGCTGAGGAAAGAAAACTCCAGCTACAGCTAGAAGCTGAAAGACTTCAAAAAGAGGCTGAGAATAAAAGACTTGAAAAAGAGGCTGAAAATAAAAGACTTGAAAAAGAAGCTGAAAATAAAAGACTTGAAAAAGAGGCTGAAAATAAAAGACTTGAAAAAGAAGCTGAAAATGAAAGACTTCAAAAAGAGGCTCAGGCTGAGGAAAGAAGATTACAGAGAGAGTCTGATGAGAGGAAGAGAAAGCAAAAATGGAACATGAAGAAAAGGTCTTAGCTTTAGAGTTGGAAAAATTGAAATTGACGAGCATGAGTAATGGTAATTTCAAACGGGTTCATCTTCTTCTGGTAAGGCTAAATAATGATACTTTTAAGATTAAGTTACCAACATTTAGTCCTTCCAGTGATGACATAATGTTCTATCTGGACAGATTTGAACAAGCAATTCAGCTAGATAACATAGGGCACAGTTTATCAGTTATCAAACAGTAAAGCTGATATTAAATATGGTGGATGAACCTGACAAGAACAATTATGAGGTTGTCAGGGCCGCAGAAATAAAACGAAGTGTCTGACCTGAAAATGGAGTTTGAATTGTGGACAGATAAACAGATGGGTTGAACTATCTAAGACGGAAAAAACTTATGAAGGACTTATGGACTTAATACTTAGAGACAAAGTCATGTCGTCTGTCAATGAGTCTTTCCTTGCTTTCCTTCATGAACGTAAACCTAAAACAATAAGGGAAATGGTGTTGCTGCGCACCCACACAAACCATGGGTGGTTGTGGGCAGCTCCGTAGAAACTTTGCTCGTAAAACAAATTTTTGATGAAAGAGCCAGCGTTGTCAGGAAACCAATTTTTCATGGTGATTGAAGGACAGAGACAACCTGATTGTGGTCGTTACTTAGGTGCATTTCAAAAGAGGATATGGTAATAGAGGTTATTCCTGCCGAAGACCTCAGAACCAAACAAATAGATGTTCGCATCAATGTGAACATGATAGTAATCGTGGAAACTGGAATTCGAACCAGGATAACAATTACAATAGAGACAATAATAACTGCAGAGATAATAATAACTCTGTAAACTGGGTGTGGACCACAAAAAAAAAGAGTGGTAGGCTAATGCTGAACAGGAAAACTGAATCATGTGGTGATTGTAATAAACACGCTGTCACTGGTTGGTGCTTTTTGACTTTTTTGAGAGACACTGAAACAAATGCCCCCATGGGCCATAAACTACTTTGATTGTGGTCACCGGGCACATATACCTAAGGGTTTGTTTATGAACTCCGGTGTCATACTTTTCGTTACAGACCACTTATTGGTGTTAGACAACCTCGCTTGTATCCACTTGTTAAAACTGTTTCACATGTGGAACGGCATCTAGAAAAATTGTCCTATGAATTCGCATTTGCACTCCTTTCTTTACTGGAGATGTGCATGCTTGTTCTTTACCTAATATTGTTTTTTGGGGGGGGGGGGGGGGGGGGGGGGAGGACCTTATATTGGTCGTATTCACGGACAGTTGGAGACCCCACTACATTACATGAGAAAGATTACAAAGAGCACAAGCTCCATTAACTCAAATTTGATAGACAAGTAACGTATCACAAGCCAAAAAACCCCACAAAGATGGATTGCAGTTGAGAAACCGGCCGTACGGCCGTTATAAGATTCGACTACTTCGGCATAATTCGCAAATTCTTGTTCCCATATCCCCCCCTTACAACTGGACTCGCAAATGTGTACGACAGAGTCCTTGCGGCTTTTTTTGGCCTTTTGTCATGGTACATTGAAATTACTGCCATCATGCAAGGTTGTCAAATGAAATGATACCACGGAATTGCTGATATGCTGGAATTCCTATTCGGACGTTTCAGTATAGATAATTGTGGTCAAAGACATTCAGTTTACCTTACATTGTAATGCACCACGTTGGCTATTCCTCTTAAGAGCTCAGATTCATTCGTGCTCTTTGTGTTGTATGTTGCCAAAGTGTTGGTATGTCCAAATGACCTTTACAGAATTTATTTACCATCATAAATGGGTTAGTTGAGGGTCTTGAATAGGACGCTCAAGCCTGAAGATCATCCAAGATTGTGACCAGGGTTTTACCCGCGGGCTCTCTTTGCCAATAGAGAAGTCCCTAGGATGAATTCTTTGCCGGTCCCACTGCGGGCCCTATGTCTTTGGAACAGATTCATCAGGTACTAGCGAGTACACCATATGAGTGTTGCTCTTAGACAAACGAATTATGTAAGTTAGTTTATACAAATTGCTAAGAAGGAGTTTGCTAACTCTGGGGAGGTGCCATAGCATGCTGTCAACTCCCCAGTAATAGACTTTGCTTATTGCATGAGAATAGTCATGCATTCATCTCTTCGGATTTCATTCATTGACCCTATTCATGGGAAAGCATCTTCCACATCAACATTTTCAGGGATTTTTCACCGAACGTCCCTGCATTTTTCAACAATGATCCCTCATTCATGGTCATTCATGCATCCCTCATAAGGATTCATTCAATCATTCCCCTTCAAGTGGTTCCTATCATTCATCCCCTCAAACGTTCATGTCATTCTTTCATTCATTCATTGTTACAAACATTTCAGGATTTCAGTGACATCCTGGACAGATGTCCCTCCTTGTCATTCATTTCAGTTCCAAGTCATTCATTCATTCCCTCATTCCGGAAGAAGGATTCATTTGCGTCCATCGCAAATTGAATCAGGTCCAAAGTTCGACGCTGAACCGATGCCTTTGTTAGAGATCTATGCATTCATTCCCTCAATCATTCATTAAAGGTTCCTCAAGCATTCATGCATTCCTCAATCTTTTCAATTCATGCCTTTGGTCAATCACTTCATGATCATTCCCTCAATCTTTCATTCAGATTCCTCTCAATTTATTCATTCCCACTCCAGCAAAACCTTCTAAAGCAGTGAAATCTCTCATTCGTGGTGGTCATTCTCCTCAATACTTTCCAAAACTCTCTTGTTCCTAAAACGAAGAAAACAAAGAGAAGAAACCAGTTAGGAGTGCTCTCAATTTTTTTGGGAAGATTAGTTAGCGATGGTTTGGTCAATTCTAAAACTACAAAGATTCCTCCTGGGCGCACATTTCATTCTAGAGACTGATCAGAAAGCTCTTACAGCTATTCAGACTAAGAATTTGAAGAGTTCGAGATCCACTCGATATGCTATAGCTCTTCAACCTTTTCACTTCACGGTACGAGCTATCCGTGGTGCGGATAATGTGATGGCTGACATTTTGTCTAGATGCCCACATGACTCCAACTAATACTTCTGTCCTATATTTCCATATATTACAGAGTCATAACACACCTATATTTCTACAATAGATTAGCACATCTGTACTCACTTTATATGTACACACTATCGTGCTTTGTTGTCATCTTCTTCTGTTCGTATTTTAAGATGATAGAGGAGGACTGAGTAGTTAATATAAGGGCCGTTAGTTTACTAAACAGCCACAATTATTAATAATGTATTGTACCTTATGAAGCATATTAGTTATTAATTAGCATTATATTGCTTGTACTTTCTCAGAATGTCATTGTTGAGCTGAGGACTTACCTTACTAGTATCAAGCATGACGAGTTCTAGATTGTGTACTTACCCTCGGAATACCAGAGCATATGTCCTGGATCGTCATGTAGTTTAACTTTACTATGTACTTATGTCATTACATGTCAAAGAATGTACTATTTAAATTTTCCTATCAGATTTGTACATCCATTTTTAAAGACAATATTAGAGTATGCTGTTTAATGATGATTATAGTAACTTGCATACGTATATTGTGTTTACATGCTAACGTGATGTGTGTTGGTGACACCTCCCCGATGTGAATATTTTTTGAGACATAATTATTTTTCTGTTGAGGTATATCCTCACCAGACACTCTATAATTAGCCTATTGTTTGGCAATTTAGTTAATTATCAGCGCATAATTCGTGCGTTTTGAGCCGCTTATCGCATGCTCTTTGATATTGAAAAAAAAATATGTTCCACATTTTTTTTTTTTATCGGGAGGAGGTGGTGATATGTTGCGTGATAAATTCTCGCAACATCGTTTTATTTCAATATCTATTTTATAACGCAAGGGCAACAACTGCTTGAAATTTATAGTCACTTTTCTCGGTAAGCATTTGTCTTCTCGCGTTGGTATCGAATGCAGTTAAGTTTGAGCTGTGGTCATTTTGCGCTGGACTGCGCATGACTTGTCTTGCTTCTTGGTCGATCGGTTTCCGCCCACCACTAGTGGAGTGAGCGATTTGGAATGGCGAAAGAGATGCCTCGTTGAAGAGGGGATCTCCGCTATTTTTTTTGTTCTGTCAGGAATGTGAGAGTCCTCTTATGGATATTTCGTTTATTCGAGATAATACCTCTAGTGTATTTGCACATGCCGGGAGGCATAATATTTCTGTGTATTTCCGGAAGGCAAGGTAAATTAACATTTTCATTAACTCTATCGATTTTTGGTCGTGAACGATTTCTGGTTCATAGCCTGTCTTCGAAAGTCCTCACGAGATGTTTTCCTAGCTCACATGTCGCTGTATTGTGCTGCATCGGTTGATGCAGGTTCCAAGGACCATTACTTGCTACTTTGTTAAATGAACTAGGTTTGAAAAACCTTTATTATCTAGAGGATATTTTTGAGGACATTATTTATACTTCGGCAGACGTGTCTGTCTTGCTGAAGTCAGACTAAGGAGAGTGAACTGATCTCATATATCTGGTTATCTCCTGGCTGTTATAGAAAAGGATGGAGTTTTTCACCTGACTACATTTACAGCACTATGAAATATAACATGCATCGATAATGACTGTTTGATGTGTCTACATATTCGCGTAACCATTTTGTCACTGTGGCGTCCACAATAAATAATGAAGAAAAACGTCAACGGCTGTTTCAAGAATCATTGACTTTATACGTCGTGAGTTTACTGACGTCCTATGTGGATTGCCCTGTTATTTTTGTATGAACATTGTTTTGACTGAACACATCTGCACACTACACAAAACCAGACATGCGGATACCATCCATCATCATATGGCATCACGCATCACTCACATAACAGTAAGCCTACTGTACAAGAAACAGTTACAAGTCACCACAAATTTTCAAGTCTGTACCAACTGAAAATTACTCAGCAAAAATAACAGGACTCTAAAATTAAATGTCCACTTTACAGCCAACTGTGTTCAGATAGAAACACAATCTTACAGCCAACTGTGTTCAGATAGAAACACAATTATACAGACAAGCAAGCAGAAAAGTAATTCAAGATTTGTGTACCTCTGGTCTGAAAATACACACAATTTAATCTGACCAAGAAATAATATGACCAGTATCTTGTTAAAGTGAGTGGTCTCTGTAGCAATCTGTTAAGCCCCAATGAATATCAGAATTATTAAGATCTAAACAAGTAATTTTAGCAATAGTAACTTGGGAGAGATATACTCAGTCTGTTTTATATGAAGTACACAAAGTTTTCTATAGCAACTCATTTGTTGTTAACACATCTTTGTTTTTATAGACATTTGTCGTGAAATATTCTAATCCACATATATAAATTATCAGGTAAATATAAAGCCTAACAAATAAATTCTAATAAAGAAAAGAGCAATGGTAAAATAACAGTGCTGTCACAAAGAATGTACTCGAAATCCCCCTTTGTTTTATGCTTCGTCTGCAAATTGTAACGTTTCCACGTTAAATATAAGCCACTGCATAAATACAAGCGTTTCCACAACACATTAAAACGGGTATTGCATTTCTAAGAAAAACATTGAGAGGCACACTGCGTAATGACCTAAATTAATCCTAACATTAATTATATTACGTTACCAAAACGAACGAACAGATGGACTCAAATAGAAAGAAGGGAGGGCTGAAAATCAGGAACGCATGCAAAATTAAACACGCCTCTCGCTATTAATGCCACCCCAACAAGCGTAACGCGATACACAATTACTACTATCACGCGTGTAAGGCCACATGCACTAACTTTTTTTCAGACGGACAGTGATAAAAACACTAACCTTCCCAGAGTTAGGTTTTAAAAAACCTGGAAAACGCTTATTAGAAAAGATAACATTAGATGGGTTTACGTTTGAAAACATTACAGTACCCAGACAGCACATCTTCGAAACAGGAGGTAGAAGAAATTGCATATTTTGAACGCAGCCACGTAGCTCTTTTAAATTTGTATATTTGGGTTCCTTAGGGCTTGCTGACAAAGAATATGTAAAACGTTACGCAAATAGTCTAGGAATTAACAAGTTATAGCCAAAATAAAATGATGGTGCTGTCAGACAACACCCAAAATCAGAATCGCTCAGTGGTAAATTTTTTAAACCACCATTGTACGGGAAATGGGCCACAAGTTACATTTGAACTGATTGGCTGGAATGATATGTAAGGCTAAACACGATTAGTCGGACTATAAATGCTATCCTTGGTTGTTAGGGGAGACGTAGGAAGGTAAAATTTTTTTCAAACACTTGTCGAAACGTGGCTCCATTGGCCAGACTCGCTGATATAATCACTTAGGAGCGTTAGTTCGAGACCACTAGTTCAAATAAGCTTGATAAAGCAACAGTGCGTTGAAGCCAGCTCATATTTTTGCTAAATAAAAGCCTGGAACATAAGCAGATGGGAATTTGTGCCAGTATTTGTGCCAGAATTCATTGCTAGTCAACGTATCTGTGTTTATTTCCATGAATTGTGGTAAGCTTGAAACATTCAGTATCTTTTAATGAAAATTGAATGTGAATTGTTAATTTATGCCTGTATATATGTGTAGTTCAGTAGCAAACATGATGTAAAGCCTATAATGCTCCAGCCTGAACAGAAGGTGTCGGAGGAAAGTAAAACGGCATGGAATGGCCAAACAGTACACTGACACCTAGATGATTGACTAGAAAGAAATAATGCTGGAATTGCAGAGGCGTAGTAACCATTAGGGAGGGAAATACTGGTATAAAATATTTCAGATGAAGCTGACAGTTGCCCTAACGCTCTGAACTCAATGTTTGTGATGTATTGTGCTCAGTGTAGAACTAGAGTATCAATTAGTTATGAAGTAGAGGGTACGTCCTTCTTGTTTTCAGGGACCGTGGTCTTGATGGTATTGAGCAGCACCTGGTCAGAGCTTTGCTGAATCCAGAGTCGGACAGCATACTCCTTGGTCCATTTAGCTATCAGTGAGGGGTCTCCAGAGCCCAGGGGAGAAATCGAGCAGAGGAGTCTTTTCCTGCCGCCATCACGCAAGATAAGCTGATGTGGCCAGCTGAGCTCAACATTATGTACCCCCATCTTAAAATGACCTTGTAAAAATAACATTAAGAGGGGAATTTAATTGTTTTAATATCAGGAACTGAGAACATCTCCAATACTAGTTCCAATAAAGACAAACTATTGAAGTCATGATGACAAATACCAACAGAGCTTGAACAAAACAAAACCAGTATTACCTCATATTACTACTACACAACTGACACACATAGGATACTTTTAATAACATATGTCACTACAATATTCATATTGATAAATTCTGTACATATAACTTGTAATTAAAATTGATTGTGATTCCTGGTTCCCTTTGTATTTGAATCAGGACACATATACATTCATGACAGCAATGAATACATATTGTTATTTGAAAAGTTATCAGTGACTCCTTTAAGATATCCTTGTAGAGTGTTTTATGTATGTGAGTGTCACAGTGTTGTCAAGTGTAGTGGAATAAATTAAATTGTTTATCTGTCTGTTGTTGTTTTGACTTACACTTCATCATACACATACCCTAGACATATAACGTAGTCATCACACTATTCCAGAATAATTCTGACTGAGGTATACATATGTGGCAGCAAGTAAGGTTATATATAATACACTACTCTTATTAGATATATATATACCTTCACAGCTGATCTCAGTCAGTACACTAAGTCCCCTATAAATATTTATAACATCCCACTTCACCACAACATTATTATTCTTATATTGTACTTTCTTCTATGTTTTATGAATAAATTCTTGCTTTATATTTGTGCAGTGATGAAGATATGAGTGATGATATGCCCAATCATCTTTTTATTTGGTCACCAACAACTTGACTTGTAACCCTTAAAATCTCTGCTAGAGGGCTAGGTTCACAAGGCAAAGTTATTGGGTTCGAAATCAGGTTAACATCATGCTTCAGTCTACCCATCCGTAAAAGGGTACCTGACTCGGCTCAGCAAAGGAAAACAGTCACCCAAACCCATAAAGCTAAGACTTAGTATTGTGAATTCTCTAACACCAACTCCCCCAAGTAGCAGCTCCTATGAGACTAGCTTTTTATTTTATTTTTTAACAATCACTTAATTCCCAGACTGTAATGACAACAGACAAACGTGATGGAAATGGAGTCTGGGCTAGAAAATGTGAGGAATGAAGAACATGATAAAACTTTCAAACAATCAATATCAGTCTGTCTACTCTATATTCAATTCCATTAAGAGATATCTGTACTCTACAAACTTCCATTCTGGCAATGCCTACTTCAGGGTTAACTGGGTTGTTGTTTAACTGGGGTTGCTCAGCTTGTCGCTCTATCGTAGCCAACGACTAGTTGAAGAATATGCATGTGTTCCGTGGCTGTTGAGTAGTGATGTTGAGTGTGGTCGTGATTGTTGCGGAGCCTGGCAGTAGCATTCTTCTATTTGTGGAAAGTCCCGGGCAAGTGAACAGTACATGGTGAACTGTCTAAAATGGAAACTGAGTAAAAGAGTTATCCAATTTTTCTTTTTTTTTCCAGGGCAATCATTATATTAGAGCTCCTTCTGCAGCATTGGTCTGCAGCAAATACACACATTAGTGTCCTGTGCTATCCATTCAGTATCTTCTTTAGTCCCATACATGTCTAGGTCAGATTCCCTTTTCCTTGTTTTTTGTCATCCTCTATTTCTCTTACACTGGGGTTCCAGAATAAAGACTGTCTTGTAATGCTATCAACTGGGTTTTCACACGGTGTGTCCTATCAAATGGCAGCATCATTTCCTCACCTCTTGCTTCACTGGTATGTATGGTTCCTGTCACCAATTCCATAATGATCTTGTCAGACCATGTCAATCCTATTCTGCAAGAGCATCTATTTGTGAAAGTCTGTTATCTTTCTGGTTGTAACAACTTAATTTATCTGTGGTTGAAAGAGATAAAGTCCAGATGGGTGGGACATACCATCCAGATACAATCAATAAATATAACCTATAATACTCTGAAACTAGAATCCACTAGGGATGCCAAAAAAAACATTGAGGTGTAAGGTACAGAAAGAAGTCAAAGCGAATGGGACCTTGTGTGGCTGACATGAAGAACAATGTTCTTCAATGGCATTCAAAGAAGTTGACCACGTTATTCGGGTTAGGATTAAGGTAAGGTTTAGGCTTGAATTCTTTTTTGCGGCTGCATCCAAAACATGGTTCACTGTTCTACATTTCAACCCTTCATGGACAGAGCTGACCAAGACCGCACAAAATAAACAACGTAATTAGCAACAGCTGTGGCCCTAAGTTTACACGTGACATGAAAATGACTTGATGTTGTGATGATGATGTGCCACTCCATGGCAAAGAGTCTGATGAGCACAGTCAAGTGATAAACTTATTATATCGTCAACACACTCAAATCTGTGTTTTCGCTTCAGAACATTTTCAACTCTGGATCAAGATGACGGTAACAAAAAAAAAAATATATATATAAAAATGAAACAACTGTTCACCGCAACGCTAACTCACAGATGGGAACACAAAGAGGGGTGAAAGAATAAAAACACGCCTCAAGTCTCACAGCGAATAATATAATTGACAATGTACGTTCAAAAATTAAAGTGTCACACATTTCAAAAGGACAATAACTTGCTAATAAACACGAAGATTTGGTAAGTTATATTATGAATGTACAGCTGGTTTATTATGTAATTTTGAAATACATTTCTAGGATCAAGCAACGCAAGATTCAAGAAATATCGACTCTTGATTTCCCAAATCTCTGGCATAATAAAATAGGGTGGGAAAATATTTGTATAGTTACTTACATTCCCCAAGTCTGAGTCCCGAGAACATTTGACGCTAGTAAATCCGCTGATGCACAAAATGGCCAGAAAAACAAAACTAATCCTCCAAGACATACTCCACTGTTCGTCTGCTCTGCTCTCGACTGAAGATTATCGTTCACACTGTGTGAAACAAATACCACCTCGGCAGTTGATCACACTAACACATAACACGATTTTTTTTCGTCCTAAAATGCTTTTTATAGCCCTGTATACTTCCGCCGTTGAATTTAGCTACCTTTATGAAAACTCTAGATACTCAGACACAATAGTGGATTTTATAATCCAGATTATAATATATTTCGATACATGTGTCAATGTATAACTACGTTATGATTCTGGTAAGTTAAAGTTGGGAAACTTATGTACTATTTTTTTTATCCCAATAGCTTCAAAACGTCACTTCCCATTCATAACGAATCCGGGTCGCTCCTATTTCTGGCTCCGGGAGAGACCCACTTTGAACTGAAACATTTAGGGTTTACTCAATTCGGTACCCAAACTTCCTAATTCATTGTGATTATCGCACTGGATTATCTCTTACAAATCAGACTTGCGGGGGGAAAATCCCTCGTTTTCCCCTCGTCAATGATGTTCAGTTTGAGTAGTAGTAAACTACCGTGGTGTATACAGGAATCACACATTCTATAAATATTTTTTGTGGTGGGTAGATTTCCTAATCTTTAAATTGTGCCAGGGCATCGGCCGTATGGCCTACTCTTTATGATTTCCAACTACCGAGGGATATTAAACGTGCGCAACTTGCACTGCGCAACTTGCACTCGGGACCTTCTATTTGTTCGCCCTTATCCGAGAAGGCTGATCATCCGATCTCACTACACAGGAGATCGGGGGGGGGGGGGAGTATGACATCATTAGGATCATTATGAACCACTGGTTCTGGAAAAAAAAATGCCATCAGTTATATTCTCTGTACTGGGAGTGAACCCGGTGATATCCTGGCCGGTGCTACGGAGTTCGTGCACTGTGCTGTGATCTAACGGAGATTGGAGCACTGATAAAGTTGTGCGCCGTGAAGATGGTCCTTAAAAAAAAAAAAAATACCGTTTGACTTGTTTATAGATCACGTGGTACCAAAGTTGACAGAAAGAATGGTGGGTGTCATTGCCTCTCTCCCTTGGGTGATACACCGTCACCAAAGTGATAGTTTTACCAGTAATACACAAATATAGACTGTGAATAACTGCCTTATTTTAAGTTTCGCTGTGAAAGGAATTTCTAAATGTTGGACATAATAAATTCCCAGTATCATGAGCTATATTAATAATGATCGGTGCCATGTTTACTAATAATAATAGCCCCGTCAGTCATAACTGACTATGTATATAAATTAAAAAATAATATGGTATTAAATCAGTTTTACAAGTAAACGATACACATGAGACAAGGGACGTTTCGGGTTTTACCCTTCGTCAGCCAGTTACGAACAGGTGACAAGGACAAGAACTACATATAGGTGACTACATATATAACTGACTATGGCAATGCGGCCCTGAGGTGAAAGCCCTCAGCTGCTTATTTTCCTGGTGTTTCTGAGGTGACAACCCTCAGCTGCTAATTGTCCTGGTGTTTCTGAGGTGACAACCCTCAGCTGCTTATTTTCCTGGTGTTTCTTTCGACGTTTTCTCCTTTCTTCTGCTTGCTGTGAGAGCTTCTTTTCGCCCAATCTGAGGTGGCGCCGTTACTAATAAAGATCTATTAATAGTAACATACATTAAACAGGTCAATGTGATCCCATAGCAGATACCGCCGTAGAGGAGTAAGGTGTTACCTACTTCGTCATAACTAGCTCCTGTATCGAGAGATGGGATGATCAATTTCCTTCCTTGCTGCCCTTTCCTTCCCTAACTCAAGAGCAGTCAAGTTCCCCATTTATAGCTGGGTAAACTGGAGCTTGACGATACCGTGATTCGAACCCGGCGCCTTTACCGCGAGAGATCAGTGCTCTAACCACTCAGCCAATCGGACAACTATTGTTAAATTAAGAATATACAACCCCACCCCCTTTCCTTTTTTTGTGTTGTGTTTTTTTTTTAACAGCATAACAAGTAGAAAGTATTTAGGACAAAGAGGGAAAAAAACATTATAAAATTTGTATATTTCATGTATCCCAGCGGTTCTCAAAGTGAGGTCCGCGAGACCTTTTCAGGGGGTCCGTGAAGTCAAAGCTATTTTCATAATAATCTAAGATATTATTTGCCCTTTTAACTCTCATTCTCTCATGGGTGCACAGTGGAGTTTTCAAGACGCTACATGACGTGAGATGACGTCATCGCTCTGACGGTTAATACAATGTATGCGTTCACTGTGCACCATTGAATACAATGTATGCGTGTTTATTATTTTGTTTTCAGGAAGTGTCTAAGTTACTATAGTAGGATTAGGGTATAAATATATGCGTTTCTCTAATACGGTAAATATCGATAGACATAACCCACATAAACAAAAGCGCTTGGGGTCCTCAACAATTTTTAAGAGTGTAAAGGGGTCATGAGACCAACAAGTTTGAGATACGCTGATGTATCCTATCCTCCCAACTAACATAATTACCGATGTATGTTACGTCGGTCGGTCTCACTCAAAATAGTAACTCACGCCAGAAAAAAAAGTGCGCAACGCACGGTGTGCAACTTGCGCGGCGTGGGTGTTATATAAAACAGATACTTTGGCTTATTTTTAATTTTTATTTTTTTTATTCTTTCACGAAATTAGTAGCGCTGGGACAAAGAAAAAGTGCGTAAAAATTGGTGTGCATGAGCCCTCACCCGATGTACAAATCATGAAACCTTGAAAGTTTTTGTTAAAACCACTTATTATCAGGGAACACTCTTTGAAAACAATCCATGCACTTTCACACGAAATGTTGTCACCAAAGAACTTTTAAATTGAATCTTCTTTGATCCTTAGCAGCCGACCGTCAAAGCAGTCAGTGGCCATCACGCCTAGTGGCGTCTTGTAGGGCAACAACAAATTGATTCCACTTTGCTCGGTCGGTGGCCATCCTTCGTACAGTGCCCCAACTCTGGTTCATTCTTTGCATCTCAGCTTCCAGTCCTCCGCCAGGTTGTTCTTGGTCGGCCTCTCTTTCGATTAAATTGAATCTAAATTAACATAATTCTCGCCGTATGTACGCTGGTCACAGCTGAGGAATGCAACCGTGTTGAAAAATTGTATTGTTTCCATTATATATACTCTCCCGAAAGTAATTACAATCAGCAAAGAAAAGCGTTCAAATGACGGTGTTCATGAACAGTTTGATTACACCGTATAATGGAAAAAAAAAAAACACTCTAAGAATATACTCCTATCTGTTCATCCGGGAACGGAAACAGCACACTATAATTAAAAACCCGTCACGTTTGACGGGTTATTGCTAGTATATTCAATAATTGGCCAGATTCTGCCAGAAACACATAGCGACAATTGAACATACTAACTAAAATTATTGACACTTTACATCCTAATTATAACCCATTAGTACCTTTTCTTTATTAATTACCGGAAGAAGAGAAAAATCTCAGTTAAAAAGAACAACAAAAAGAACCGGAACTTTAGAACAACTAACTAAGGTTACACTGAACACCTGGACGTATGCAGTATCAAGCAGTAACTAAACATGTTTGTCGGCTTCCACAGACAATTATTGTGTCGGCACGTTCGACCTCCTTTATGACAACTTCCTCTAACGCTGATGACAATTTAATTACTTTGTTTAGTGTCTATGTTTGCTAATGTACATCCGGTAACAGCATCCTTGGTGGCACAACCCTTTGGTTCAACCAGTGCTTCCCTATCTTATTACCTTGATGGTATCATTGAATAACTCGTATAACCTCTAACTGTAAAAAAACGTTTATACATAGGGTAAAAAAAATATACAGCATATATATATATATATACTCGGGAATAAGTCCATCCGTCATAAGTCGACCGCTACTAGAGACTTTAGGACTTAAAATCCTATAAAACGAAAGACCCGATTATAAGTCGAATAAGATTTTCGTCGATTCCGAATTCTCGCAATGCACTGGAATTTCCTTGACTTTCTGCACTGTTTTTTTTTTATTTTTAGGAATTTTTATTTGGTTTAGGGAGCGATATTATGATTTTTCGTGATATTTTTTAAAGCCAACGCTTTCCGGGCGGTAGAATATTTGCATTGAGTTCTGAGAAGTGACATGTTATTTTGTTAGGACGCTGACCGTGCGGCCGAATTAGATATGGATACTGAATAAATTTGGGTTAAAAAAATAATTACCGATACGTTAAAAAAGTATCTCTGTTGCCTTGAATTAGCTGTGCCATCCGTTTTGACCAAAGCCAAGTGACAGTGGTTTTAGGCATTGACAACCTAAGCTTGGGCCTCGCGCACAAATATATGCTTGTAGATATAACATAAATTTATTTAAAACAGACCTCGCAAGTTCAAGCTTGCCAAAGGCCTCACACATCCTAAAACCGCCACCACATACAACATTATATGTAGAACATAAGACTAAAGAGAGACTTGATTGTTGGCAATTTCTTTATTTTCTGGAAATTTGTGTACAAGATGCCAAATAATAAGGTAGATAACCGGAAAAATCCCATTGAAAACAGCGAGACAGCGTTAATTACCTACCCTTGTTGCTAACGGGATCAGAAAAATTGAGACAAATCTGTGCTGGTGTAGGAGGCAACAAGGACTTTATCGGCAACACGCACAGTACAGTGCTTCCTACCGTCAGGTAGGGAACACTGAACAAGTGATTTCTGCCTAGGTAGCAGGCACTTAACTCAGGCAGGAAGCACTGTACAGTAATTCTTGTCTGAAAAAAAAAACTAATTAGTATATTGCACTGCGTTGTAGTTATTATAATCCATTAGGCAGATATTTCCACCTTTCCTTCCTTTATAGGGCAAAAGAATGGAGAGATAAAGAGTAAAGATGTTTTTATGTTTGCTTCATGTTATTCATTTGTAGTGTGTAAACAAATTTTATGAAATTTTTATAATTTCGTCTAAAATATATGGTGGGAAATTATTATTTCAATATTCATTCCAAACAGGTATCGGTATGGTGCGTGTAGTGGGATCATAATTTGGGCAATCATCATCATGTGACGTATTTTTTCCAGAACGTTGTCTCCATTACAGCTGCTCTGAACGCATCACGATTCTGGGCAAGTCGACCTGCTTCAGCCAAAGACAAGTTCATACTCTCTGTGATGTCCTGGGTCCACCGTCGTCTAGGTCGACCCCTTCCCCTTTTTCCAGGGACCGTGCCTTCCATCACTGTTTTTTTCCAGATTATTATGTCTTTTTATATGACCGAAAAATTTCAGCTTCCTTATTGCGATGGTATTTAGGAGCCAATGTTCCTGTAGGTTTAGTGAGTGCAATACTTCTCTGTTGGTCTTTTTTTCTGTCCAGGGTATTCTCAACATCCTTCTGTAGCATTTCATTTCGAATGATGTAACCTTTTTTGCAACTGTTTTATTAAGTGTCCAAGTCTCGCAGCCGTATGTTGCTACTGGGAATATACATGCTCTGATCAGTTGTAACTTTGTTTCTTTGCTTGTGCCTTGCCATAGGTTTTTCATCTGTATTAGTTTATGTGAAGCAATTGCAAGCAGAGCTGTTGATGATTGATCCTAAGTATTCGAATTCATTAACACTTTCCAGTTCTTCGTTATCAATTTCTGGTTTGATCTTTACTTTGTCTGTTGTCAATACGTTGGTCTTCTTGGTGTTTAGGTATAGATTCTGAGCCTCGCTGTGTTTTTTGGTGGACAGAATTAATTGTTCAAGTCCTTCTGGGTTGGTCGATAGGAGGACTGTGTCGTCAGCATATCTGATTTCCGGGATCTGATACCCGCCGATGTTAAATGAGTCAAACTCTGTGTGTTCTTGGTCATCTCTTACGTTTCTCATGATATTCTCGGCATAAATGTTAAACAGGTAAGGGGAAAGGGTACAGCCTTGTCTTACTCCTTTCTGTACTTCAAACCATTCTGATGTTTCACCGTCTATTCTTACGGCTGCCTGTTGTTCTTGGTACAGCAGTGCGATGAGTTGTATGAGGTGGTTTGGAAATCCCATATTTTCCATAATAGTCCATAACTGCTGATGTTGTACAGTCAAAAGCTTTGGTGTAATCAATGAAACAAGTATGTAGGTCAACGTTGAATTCTCTACACTTTTCTATGATGATCCTCATATTGAATATATGATCTCTAGTGCCCCTACCTGGTCGAAAACCCGCCTGTACTTCGTTTATTTTTGTTTCTAGCTTTTGTTGCATCCTTTTCATTATGATTTGTAATAGTATTTTGCTGGCATGGCTTATAAGAGCTATAGTTCTGTTGTTTGTGCACAGTTTCAGGTTGCCCTTTTTTTTGGCAAGGGTATGTAAATTGATCTTTTCCATTCCTTGTGCCAAATTCCGCTTTGCCAAATCTTGCAGCATAATGCATGGTATATACGAACGCTGCCTTCTTCTTCTGCCTGTATCATTTCAGCTATTTCATCACAACCAGGAGATTTTCCACTTTTCAAGTGTTTGATTGCGTTCCGGACTTCCTCTATGCTAGGTTCTGGTTCACGTTCCGTTTCATTCATGACGTTATTATCTGCCGCTTTGTTTATTTCCGTGTACATTTCTTGACAGTACTCCTTCCATCTGTTCAGAATATCTTTACGTTCTGTTAGAGTGTCGCCTTTCTTGTCGTTTATTGCTCGAAGTGACGGTTTAAAGTTGCTGTTCTTCAATGTTCTTACTTCAGAAAACATATTCTTACTCAATCCCTGTTCGTGCATTTCCTCTATTTTCCTGCAGGTGTCCCCCCCCCCCCCCCCCCCCCCCCCCCCCCCCCCCCCCCCCCCCCCCTCCCCCCCCCCCCCCCCCCCCCCACCCCCCCCCCCCCCCCCCCCCCCCCCCCCCCCCCCCCCCCCCCCCCCCCCCCCCCCCCCCCCCCCCCCCCCCCCCCCCCCCCCCCCCCCCCCCCCCCCCCCCCCCCCCCCCCCCCCCCCCCCCCCCCCCCCCCCCCCCCCCCCCCCCCCC
Organism: Oreohelix idahoensis; assembly: GCA_024509875.1. Taxonomy (NCBI): domain Eukaryota; kingdom Metazoa; phylum Mollusca; class Gastropoda; order Stylommatophora; family Oreohelicidae; genus Oreohelix; species Oreohelix idahoensis. The sequence goes on along the minus strand of JAMPIV010003226.1, from coordinate 258,762 downwards.
CCCCCCCCCCCCCCCCCCCCCCCCCCCCCCCCACCCCCCCCCCCCCCCCCCCCCCCCCCCCCGTTTATGTATTATTGTTTGTCTTGTCTGACAGGGCAGTGAATAATAAATATAAGGTAAAAGTGGTCCCATTACAGATAATGCCGTAGTGGAGTGAAGTGTAAGAGACTTCACTATACCGGGTCCAGCATCGAGAGGTGAGGTGACCAGTTCCGTTTCTCGCTGTCTTTTCCTTCCATAACTCATGAGCAAAGTCAGGTACCCATTTACAGCTGGGTAGACTGGAGCGTCTGCAATCACCGGTGTCAATACCTTGTCGAGTTGTGGCTGCTTACGTACCCTGATTACCCCCAGAGCTATGCCAGCGGGAGTTTTACTCCTGGAAGGTTCTACCAAGCTGGACAGGTTTGCGCGGGTAGGGGTCAGACTAAAGCAGACACCCTGGTCCTCCAGGTTGGGGGTTTTAGCATAGGGCTGACACCTCTGTCTATGTAAAAAGAAATGAAGTTACGGAAACGACAACAAATGAACAAACTCTGCTGCGGGACGGACATCCGGAGTCTGAGGCTCGTATGACTGTCAGTGGTGAAAGCCGAAAGGAAGCCACTGACACGAAAACGGACGTCCTGACCGCAAAACGTGAAACAAGAATAGGATTTTGGAATGTCAGGACAATGAACGAGACGGGCAAACTAAAACAGGTCACAGCAGAAATGAGAAACTATAGATTATACATTCTAGGGATAAGCGAGAGCAGATGGACAGGGGCAGGAAAAGTTAAAACAGCAACAGGAGAAACAGTATTTTACTCTGGAAGAGAGGATGGACAGCACAATGAAGGCGTAGCCATTATTCTACAGAAAGAAATAGAAAGGACATTACTGGAATGGAAACCCATCAACAACAGACTGATAAGAATAAGATTAAGAGGGAGATTCACCAACACTACAATAATACAATGCTACGCACCAACGAATGACAGCGATGAAGAGGTCAAGGATGAATTCTATCAACAACTGCAGAAAGAAATGGAAGACACACCTAGATATGATCTTATCGTAGTAATGGGAGACCTCAATGCGAAAGTTGGAACACATAATACATATAATGAAAGAGTAATGGGGAAATGCGGCAGCGGAACAGCAAACGAAAATGGGGATAAATTAATATGTTTCTGTAGCATTAACAACCTGGTCATTGGAGGAACACTTTTCCCACACAAAGAAATTCACAAATTAACATGGGAATCACCAAATGGTCGGGACAGAAACCAGATATACCACATTATGATTAACGGTAGATGGAGACATGCATTACAAGATGGGAAGGTAAGAAGAGGTGCGGATGTGGGAAGCGATCACTATTTAGTAGTAGCAAACCTGAAAGTGAAACTAAGAACGGCTGGACCAACTGTAACAACACAGAAAAGGTTTGACATCAGAAAATTGAAGGACCCCCTTACCAGAAAAGCTTTTGCGGCTGATATAAAGAAGCGATATCAATTTGCCAAAAGTCAGGAAAAGACATGGACTGATGATACAGACCAGAAATTCAACACCATTTCAACAATATATAAGGAAAGCAGCAAATCATGCTTGGGATTCCAGGAAAGGAAGAAGCAAGACTGGATAACACCAAAAACATTAAACACCATAACGATGAGAAAGGAAACGAAAAGAAAGAAAACAGAAGCGAAGTACCCCAGGTTAAAGCAACTATATAGCAAACAGTACAGTCAGCTGGACAAGGAAGTTAAACGCCAAACCTGAGCCAACAAAAGGAATTTCCTAGACGATCTTGCAAGACAAGAAAAAGAGGCAGCACCGAGAAATGAACAAAGCACAGTATACAAAATTACTAAAATCATCAGCTGAAAACGAGGTGCAAACAATATTAAATTAGTAAGAGATAAGCAAGGAAATCTCATCACGACAGCAGAGGGACAGGAAACAAGATGGGCAGAGCATTTCAGAGAAACTCTGAACAAGGAACCACCAGAGACACAATTGAATGTTCCTGAGGCTGAAAATGATTTAGATGTTAATACAGACATTCCACGAAAAGAAGAAATCATCACAACAATCAAAGGGTTAAAGAATGGAAAAGCTCCTGGCCATGATAACTTAAATGCAGAGCTATTTAAGACAGACCCTGAGCTCGCAGCAGAACTATTAGAACCAATTATTTGCACAAGTCTGGAAAACAGGGACAACACCAACGGAGTGGAACAAAGGAATAATTGTCAAATTGCCCAAGAAGGGAGATCTTGCAGACTGCAATAATTGGAGAGGAATAACTCTTCTCTCAGTTCCCAGCAAAATACTAGGCAGGATAATTATACAGAGAATTTCAAAAGCCGTAGACCACACACTGAGGAAAGAACAAGCAGGATTTAGAAAGAACAGAAGATGTGTAGATCATATATTTACCCTCAGGAACATTATAGAGCAGTGCTCAGAATGGCAAAGACAGATGTACATTAATTTCGTTGATTTTGAAAAGGCTTTTGACAGCATACATAGGGACCGTTTATGGAAAATACTGAGGGCTTATGGAATTCCAAGCTGCATAGTGTCAATCATAAAAAGCCTCTATGCCAACTTTACGTGTAGCGTTGGGCAGAGCAACCTAACCTTTGAGGTGAAGACAGGAGTACGACAGGGATGCCCCTTATCAACCACTCTATTTTTAACAGTCATAGACTGGGTGATGCGCCAGACAACAGAGGGCAGTCCAAGAGGAATAAGATGGACTACATTTTCTACATTGGAAGATCTGGAATATGCAGATGACATTGCACTATTAGCACATTCACATCAACACATCCATGAAAAAACGGATAGACTTAATAAGTATAGCCAGCAGGTGTGCTTGAACATCAATCTAAAGAAGCAGAGGTCATGACGCTCAATGTGAGCAACCCTGAGCCCATATCAGTAAGGAATCAGCAACTGGAACAGACAGACACCTTCACATACCAAGGATGTATAGTATCACCAGACGGCGGAGCAAGCAAAGACATCAACAACATAATGAACAAAGCAAGAACAGCCTTTTTTAGTCTAAACAATGTCTGGAAGTCCTCTCAGTACAACACAGGCACAACATTAAGATTATATCAGAGATGTGTGCTTTCTGTGCTTCTCTATGGTGCGGATTGCTGGAGAGTTACAGAGAAGGAAATATCGAAATTGTCCTCTTTTCACACAACATGCCTAAGAAAAATTCTCCGAATCTTTTGGCCGAATACCATCACCAACCAAGATCTGCTTACCCGGAGCAAGCAAGAGGACATGCACACCATCCTAGCTGGCAGACGATGTAGATGGGTTGGACATGTCCTCAGAAGAGACCCCGATGCCATCACAAAAACAGCTATGCTATGGACCCCTGAAGGAAAACGAAAGAGAGGCCGACCAAAAACAACTTGGCGGAGGACTGTGGAGGCTGAGATGCAAAGAATGAACCAGAGTTGGGGCACTGTACGAAGGATGGCAGCCGACCGAGCAAAGTGGAATCAATTTGTTGTTGCCCTACAACACGCCACCAGGCGTGATGGCCACTGATTGCTTTGACGATCGGCGGCTAAGGATCAAAGAAAAAGAAGACTGGAGCATGTCGATACCGTGAACCGAACCCAGCACCTTTACCGAGAGAGACACCTCGGCGTAGTTTTAAGATTCGCTAACTAAGTCACGCATTTATCTGCCTGCCTGATTCACCTTTTAATCCACGCCTCTTTTTACTTGACCATAACAAACGAGCGTGTTTACCAACTTTCGCAACCTGTCATTCATAGCAGGGGGCGAGCCACGTTAGTTTACCCAAGTTTCTCACGCGAGCTGATCTGTCAATATTACGATAACGAGCAGATCGCACGTGGAAAAAACGAGGATGAGTAACGGCCTTTGAAGATTCTCTATAAGGGGAGCTAATCCTTTGATGTTCGTACATACAGGGAAAAGATAACTCTCGGAAGGAAGCCGCTACACGGGTTAAGCTTCTGTTGTCGGTTAGCAGCGGCCGACAGAAGCGACCGCTAACCTTTTATCTGGGAAAAGTAGTTTCAGATTTCTCTGCTAGGAAAACGGAGTGTGAATATTCACATCTTCTAGAGATCATAACAACATGATCGTATATAAACTGCGTCTTTCCCAAATCAGTTATCAGTGTAGCTCAGATTTTTCGGAGAGTCCAAACACGTTACCTAGAACCATTGGAAATAGATGTGTTAATAGTTCGTGGTGTTTTCTTTCTGGATTTCTGGTAATATAAATTTGTGCTTAAGCGATTTAATGTGTTAAGTTTACTATTATAACTCACGGTGACTTTCTAGCGTTAAAACTAGCGAATTAAAAAACACGTAGTTATTTTTATTCCAGAGGTTTCAGTTGTAATGTTAATGTTATCATCCGCTATCATACAGAAAGAGACGGTTTAGTTGACTAATTAATGCACTAGGCGCGACTGATAATTGACAGAATACAATTCACTTTTATTTCATTGTGTGTAATTTAGTAAGTGACTGTGTTTGGCTATCATGCGACTAAACAAACAGACGAAGACAATCTAATAGTTATTAATGACAGGCGATATTTGTTGAGTACGTGTACAGATAATTGACATTGTGCGCTGATCGTTGACCGGAGCAGGAGGGAGAAAAGGCGTTTAACTTTAATCAGGACTGACGGAGAGGAGAGATAGGCTAGTTCACAACGTGCGCCTTTTAACTTTAATTATGACTGACGGAGAGGATGAGAGATCGTCTCGTCCCGATCCGTGTATATATATATGTAAATATATATTAGTAGCCTTATTTTTCATAATGTTGTTCTATCCCTAGGCATGACTTGATCAAACGGCGACCAGCGGTTTTTTATGTGGCTTATTGTGGCATATATTTTGGTCCATTGTGGTCTATGTTGGCCTTTTCTCCATTTACTGATCGGATTAAAGTAGTCTTCTTTTGGCTTACTCGTCTCCCAGTTCAGTTGTGAACAGTACGGGCCACAGAGACTAACTGACATTTTAAAGAGTAAAGTAACTGGATTATAATCACCAGAAAATATCTATTCAATTTTATCAGCCCATTGTGGAGTAATACCAATAACAGTTCTCCCGAACTTCTGATAGTCGTATCCAAGTGGATTTGTATCCAGCAGAGTTACGCTATTTCAGAATCGGCACTCACCAGAACCAGCCGATAGGATTTACCATCATCATCAAGTAACAATCATTAACAGTTTTTTTGCAATCAGGGGTTTTCCTACTGTTTACTGTGAACACCAGATCTTAGAGAGTCTCGGCATTAACTATCCAAGGTGACAGGGTTTATCTAGCAAAATCAACCACCAAATTAGGCATTCCCCTTATAAAATTTAATTATTGAAAGGAGGGACTGGGGCCCAATTCGGACGATAAATACACTGGACCTTAAATACATACTGATGGATTATACATCCAACGTATTGTTTCACCAAGCATAGGGTAAGAAGCGAGATTGTGTGGCCACGTATGACACAGAGAGAGAGTGAAATATTATCTTTAGTACAGGAACCATTGTATCACATGCACTCTGTTTGACTATTGTTTAATTTTATTGGATAACGTTTAGTGGGAACTGTGTTCTTTCTTTACTGTCTATACTGTAACCTAGTGCTAACCTTTAACCTTTGGGGTTATTAACTTGTTGGGTTCTTTTCTTATCAATGAGGGGAGGGCATAGGTATTCTGCTTTTTTTCTATGCATGTAATTCTGATGTATTTGATCTTTCTCTTTTAGATATTCGATGTTGTAAAGTTTAGTGATAATAAACATGTGTGTTGGTCATTTAACCATGTTTTCACATGTATTTGATCTTTAAACTTATATTTCTCTTATTAAGATATAACTAAAAATTATATAGTCGTATGTTGGACTAAGAAACTACTCAGTTTTCTCCTTAAACTATTCGTGTCAAAAATCTATTTCGTACACCTTTACTTCTCATGTATTATCACCATCATAAAACATGTATAACTTTATGTGTGTTGGTCATAGTTTTCAAGCTTAGTGTGTGTGTGTGTGTGTGTGTGTGTGAGTGTGTTTAGGTAACTTATATTTCTCAATATAAGGGGGTGCAAAAATTATAGTCGTATAGATGGCTGGAAGAAACTTAAATAAACTATTCGCTCTCTAGTTCGTACACCTTTACTTCTCATGTATTATCACCATCTCCTATACTCAGGCGGGACCATGTATAACTTTAAAACCTATCTAAGCACGATAAGAGTGGCTGAAGTTAAATCTTAGTATACATGTTCAAAACCCAAATTCTTCTCCGCGGCATTTAGTTTTCGAGAAATATACATCACAGGATGCAGAGTTCCAGAGTACTCTTGCATTAGTGCTGCTCCAATCCCTGTGGATGAAGCGTCACTACGAAGAATAAATGTCTTATCCTTAGAAGGCAATACTAGGATAGGTGAAGTAGAAAACATAGTTTTAACTTTATCCAAAGAGGATTGACATTCTTGCGTCCAATGGACTACATTAGGAGACCCTTTCTTTAGCAACGAAGAAAGAGGTGACATGATCGAGGACAGATTCGGAATGAATCGTCCGTAAAATTGTATTAGACCCAAGAGACTTCGCACTTGCTTTTTAGTCTTAGGAATAGAAATGTTAAGTATTTTACTTGTATTATGGTCTTCTGTTTTTAGGAAACCATGACCAAAACGGTGACCTAAGAAAGATATTTCGCTAAAACCAATACATGCTTTAGATGGTTTTGCTGTCAGGTTATGCTCGCGTAGGATAGACAATAGTTCATTTAACCCGTTATAGTGATCTTCCCAAGTATCACTGAAAAGACAGATGTCATCAAGATATGCAATGACATCTGAGCGATGAGATAGGATTCGACGCATCATGCATACGAATGTTGCAGGAGCGTTCATAAGGCCGAAAGGCATGAAATTCCATTGGAATAGACCCCTAGGTGTCGAAAAAGCAGTAAACGGCTTGGCGTGTTCGGATAGTGGAACTTGCCAATATCCCTTAGACAAATCAAGTTTAGTGAAGAAATGAGATTTTGATAGTCTAGTAAGTAGCTCCTCTAGTAAAGGCATAGGTTCAGCATCAAATTTCGTCACTTGGTTCAATTTGCGATAATCAACGCAAAGACGTATGTTATTGTCTTTTTTTTTCGTACAATAACCATCGGCGAAGAATATGCTGATGTGGATGGTTCAATTATTTCCAAATCTATCATTTCATCCAACTCTTTCTCTACCTGTGCTTGAAAATGTATCGGGATAGGATACGGTCTGACTCTTATAGGATTATGGTCAGTAAGAATAATGTCATGTTCAATGACATTAGTACGACCAGGAATGTCAGTAAGGACATCCTGAAATTGTTGTAACATAGTAGAAACTTGTTTCTGTTCTCCTGGAGATAATTCGGGAGAAATCGCAACATCTTTCCATGATTCATTAGAGTGAAGCGGAATCATCGGAAAAGGCAAATTCACATCCGAGAAACTCGTTTCCTCATCCTGTATTACTGACAGTGATGAGTAATGCCCATGTTGGACTGGAGAATCGTCCGTTGCCTGGAAAACAGGTTGTAAATAATCCGGACGTTCATGGAATTCCGTGAGCATGTTGATGTGGAAGGTTTTATGCTTCCCATCAATATCGACGATATAGTCAACATCGGAAACTTTTGATATTATATCGTACGGACCTTTCCAAGAAATGAGAAGTCTATTTTCCCTACAAGGTAGCAAGACAAATGCTTTGTCTCCTGGACAAAGTTGTCGCAAGCATCTCTTCTTATTGGCAAATTGCCTTGCCTTCTGTTTGGCAAATTCAGAAGAAGCAGTTGCCAATTTGCATGCTTCAATAATCTTGTGTCTAAGCGCAATGACATATTCGTAAGAGGATTTTGTGTCATCGACAATATTATCAGCAGTTATGAGATCATGAAGTAAGGACATAGGACCTCGCGGTTTCGCGCCAAAGACAAGTTCAAAGGGAGAAAATCCTGTATGTTCGTTGGCGACCTCTCTATATGCAAAGAGAGCCGCGGGTAAAACTCTGTCCCAATCCTGAGGATGATCTTCAGTTATCTTACCTAATAGGTTTTTGAGAGTCCTATTCAGACGTTCTACCATCCCATTAGACATAGGATGATAAATACTACTTAAAGATCTCTCTATCTTAAGAGTCGACATTACTTGAGACATAGTATCCGATATGAGTTGGGTACCATGGTCCGATAATATTTCTGCTGGAAATCCCAGACGAGAAAATATTAGCCAAAGAGCATCTGCAATATCAGCAGTAGTTATGCTCTTTAGAGGAACAGCCTCTGGCCAACGTGTGCACATGTCAACACACGTCAAGATAAATTGGTGTCCTCTAGCAGACTTTATTTTAAATGGACCGATGATGTCTATCGCCATCTTTTGAAATGGTCGAATTGGAATATCTGCAGCCTGAATAGGTGCAGCATGGCGTGGACCTTTGGATTTAACTTCTTGACATACCTTACAAGATCGACAATAGATTCGTATGTCCTTGTTCACAAAAGGCCAAAAGAAAGACGCCAGAACTCTAGATTTAGTACGGGAAAAACCCATATGCCCAGCACACTGAGAATCATGAGCGTGCTGTAAGATTTTCACTCTCATATTTTTGGGCACTAGAATTTGAGAATGAGCGGACTTAGCGGAGTCTTGTACCATACGCACAAGTACGCCATTCTTCATCGTAATCCAAGATTTACGATTTGTGTCTTTATTCGGATCACCTTTTGTTGCCAGAGTAAAGAATTTCTTTAGAGTAGGATCATCTTTCTGCTGTTTTATAAAGGAGTCATGGGAAATCTCCAAGGGATCATCTTGGATCTGCGCATCATTATCTTCAGAAGGTGAAGATTGAGGCATGTTAAGAGCTTGAGCCCTAGTGACTACTGCATTAGCAGTTTGCATATTGTTATTTTCCCAATCAGCAATTTGTTGCGGAGTACATTCTTTCACTCCATGAATGCGACCGATGATAAGATCAGAGATCGGATTCGGCAGAAGACATGCTTGCACATCTCCTGTAAAGAAAGGAGTAGCAATATTGATAATGGCAGTGGAGTACTTCTCCAATGTGCCACCAAATGTTACGCATTTGATTACTTTTCCCGTGGCTCGAGAAGGATCTACGAGTGACTGCCTCACTCCAATGGTGGTGCATCCCGAATCGAAAAGGATTGATACCGGAGTACCATCTACTAGACCTCTATTGAAGACAAGAGCACCTCTTCCATCATGCGCGACTGACGCAGGAAGAGCGGGGAGAGGATGACCACAGCTTAAAGTGGAAACTGTGGTTGGATCGAATAATGTTTTGCATTGGGAGCACTGAGATGCTCTACCAAAGTCAAAAGCAGAACATCCTACATTATTAGAGTCTTTCTTATCATTATTTTGATTACCGGCTACATGAAACTCTTGCTGTGCAGAGTTAGCCTGGTAATGAGATTTATGTCTTTTGTATTGTGATCTACCTCGATTATTATAACCTCTATAGTTATTATTATTTCCTCTGCTATAACCCCTGTTTGGGTTAGGATCATAATATTCATGATCATAATCATCATGTTCATTATAATGAGTATCCCTGTAATGTTGGTTTTGTTGCTTCCATGAAGGAAAACTTGGGTAGTTCCTATAGTGACTACCTTTTCGGAAATTTCTATAATTATGAGTACCCCTGTATCTAGGACTGTCAGCCCGGTTCCAGGTCTTCAAAGAAGAACCTTGATTTGAGTGGTTACCTTGGCTTTGATAACCATTCCAATTAACCTTTTTGTGAGATTTATTTTGAGTTCCTTGGAAGTTATGTGAAGAATTATGATTGTATTGTGTTGCCGAAGCTACTGGCATACCCTCTTTAATGTTAGTGTTGCTCAGAATCACGTCAGGGTGTGCCGTGGCATATTGGTCACAATATTCTTCCATTTGTTTTAATGTACTAGGTTTACGCTCATGTAAGAATTCTAGGAATGGTTTATTCACTGAAGACATGATCTTGTCTCTGAGTAATAAATCCGTAAGAGCCTCAAATGTTTTCTGTGTTTTGGATAATTCAATCCATCGTGAAAGTGTAAGTCGTGCTTTTGCAATGAATTCTGAGAATTCTACACCTACCTCAGGTTTCATTGTTTTAAACAAAAGGCGATAACCTTCCTCTGACAATTGGTATCTCTTTATCAAGGCTGCCCTAATAGCATCATAATTATCCTTGTCGGCCTCTTCAACCAAACATAACTTAGTCAGAGAATCCCCTTTTAGATTTTCAGACAACTGATTCACATACTGTGATTTATCCACATTATGAGCTCGACAAGCACGTTCAAATCTATTAAGCCAGAATGTTATGTCATCATTGGCAGAGTTGAACGCTGGTACCTTGACCTTGTAAGTAAAGGGTTTACCATTACCACTAGATGCCTGATTAACATTACTCATACTTGTCAATCTTAATTTCTCTAACTCAAATTCATGTTCTCTTATTGCTTTTTTTTCTTCAGCTTCTAATCTTTTTTGTTCAGCAGCAGCAGCAGCAGCTTCTCTGTCTAGTCTTTTTTCTTCAGCAGCAGCAGCAGCAGCTTCTCTGTCTAGTCTTTTTTGCTCTGCCTCAAATCTCCTTTCCTCCACCTGCATCTGCAATTTCTTTTGTTCAGCAGCAGCATCAGCTTCTCTGTCTAGTCTTTTTTCTTCTATTTGAAGCTTTATCTCCTCTGCAGCAGCTTTTCTTTCCTCAGCAGCAGCTTTTTTCTCCTCTGCAGCAGCTTTTCTTTCCTCAGCAGCAGCTTCTAATCTTTTCTCTTCTGCAGCTAATGCTTTGTCATATTGAGCAATTGCCCATTCTTCTAAGTCTTTACCAGTCTTATCAAGGGATTTTCCTTGTGTAATAAAGTAATCTAATGTAGACATCCTGTCTTATTAAATCAGTAACCTGAAAAAGTAAATAAATTACCTTATCCCACTTTAATACTCACTTCACTTTCTTAGTCTTAGCCAAAGACCTTGTATAGTTAATACAATAACTTGAGTACCTGTGGAAAACAATATCTGTATATCCCAATCACTGTGGGAGACAAGCCTTACAAAGGTCTTGTATACTTCCTTAATGTAACCAATGATCACTTGAGTACCTGTGGAAAATAATATCTGTATATCCCAATCACTGTGGGAGACAAGCCTTACAAAGGTCTTGTATACTTCCTTAATGTAACCAATGATAATAATAAAGTACTGGTCTGTACTATAACATAAGTGTATTCAATTATACCTTATATATCATCTGTCAACTAAAGACATTAACAAGGACAAACAAGAAAAAAACAATATGAAAACAATTGCAGAAATTAAATAATTTAACTAGGAGAACTAAAGAGAATAGTCACAGAACCTGTGATAATAACTGCAATGAAATCAACAAGACAAATAACGCCACAGTGTATAAACATAAGGGTGTAAAGAACTAAATGATAGGAAAGAGTAGACCAACAAATTATACAAACAAATCAAACAAAAATAAAGAACAGAAAAAAATATTACAAAAACAAATATGAACACAGTCGTCACAGCTAACAAAAAATAGCAGCAAATTGTTGCTAACAAATTTCCAATTAAGAAAATTTGTACCTATAGAACACTAGTACAAGACCAATGTCACTCGGTATACCTTGTACCAGTCGCCGCCCAACCTTAAACCCACATAAAACTAACTATAACACAAAGACCACACTCGGTATACCTTGTACCAGTCGCCCCCAGATGAGGCGGAAAAAACCTTAAACCCACAGAATAAGAAACTAACTTAACACACAAACAAATAAACATGTAAACATAAATACATGTAAAACATAAAAAACATAAATGCATATAATACAATATATGTGTTGTGGATAGAATGTGTTGCAAAGTATGTTCAGCTTTCACTTTAATGGCACAGCTTTTAATCAAAATAAACTGGCACTTTTAATCAATTTTAAATTATTGAACTATCTTATTACATTGTTCAATTTTTTTGAGCATGAGAAGATCCACCGATGAAATAACAACACTTATGTTCTTCTTTAGCAAGGTAATCAAACACTGTAACAACCGAACAGTTTATGTCCTTCAAAGTTTTCAGCTCTGTACTGCGAAAAATGTCAACAAGCATTGACCCAGATTCATTTCACTTGTCAGAACAGGTCAAGCTGACATCGACTGTATAGTTCCTACTGGTGTTGATGTGTGTCACATTTTGCCAAAATAAACGTTCTTGTTATACTTGGTGACTTCAATCATCAAGACTGCGAAGGCTGGACCCAGGAATCTGGCCTACCACTGTAAAGTATCGTTGATTGACTGGCCACTACTGTAAAAGACCCGATGAGAGACTTCCATGTTTTGGACAGCACTTGTCATACTGGAACCGGTTTCCCTTGAGGCTCCAGGAGGAGCACGACATCTGCGTTACCACTGTATGATTGAAAGATGTAATCTACGTGGGAACTTGATCAACTACCCAACCTTGCGCAGCGCTGTATCTACTGGTCATGTAGATGTAGTGTGAGAGTGGAAGCAACGCGAATGGTGTACTGTTCTATGTAGTTGACACTAGATAATACTGCACTCACACACTCTTATACGAGTCAATGATGGCTGGAACTACAGCTGACGTTTTTTTTTTTGCACCTTTTATTAAGGACACACACACTTGACGTGAACATCTGCATATGACAGTACATGGTTGACAGGACATCATCATATTGCATAATTGAGTAGCAACATCAGTAATGTATTCAGGCAGCATATGAATATATATTATGGGACGACAGTAGGCAGACGTTCTAGTTGTCTGTCGTCGCATACTCAGTAAATGTACATACATGAATAGTAATAGCGGTTCGTTGCTAGAACCTTTTCTTGACAGTAATAATGTTATTTCATAATAACGGAGTTCCTTGATGGTAAGATCTCCGATCCACTGTCTGATAATAAGAGTTAGATTCTGTTCTCAGGCCAGTGATGCACCATAATGACAGTACTTCAAAGATGGCCACCTTCTGTGAGTTTCACTCACTCGTCCAACAGAAGGATAATAATAAAGCCAAAGTTAATTCAACATTTGAATATATATATAACTTCATAGAGTTTTCCATCTAGCTCTACATTAATAGGGTTGTTTCATGTAGATAGGAATACTAGTGGAACCTGTCATCTTCAACTGTGCATATGGACGACCAACGACGTTCAAACTAGGTTGTCATCTAAACCTAACCGAATGAAGGTCATCAAAGAAAAGAGGGTCTGGCTTTACCTGGAGTCCGAATTTAAACATAATAAAGTACATGAGAAGAAGCTCTGACACAATACTCTCGCAGAGACATTCCCTCCTTATGGAAAAATCATCCACAAATCACTTTTTAATCATAACAGGACCAGCCCTAGAAAATCACACAGCCATTATCGGCGGCTACTTCGGAACTCTCTACAACCCAGTAGGACTACGAATACCTGCGCCAGATTCCGGCACAAAGAATATAGTCCGACCTAAACATACAAAGATATACAATATAAAACTGAATCTTCTTGCACTAGACAAGTAGTACACATGAATTCGGACCATAAACATTCTAAGCAAAATTAATCTATTTTCTGGCCCTAACAAACGATATAATCAAACGTATAAATCAATCATGGACTGACCATTTTCGTACAATTATTTTTCATACGTGTGTCGAATCAAATATGTGTATGTAATATGCGCAAAGACATGCAGAGTCATTGGTCCATATAATCAAACGTATAAATATTTACAATCATGGATTATATTTACTAGCTTTACCAAAAGCATAAAAAAAAAAAAAACAAGTTGTACCCAAATGTATAATTCAAAAAACTATTTATTTTCATTTTAAAGTAAATAGACATAATGTATGAAGTAATTGCTTCGTGTAGAGTTCTTGTCACAACTTGAAATATGTTGGCAATTACTTTAAATTCAACTTTCTTTTAGAGTTCAATAATAGCTATAGTTCTCAAGTCACTCAATTATAGTTTCTTTCTTTGAACTTCCTGATAAAACAAGACCATGGTTAAACGTAACAGCCCTCTGTCAGATTTTGCCATACGTGAGTGGTATCACCTATTGCTCTCCTACTCTGCATGTTAATTAGGTTTTACGTGATAACAAACAACTGTAAACTTCTTTGCTAGGACTTGTTGCACCATAACTGCCCATTACCACGAACGCTTCACGTTAAAGGTCATAAATACTTCACATCAGTAGGTAAATTGAGATAAGATTCGCGTGACTCAGATGCACCAGGAAGAGAGATAAACCTGTTTAATTATTCAGGCATGGAAGAAACACAATCTTTTTATTGCCACTATAAATTTTATGAAAGGTGAATAGTGGATTGTTCTGAGAATATATGCAACATAAATAGATGCCCAGGTGATGGACAGCCTATTAGGAAATAAGTTTGTCACTCCAAGAACGCTTATTGGAGAAAGGGACTATTTTTGTCATTTTGGACCAACCCTCTACACACGTGATGCATGGGGGAGGGAACATAACGACCTGTTAAATATTTATGTTTTGAAATGTTAATAAAGCTATTATTTATTTTATTTTAGAAATTAATATTATTTTGTATTGTATTGTATATTAACATAAAAATTGTCAAAATTAAACGAAATATGTTTTTTTTTAAAGCTTTCATAAAGATTCCAGTTTTTTTTAAATGTGCTCTTGTATCGTAATTCAAAATAAGCTAGTTATCCACAACAACTTACCTCGATTACAATTAAACGTATTACGGACGAAAAAATATGCTTTGTTGCCTGCTCTGCGATAGGTATGTTCAGGCCAAAGAGAAGATTTATTTCACAATACGAGCAGATGACGTTATAAATTATTTGACTTTTTATATGAAGGTAAAAAATAGTTTTTAATGCTCTTTTGGTAATAGTAGTAACTAAATAAGCAATATACATATGTTTAACAGATTTTTAACTGACGTATACTGATTTTCGTTGGTTAGGTCTATATGTCGAAGGATTGTCATTTATCCAGTTTTACTTTATTTACTCTTTATACACTGTCAAGTAGAAAAAGAATGCAATTATCGTGTATTATGGCCTTAGTTTTACTACCACATCCATTTCTCAATACATACAATGCAGCATTAATTATATTTATGTACTGGTTTCCGATTTGTTTTTACCTTTAAAAGGTTAAGTCCTTCCTACCCAAGTTCAATGCTTCCTACTTAGCAGGTAAGGTTTACTGTACAATGTCCGCTACCGTCAGGTAGGAGGCACTGTACAGTGTTTCCTACCGTTAAGTTCTTGGTGCCTCCTACACCAGTTTTTCTAACTCGTCATTTATCTTCTCCAGAGGCGTATTTAGAGAGTAGAAGCATCGGGGATTCAGCTGCCCCCTCCCAGAAAAATGTATAATAAGTGTTGGGTGGCTCATAATGTCTTTCGTGTTTGGCTTATAAACATAACAAAAGGTAAAGGTCGTCCAATAGCAGACATATCAGGGAGTGAAGTGTTAGAGACTACCCTATACTAGGTCCAGATTTATGATGAGGGGGTGACCAGTTTCCTTCCTCGCAGCCTTTGTCTTTCTAAACTCAAGAGCAGAGTCAGGCACCCATTTACAACTGGGTAGTCTGGACCATGACAAAACCAGGTTTTGAACCCTGTAACTCTACCTCGAGAGGCAAGCGCCTAACCACTCTGCCAGTCAGACACTCTTAATATACATATTACATATTTGTTTTGATGAATGTTTATTGACATTTTCAAAAGTATTATTCAGAATGTACCCCAGTGTTAGTTCCTTCCTGGAGGTCTCTGAAGACATAGGCTACTGCACCCTCCTCAGGCATGTCATACAAGGCAACTAATATGAGGTTGGGCATGGGACTGGCAACTTCATCATGTCAAACAGATTGCCTCACAAACTACTGCTGCTGCTGCAGGAGCATGTGACTGCTTGGTGCAGGCTTCCTGTAAGGGGGGGGGACCAGCTTTAGCTGTGGCTCCAAGCTCTGTCAGGAGCACAAAGGAGAATGATGATGATGATTCACAATATATTATACAAGAATGGTTTGTCAGGGCGGGGGTGGGGGGGGGGGGGGATGGTGGTGGTGGCAGGTTTCCAAGATCCAACCCCCCAGATTGGCACCTTCCGCCCTTGAAAAATCCAAAATGTGCCTCTGCCCTGTTCTCATCCATCATATATTCTGGTTCAAAATGCCCTTTATCTTTGTTCTACACAATTTCACATGCCATAAAATATAAGATTTGAATACATGATCACAAATAACCTCATGTGAATAACAGAACAGCTGCTAATATATGGTATTTGAATATAATATCACAGAATACTTGATAGTAGCAATGTAAAAGCAGCTAATATGTGCATATTAATAAATTTATCTCAAAAATTAAAAAAAAAAGTGTTAGAAAAACTGTATCCCAACACGGGAATAATTATAACAGCAGTGCTTTCCTACCTCTCATAAATAAACAAACAACCAGTTGCAAATAAACAAACAAGATACAAAAACAAGAACATCAGCGAAGTATTGTTTTTGTGGTGCAGAACTGACATCATTGCAATCTGGACAGACTGATAAGTACTCATCAAATGTTGAAGGGTATGAATGCTGATTGTTTCTGTAGTGCGCTTGTTGTATACACGCCTGATCTATTTTCTCATACTTCTATTCCTACTAGACTGTTTCTGTGGTGCACTGGTTGTATACACGCCTGATCTATCCTCTCATACTTCTATTCCTGCTAGACTGTTTCTGTAGTGCGCTGATTGTATACACGCCTGATCTATCCTCTCATACTTCTATTCCTGCTAGACTGTTTCTGTAGTGCGCTGGTTGTATACATACCTGACCTATCCTCTCATACTTCTATTCCTGCTAGACTGTTTCTGTAGTGCGCTGGTTGTATACACGCCCGATCTATCCTCTCATACTTCTATTCCAGCTAGACTGTTTCTGTAGTGCGCTGGTTGTATACACACCTGACCTATCCTCTCATAAATCTGTTCCTGCTAGACTGTTCCAGTACTATGCTGGTTGTATACACGTCTGATCTATCATCTCATACTTCTATTCCTGCTAGACTGTTTCTGTAGTGCGCTGGTTGTACACACGCCTGACCTATCCTCTCATACTTCTATTCCTGCTAGACTGTTCCAGTAGCACGCTGGTTGTATACACACCTGACCCATTCTCTGATACATCCATTCCAGCTAATCTTACATCTGATGCTACATTCCAGCAGTCTAAGTCATATTGATTCATCAACTGCAGTGTTATTCTCTAACAAGTGATTTCTTATTATCTCTCCTGTATCCATATCCAGTGCCCTCACTATGTGTGTTCTTAAGGCCAGTCTATCAGCTGTCTCACTGATACACATTTTTGCATGGCTAGGACAGTAGATCTACAGCAATTCCAGAAGGGTTGAAGGTAAGTTCTCCATTAATGTCGTTGTCATCTAATTTGGACCTTCCAAAGCGTGGACTGAGAGTCAGATACAATAACTGATCTGGTTAATCCAGTTTCAGAGAACCACTTCAGGGCTGCAGTAGTTGCCTCTAACTCTATACTCATGCTGGAGGCTGTTGTCATGTAAGCTCCACTCTGCTCAGCAATGATCCTGACCTTACTGTGGCAGAGAAGCCCCATCGTAATTTCTCACATTGGAGAACAGACCTTTCAGTGTACACAGTATCATCATCATTCCTGCATTATCATTTATCAGTTGATTGATTGTTTGTTCTGCTTTCCCACTGCACTAATCTCTACACTCCTGCATGGGGCTGGCAACCTCATCATGTCAAACTAATAGCTACATAAATCACTATTATAAGAGTACTTGATTGGTGGCTCTATGCTAAAACACATGATTGAATGAAATGCAAATAATATCCTTTATGTGTGATTTTAGGGGCATTGAAAGGATACTCAGACTATATATGTGATTTTGACTACCGTAAGTGGGATATTATACAGAGGCACAGAACTATTTTTGTATTTCTGACATGCATGCCCCGATGTGTAAGAACAGAACTACTGGTCTCTGTCAGGTAGATTGTAAGAGGCTACTAATATAAGGTTGTGCTGGGGCCAGCAAACTTATCACGTAACACAAGCTGCTACAACAAATGAATACTTTGTGCAGGCTTCCTAAAAGGGAGGACCAGATGGTATTGGGGACTCCATACTCCATTAGGAATGAACAAAAAAATGATGATGATTATTGAATATTTGTTATATATATAACATGTGTAATGTACGGTATGAGTTCTCATCTGTTACATTTGTAATACTTTATGTGTATATAAAATATGGCAAATCATTCTACTCAGTAAGATTTTTTTGTGCCACAAGATTGAAAAAAAATAGTATAACTATGTGATAAAAGTATTTCTATCAGTTGACAACAACATGAAAACAACAAAAACATGCAAATACACCAGAAATATCACAGACAGACAACAAAGAACACAATCATTTTCAGAATCAATAAAATTCCTAACATTTACAATTTAAAAAAAAAGATAAGAAAAGTTACAAGTCCATTTACCAGTTCAGGATTCCTGAACAAAGTTTTTACATGGCAGGAAAGTAATAAAAATGCTAATACAAGTAGTCATCCAGAATGTACAGAGTACATAAATAATCAGAATATAATATTATATTATATCTACCAATACAGTTTATTACTTCAATACTGTTTTATATATGATCAGGTATATACAGTATATTCAATTACAGAAATAACATATGCATTCAGTTTGCAAGACAACGCATAAAACCTTGTCTCTTGTCAATTGTGAATCTTCTTCGATCCTTAACCACCGACCGTCAAAGCAGTCAGTGGCCATCACGCCTAGTGGCGTCTTGTAGGGCAACAACAAATTGATTCCACTTTGCACGGTCGGTGGCCATCCTTCGTACAGTGCCCCAACTCTGGTTCATTCTTTGCATCTCAGCCTCCACAGTCCTCCGCCAAGTTGTTTTTGGTCGGCCTCTCTTTCGCTTTCCTTCAGGGGTCCAAAGCATAGCTGTTCTTGTGATGGCATTGGGGTCTCTTCTGAGGACATGACCAGCCCAGCTCCAGCGTCTGCCAGCTATGATGGTGTGCATGTCCTCTTGCTTGCTACGAGTAAGCAGATCTTGGTTGGTGAT
This sequence comes from Oreohelix idahoensis, assembly GCA_024509875.1. Lineage (NCBI taxonomy): Eukaryota > Metazoa > Mollusca > Gastropoda > Stylommatophora > Oreohelicidae > Oreohelix > Oreohelix idahoensis. The sequence goes on along the minus strand of JAMPIV010003226.1, from coordinate 239,492 downwards.
GGTATTCGGCCAAAAGATGCGGTGAATTTTTCTTAGGCATGTTGTGTGAAAAGAGGACAATTTACAATTGTGAATAGCTTACATAAAATCAATGACCTAACATAACTTGATAGGCACATAACAAATGGCAACAAACATATCAGATATAAAAGTAACATCAAATAGAACCAAAACAGATGTAAAGAGAATGACAACAAACATAACACAACAGACAATTATAAGACTGACAGCAAATAGAACTGAACAGCTACAGAAAAACAAAATTAGATATAGAAATATAAATAAACAGAACTCAGCAGATACAAAAATAAAAACAAAAACGACTTTTTTCAGTTAAAATATATGAGAAATGCAAGACTGTTATCATGTGATCTGAGTACAGCAATCATTGTTAAAAGTTACTTAGATGCCTATAACAAAACTTACACAACAATAACAGATCTAAGATGTCTATAACAAAACTTACACAACAACAACAGATCTAAGATGACTATAACAACACTTACACAACAATAACAGATCTAAGATGTCTATAACAAAACTTACACAACAACAACAGATTTAAGATACCTATAACAAAACTTACACAACAATAACAGACCTAAGATGACTATAACAACACTTACACAACAATAACAGATCTAAGATGAATATTACAAAACTTACACAACAACAACAGATCTAAGATGACTATAACAAAACTTACACAACAATAACAGATCTAAGATGTCTATAACAAAACTTACACAACAACAACAGATCTAAGATGACTATAACAAAACTTACACAACAACAACAGATCTAAGATGACTATAACAAAACTTACACAACAACAACAGATGTAAGATGACTATAACAAAACTTCCACAACAATAACAGATCTAAGATGTCTATAACAAAACTTACACAACAACAACAACAGATCTAAGATGACTATAACAAAACTTACACAACAACAACAGATCTAAGATGCCTATAACAAAACTTACACAACAATAACAGACCTAAGATGACTATAACAAAACTTACACAACAACAACAACAGATCTAAGATGACTATAACAAAACTTACACAACAACAACAGATCATAACAGACCTAAGATGACTATAACAAAACTTACACAACAACAACAGATCTAAGATGACTATAACAAAACTTACACAACAACAACAGATCTAAGATGACTATAACAAAACTTACACAACAACAACAGATCTAAGATGACTATAACAAAACTTACACAACAATAACAGACCTAAGATGACTATAACAAAACTTACACAACAACAACAACAGATCTAAGATGACTATAACAAAACTTACACAACAACTACAGATCTAAGATGCCTATAACAAAACTTACACAACAACAACAGATGTAAGATGACTATAACAAAACTTACACAACAACAACAGATCTAAGATGACTATAACAAAACTTACACAACAATAACAGATCTAAGATGTCTATAACAAAACTTACACAACAATAACAGATCTAAGATGTCTATAACAAAACTTACACAACAATAACAGATCTAAGATGACTATAACAAAACTTACACAACAATAACAGATCTAAGATGTCTATAACAAAACTTACACAACAATAACAGATCTAAGATGTCTATAACAAAACTTACACAACAATAACAGATCTAAGATGACTATAACAAAACCTTACACAACAATAACAGATCTAAGATGTCTATAACAAAACTTGCACAACAATAACAGATCTAAGATGACTATAACAAAACTTACACAACAATAACAGACCTAAGATGTCTATAACAAACCTTACACAACAATAACAGATCTAAGATGTCTATAAAAAAAGGACAATACAATATTAATAGATCCTAGGTGCCTATAACACATTAACAGCACAAGTTTATCTGCTATCAAACTTGATACAGAATTAAAGAAGCAGCAGATAACACACGCTCGTACAATAAACAAAATCTATCACTCATGACTTGAGAAAACATGTTAAGAAACAAAGCAGTACAACTCATTACATAAAAAAAATCAATATAATGTAGGCCTCAAGAACAGGTGGGCTTCAGCAGAAACTCTTTTTTTCACAACCTGCTATGCTAATGCTAAAAAATGAAAATGGCTATTTGATGCCTCTTGATAAAAACCATTGTATAATATAAACAACACGGTTTTTTTTTTTTGCGTGTGTTTTTGTTTTTAAACTCTAGTGAGATATATGACAATTATTTCCCAACTCAATGGTGCCTAAAGGAGCCAACATAATTTTCTGTGATCAATTACAAGTCTTTGATACATTTTTCTCCGTCCAAAATGAAGCAGCCTACCTTTTACAATTTAGAGCAAAGATTTGTAACTTTTTTCTGAACCAACCTTTGACCAAACTGGCATGGTCTCTTGACACTGTATTTATGGTTATATCATTGATACATAATTTTGTGAAAAGTAAATATATCATGACACTGAGTATGTCACCATGACACACCAGTGTTTTGTTACACAATAGTTAGGACCAAATGATTTAGAGCAGTTGTAGGCAACCCAGGAACTGTGGGGAGTCTACTTTAGAAACAGTCAGCTCTCTAAAGATCTACTTGGATAAAATCAAGCACCTGGGGAAATACCACTCCAAGATGTAAACTCATACATGTATGTTGGTACCAATATAGACAGAGTTGGGGGAAAAGACAGTGAAATCAAAATAAGAATAAAAAAGACAAGAGAAGCTTTCACTGTATTGTGAAACAAATAGAAACCAAAAGAAATCCAACAACAAAAAAATAAAATAAAAATTGTCAACTCAAATGTCAAGGCAGTTCTACTGTATGGCTGTGAAACATAGAGAACAACAAAAATAACAGTAAAGAAGTTACTGACTGTCATAAATGGGCGCTGGCGTAGAACAGACGGCTTAAAATGGTATGACAATATCACAGATGGGAACTGATGACAAGAACCAGGCAAGTACCTGTACAACAAGAAGTAGTAAAAAAAAGAGACTAGCATGGGATAGGGCAGACATTGAGAACACTCTGTCATGGCATTACAAGGGGGAGTTCCTCTTCTGGAATTCACTGGGTAAGAGAAACAGAGGAAAATCTAAAGTGACATGGAGAAGGCAGTCAGAGACAGACATGACAGGGACATAGATAACCTCTGTCTGGGTGGTACAGTACAGGAAGACTTGGCACGATATTGCTGAATGCCTATGCTTCACAGGCAGCTGAACAGTAATGACTGAATGAATGTACAAGTATTTAGATCACATGATAATATTAGTAATGACTGAATGAATGTACAAGTATTTAGATCACATGATAATATTAGTAATGGCTGAATGAATTTACAAGTATTTAGATCACATGATAATATTAGTAATGACTGAATGAATGTACAAGTATTTAGATCACATGATAATATTAGTAATGACTGAATGAATGTACAAGTATTTAGATCACATGATAATATTAGTAATGACTGAATGAATCTACAAGTATTTAGATCACATGATAATATTAGTAATGACTGAATGAATGTACAAGTATTTAGATCACATGATAATATTAGTAATGACTGAATGAATGTACAAGTATTTAGATCACATGATAATATTAGTAATGACTGAATGAATGTACAAGTATTTAGATCACATGATAATATTAGTAATAATAATAATAAATTCTTTAAGCACCAAACACGGCGCATAAGGCAGAAACCAGTGCTCTCCAGGTTGTACGTTGTGACGCCACTCCTCTTAGCTCTTGCACATTGTTTAATCCCAACGTTCTTCCTTCTCTTATTATTGTTCTTCTGAGTGTTTCTTTTGGTCTTCCTTTTTTCCTCTTACCCTCAGGAACCCAAGTGAGTGCCTGCAACGGTTTTCTGTTGTTTTGCATTCGTAGGACATGACCGATATATGACCATCGTCTTTTCCTTATATAGTTGGAGACATATTTCTGCCTAGAGTCTTCTCTTATTTGTCGATTAGTCTTGAATTCTTTCCAACTGATGTTCATGAGTTTTCTAAGACATTTGTTCTCGAATGTATTCAGCTTGTTCTCCAATGATTTTGTTATTTTCCAACTCTCACAGCCGTATGTTAACACTGAGATAACATTTGAATTAAACAGACGAAGCTTGGTATGTATATTCAATGATCGTAATTTCCAAATGTTAGATAATCTATTGAAGGCGCTAGCTGCCAAAGCAATTCTAGTATGAATTTCTCTTGTTGTGTCACCATCCTGAGTCATTTTACTGCCTAAATAATTGAAACGTTCAACTTTCTGTAGTTTTTCCCCGTTCAGGATGATATTAAAGGTCTCGTTAGAAAAGATGATAATATTAGTAATGACTGAATGAATGTACAAGTATTTAGATCACATGATAATATTAGTAATGACTGAATGAATGTACAAGTATTTAGATCACATGATAATATTAGTAATGACTGAATGAATGGACAAGTATTTAGATCACATGATAATATTAGTAATGACTGAATGAATGTACAAGTATTTAGATCACATGATAATATTAGTAATGACTGAATGAATGTACAAGTATTTAGATCACATGATAATATTAGTAATGACTGAATGAATGTACAAGTATTTAGATAACATGATAATATTAGTAATGGCTGAATGAATGTACAAGTATTTAGATCACATGCTAATATTAGTAATGACACAAATATGTCAAATTTACAGTATCACAAATCTGCACACATATTATCAGTTGCACAAAAGTAAACCAACTGTATGTAAACACCTGTATAAAAACGTCATATATAAAAGTAGATAATATCTCAAACACGATGATTATAATTATTAATGAGAATGTTGTCTATAATGTACCTTAGGACAATTTCATATTAAACCAAAGACCAATAGGAATATAGTCAATCACCAAATATTTATTAAATAAACAAACGACAACTGGTGCTGGAGTTATTTTTGCAAATGAACAATTCACTAGACACATGGTTAAAGTTATTAGTGACCGGAAGAGTCATGAGGAGATTCAATGAGAAGTATAAAGCTGATAGTTAGATCTAGAAATGAGGTATCTGAGAAAGGTGGCTGAAGTAACAAGAAGAGATAAGGTCCACAACCAGATAATACGGCAAGGCCTCAAAACCCAGCCACTGCAGACTAATATAGAACAGTCCCAACTACGATGGTTTGCCCATGTCTGCAGAACGAGAGAAAACAGGCAACCATGACAGGTATGGGAAACTAAGAGCCAGGGATCCAGACTTCTAGGATGACCAAGAGTCTGCTGGGAGGACAACATTAGACAATCTCTGAAGGACCGAGGACTAGATTGGAACCAGGCCAGAAGTAAGACAGCTGATAGGATAATATGGTGCTCCCTCCTCCAAATCTCTACACCTCACAGTAGAAGACGGATGACTAAGTCAGTAAGTTAGATATAGGTAATGCAATGATCAGTTTAGAAGAGGTAAGTGCTGTAGTCAAATAAACAATAATGCAGACATTGACTGTATCAAAATAAAATAAATGGTAACTAAGCAGTTCAAGTGTAGACAACTGTGTAGTGAGCAAACTTTGCATAGGTAAAGTAAAGGTAAAGGATCCCGTTACACGACCACTGAGGCATTTTGGGAATATGGTGTTAGGCCCATATTTTCTTGACCATCGGAACACTAGGGGTGATGTGGTCAGCATCTCGCCGGCCACCTTAACCTTCCCAGAGTTACTCTGGTACCCAATTCATGAGGCTGGGTTGACCCCGAAGCCGTTTGCGGTCTAAAGAAATCCCCCCTCAACTGGGGATCGAACCATGGACCATCGAGCCAGGAAGCCAGTGCACTAACAACTGCGCTACCGTGGCTCTTTACTTTGCATAGGCAAGTGTAGAAAACATTGTAATTTCTGCTAAAGGCTCATGTGTTGAACACTTCACATGAAGCTGTTGAGGAACGGACAACAGTGTAGATATTTTTCTACAGATAATCATGGGGTCGTAATGCCCATGCCTAGCAGTCAGCAAGAATCATTCAAGGAGCATAAACTTCCATTGTGGTCACCTAAGCAAGACTGGACTTGAGTGGCTGCCCATTGGGGATATTATTCATTGAAGTTTACAGCAGGCAACAGATTTAGAAGGATAGTCCATACTGATGCCTTGGTTCAAGATTCTACCACAGAGTTTACTGGCATTTTATCAACAAAGTTTTAATGTTATTGCACCCATTTATTATTGTGTCTTGGCAGACGAGTACTCTAGCAGAACATTCATTTTTATGAAAGCACTGCATCACCTGTTTATGAAAGGGAATGTCATTTTGAGGAACGAAGCTGACCCAGTTTTACAAGAGCTGCAACTGTTGTATATCATAAACATGAAATTTTCAGTCAGAGCTTCACAAAAGAGCACACTGTACAAACTTGTTACTGTTGTTGTAAGTAAATCACTTGAAGCATCACAAATACTAATTACCCCATGTAGATAACACGTCAAACTGCTTGGTGGCTGGGCAGGAGATAGTTATAGTGAATGAAACTATCAACTAATATTTTACCCAGGAAGCCGCGGTAGCATAGTGGTTAGTGCACTGGCTTCCTAGCGCAGTGGTCTATGGTTCGATCCCCAGATGAGGCGGAAAAATTTTTAGGCCACAAACGGCTCCTGGGTCGACCCAGCCCCAAATGGGTACCAGAGCTACTCTGGGAAGGTTAAGGTGGCCAGCGTGATGCCGACCACATCACTCCTCGTTTGCCGACGGTCAAGATAATATGGGCCTAACACCATATTCCCAATATGCCTCAATAGGCGTGTAACGGGTTCCTTTACCTTTACCTTTTTAATTTACTGAAATACATTAATGTAACCAAGAAGGTTGTCTTGAAGAACATTTCACCTTGACTATCCAGGGTGGGATAATTAAGTGAAATGCTGAAAAATTGTCAGATCAAGATTACTTTTACAATGATTGTTTTGTTCAGCTGTAATTTCAAGTGATGTAAAAACATTAAGGAATTAAATTTACCAATAAAAAAACAGAGTCAACACTTTTAAAAATCAATGTTTGTCAAATCTGTTGATGTCATAAGACATATGCTTGATAATGACATCATGTTTAACATGGAGAGATCCATCCAGTGGATCCTAAGATTCCCAGTTATGATTACATCTACATCAACCTGCTGTATGATGACACCTAAAACAAGCTGTCTGCTGTATGATTTCTTCATATGCCCCCCCATCACACACACATACACAGTTATTTGGCTGGTGTACTGCCACATTTTGTTCATTTGTAAAACTGTCTCTAATACTATTCTTCGTGTTGTTTAACCTTCTATTTATATATATAGTGTATCACCACAGAATTAGTACTGTACCATTATATTGTGTTCAGATTATTGGTGCCAAAGAGAAGGTCATTCTTTAATCTGCACTCTCATTTTTTGGTTATAATTTTTATTTTTTAATGTTTGAAAAAAATATGCATGGAATGCATATTAGGGGAGTTTAATGTTTAAAGTTTAATATTTCAGTGAACCTCATAAATGGTCAGAATGTTTAAATACATGTTAAATACAATATTTTTTCAGACTTAGAACCTACATCATTTTATGGCAGAAAAGATACATATTTTTTTCTTTCTCGTTTTATTTATTTTGTAAAAGAATAACACAGATTTAAAATTAGTGTCTTTCTCATCATAATCAATGTTTGTTGCCACTCTCTTGAAAGAAGGGAGATTGATATAAAGTGTTTTGAAACTAACTGAAAATCTCCAAAAAGCATAGCCCACGGTTCTGACCTTATCGCTGTTACAATATTTCATCCTCCAACTGTTTCATCAGATCCATTTCTGATTGGTCATAGTGTGGAAGATGTCTGATTCTGAAATATGCAAGTTCAAGATTGAGATTAGAAGTTACTAAACTAAAGGCCTCACATTAATTTCTCAGGATTTAACAATCTTATTTCATTCTTCTGTTTACTCCTCCTTAACTCTTGATATCCTACACGTTTTTGCTCCTTAACTCTTTATATCCTACATGTAATTCTGAAGTTACTCCAGCATCATCATCATTATTTTCCCTATCACTCCCTATGAAGCGCAGGTCTTCAACAGACACATGCCATGTTCTCATGTCACGTGTCATCAGGTCAAGGTCTTTTCTTATCATTTTCATGTCTGTCTCCAGGTCTCCTCTCCATGTGTTCTTTAGTCCTTGCTGGATGAAACCTGCTCCAAATTATATTATTAGGCTGTTGCCGTGGTGATTTATGTAGGGCAATTAGATTTATGTCAGCCCCCAACAAAACCTCATATTAAGTTGCCTCTTTACAGTAGTGGTATTCCTCCATCTCTTCAATGACCTCTGAGAACTGCATGATGTGCTCAAAAGTGGACACAGTTCAATTTGCAAATTTCTTATATACTGTGAAGAAAATTAAAACATATTAAGAAATCAATTTGTTTTCACCAGTCACCTAACATCTAGAAAGTAGTAAGCAACAGAAGACAAAACAAAAACAACTGAAATATCATGCCTTTTATACAAAACAATATTTATGACAAAAGATCTGTCTTATTGTGACAAAATGTATTTGTCTGAAAAAATGGCTAAATATCATAACTATGGCAACATACAGTCAAGTATATTAAAAGACACCACGATATCTAATGAGGTCAGCCATTGTCACTACCTCATTCTTTCCACCATTCACAGTCATAGACTTACACTGAAACATCCTGTCTGGTCTTGAACTCAAAATCATCAAAGTTCTGTTCTGAAGGCTGAAGATAATGTGAGGTTTGAACCATACCACCTGACTCAGTGCTAAACAGGTCTTTCTTGAGATCCTACACAAAGATTTAAAACACAAATTATTTGAATGCTTTCAAACAAGATACTTTCAAATAGTGTTTTCAAGTGCAGCTTCTATCAAATTAAAACAGTGTATACAGTACCAAATAATGGATCTATAAAATGGCTTGGTGTCCATCACTTTTGTTATGTTTTTGCTTTGTGTGTTACATTTACTAAGAGTTGTTACAAAACTTTTCACCCATTTGGAAAACACTCTGGAAAAAAAAGGATAAAGAAAACATGGAAAGGGCTTGTAAGTGTGACATAAGACAGGAGGACTTGGTATAAAATAACTGAAGGTTTACTGTGTATTGAGAGTTGAAAGGTCAAGGTGAAATATGAAGAATAGTCTAAATCTGTCATTTTGGTGTCTTACTGTGATGTGGTGAGTGATATTTAAGATATATTATTGCATGGCCATAAGTACAATGCTGTTCAAGAACAATTTGTACCAATGTGAAACTGTCTTTACTTATTTTCATATCAATGACTATTTGTATTCAGTTCAACTGCAGCCCCCTTCATTTATATTCCTGGTGAACTGAGATGAACAGACTGTCCCACCAACCCACATGAACTATACTGGTAGTAGCAATAGCTACCACAAGGGTTCTACAGGTAGAAGGACAAGGGAACCAGTCATAGTGAGATACTTCTATCTTTGGAGTTGAAAGGTTGAGAAAGAACAATGACTCAAAGTAAAAATAAAAGTCAACAACAGAAATAACAGATACATAAACTATGAGGAATACAGTAAATCAGCCATGATCTGAGGCAGAAAGGCTTTCCCTTAAAAAATGCAGAAAATGAATGTACGAATGAAGAAACAATTAATTTAGTTAGGAAGAAGAAAATGTAAATGTTATTGCTTTTATCTTTCTGCTCTGATTTACAAGCAAAATAACAGCAAATAAAGACCTACATTGAAGTGGGTTAGCTCAAACAAGATAAGTCAGACATGCAACATTTTCAATGCCTTATGATCCACATTGAGGAAACCTGTTGATAGCATTACAAGGCAGTCCTTGTTCTGGAATCCACGGGGAAAGAGAGGCAGAGGTAGATGTAGAGTGTCAAGGATATGCTAAGTCTGGCCACTACTGTAGAATAAACGTGTTGTTGTGTATTGGCCACTGTTGAATGAACCTGTCATGTAGACCTTGAGTGGGAGTGTCAAGTAACGCGAATGGTGTAGTAGTTCGGTGTAACAGACCTCTTGGTAGTAACTCTCACACACTCTCTTACTTACTTAGTCATTCCCCTTCTACCGTGAGGTAATGCAATGACGACTTGAACTGCCTCTGACATTTCAATAGTTTAATGAAGGCACGCAAACTGGACAGCACGGATACAGTCATGGACACATGTTGACACACATTCATTGGTTATTTGAATCGTGGATGATACATTCATGTAGTAGTGAAATATCATTCAACCCAAGGTGGTATTCACTGTTCTGGTAACTAATCGCCGTATCCTCTACTGACTGAACGCGTCAATGAGGATCGGTAAACATACAAAAGTCATTGGCCGAACCTTCATTTCATAGCTAAGTTCTTAAGCCGAAATATGTCCAATGTTTGTATAACACTCATAAACCACGATAGTGGGTTTTCACCTTATAACAAGATCTCGAGACCACTGCCCGATAGTAGGATACATAATCTGTTCTCTTGACAGTGATCAAAAAATATGATGACAGGAATATAACATGGCCGCCTTCCTGAGTTGTCGCTCACTCACTCGTAGGAAGGTAGATATAAGCCAAAGTTACTTTATAATGTGCATATAAATAATTTCATCAAGTTTTCCATACAGCTCTACAGTAATCAAGTTAATTCACGTAGACATAACTGCTGTAGGAAAGCCTGTCATCTTCGTCGATACAAAACACAACCCTAGCGATACGAAGCACAATGTTCCATCTAGGTCTAATCGACTCGAGATCATCAAAATTAGGGTCTGGCATAACTGGAGTCCGAATCACACATATGAGGAGGATCTCTGACAAATAGACTCTTGCAGAGACACAAACTTCTCCTAGAAAAACATCTATGAATCACTGTTAAACCTTAAACAGTGCCAGCCCTGGAAAAAGCACTCAGCCATTTTTTGGCGACATTATCGGAACTCTTTACAACCCAGTAGGACTACGAAAACCTGCGCTAGATTCTGGCAGAAAGAATATAGTCCGACCTGAACATATAAAGGTATACAATATACGACTGAATCTTCTTGCACTAGACAAGTAGTACACATGAATTCAGGCCATAAACATAACAAGCAAAATTAATCTATTTTCTGGCCCGAAAAAATAAGAACGGACATGAATACAATATCCATGCGCCGGATTAATATCAAGAACGATCACTCATATCATCAAAAGTGTAAATCAATCATGAATTATCTAGCTTTACCAGAGGAAGCATTTTCATACACAAATGAATGCAAATATATATTTTCCATATTAAATAGCCATATCGTATTTTTGTAATATGTGCGTCAAAATATGGACGCAACAGATTACCACACCCCTCGGGAAAAAAAAAATGGAACATTTTTTTTTTCTTTGAAATACATCTAGGAGCAACATACAATAGGCTCACAACGCACCAATAACAATGCGCAAAAGATAAGCATTGAGAATATATTTCATGAACTTAGAGAAAGTATTTCTCTAAGTATAAGTATTTCCAGAGAGGTGTCACCAACGCATATTACAATACTGGCAATGCCACACTTTCTACATCAGTTTATACATAAATTTCATCTTAGATACCTTAACATCATGATCATCAAAGACGAAAAAACATTGAAAGACCAGCGGTGAATAAACATCAATGAACCACTAAGTAGTGTTACAATCAATATATGATATATTACATATGTGTACACATTTCAACATAGAAACAACTGTAGCAAAGTTAGGCATATAATTTAACAGTTATGAATCATGTGGGCATCTAGACAAAATATCTGCCATCACATTTTCTGACCCACGGATAGCTCGCACCGAAAAATGAAACGGCTGCAGAGCAATCGCGTATCGCGTTGATCTCGCGCTCTTCAGATTTTTACTCTGAATAGCCGTAAGAGCTTTCTGGTCAGTTTCCACAATGAAATGCGCGCCAAGAAGAAATCTTTGCAGTTTAAGGATTGACCAAACCATAGCCAATAATTCATGGTCTAGGACCGAGTAATTCTTCTCTGCGGCATTTAATTTTCGAGAAATATACATCACAGGATGCAGAGTTCCAGAGTACTCTTGCATTAGTGCTGCTCCAATCCCTGTGGATGAAGCGTCACTACGAAGAATAAATGTCTTATCCTTAGAAGGCAATACTAGGATAGGTGAAGTAGAAAACATAGTTTTAACCTTATCCAAAGAGGATTGACATTCTTGAGTCCAATGGACTACATTAGGAGACCCTTTCTTTAGCAAGGAAGAAAGAGGTGACATAATGGAGGACAGATTCGGAATGAATCGTCCATAAAATTGTATTAGACCTAAGAGACTTCACACTTGCTTTTTAGTCTTAGGAATAGAAATGTTAAGTATCTTACTTGTATTATGGTCCTCTGTTTTTAGGAAACCATGACCAACGCGGTGACCTAAGAAAGATATTTCGCTAAAACCAATACACGCTTTCGATGGTTTCGCTGTCAGGTTATGCTCGCGTAAGATAGACAATAGTTCATTTATCCCGTTATAGTGATCGTTCCAAGTATCACTGAAAAGACAGATGTCATCAAGATATGCAATGACATCTGAGCGATGAGATAGGATTCGACGCATCATGCGTACGAATGTTGCAGGGGTGTTCATAAGGCCGAAAGGCATAAAATTCCATTGGAATAGACCCCTAGGCGTCAAAAAAAGCAGTAAACGGTTTGGCGTGTTCGGATAGTGGAACTTGCCAATATCCCTTAGACAAATCGAGTTTAGTAAAGAAATGGGAATTCGATAGTCTCGTAAGTAGCTCTTCTAGTAAAGGCATAGGTTCAGCATCAAATTTAGTCACCTGGTTCAATTTGCGATAATCAACGCAAAGACGTATGTTGTTGTCTTTTTTTCGCACGATAACCATCGGTGAAGAATATGCTGATGTGGGTGGTTCAATAATTTTTAACTCTATCATCTCATCCAACTCTTTCTCTACCTGTGCTTGAAAATGTATCGGGATAGGATACGGTCTGACTCTTATAGGATTATGGTCAGTAAGAATAATGTCATGTTGAATGACATCAGTTTGACCAGGAATGTCAGTAAGGACATCCTGAAATTGTTGTAACATAGCAGAAACTTGTTTCTGTTCTCCTGGAGATAATTCGGGAGAAATCGCAACATCTTTCCATGATTCATTAGAGTGAAGCGGAATCATTGGAAAAGGTAGATTTACATCCGAGAAACTCGTTTCCTCATCCTGTATTACTGACAGTGATGAGTAATGTCCATGTTGGACTGGAAAATCGTCCGTTGCCTGGAAAACAGGTTGTAAATAATCCGGACGTTCATGGAATTCCGTGAGCATGTTGATGTGGAAGGTTTTATGCTTCCCGTCAACATCGACGATATAGTCAACATCGGAAACTTTTGATATTATATCGTACGGACCTTTCCAAGAAATAAGGAGTCTGTTTTCTCTACAAGGTAGCAGGACCAATACTTTGTCACCTGGACAGAGTTGTCGCAAGCGTCTGGTCTTATTGGCAAATTGCCTTGCCTTCTGTTTCGCAAATTCAGAAGAAGCAGTTGCCAATTTGCATGCTTCAATAATCTTGTGTCTAAGTGCAATGACATATTCATAAGAGGATTTTGTGTCATCGACAATATTATCAGCAGTTATGAGATCCTGAAGTAAGGACATAGGACCTCGCGGTTTCGCGCCGACGACAAGTTCAAAAGGAGAAAATCCTGTATGTTCGTTGGCGACCTCTCTATATGCAAAGAGAGCCGCGGGTAAAACCCTGTCCCAATCCTGAGGATGATCCTCAGTTATCTTACCTAGTAGGTTTTTCAGAGTTCTATTCAGACGTTCCACCATCCCATTGGACATAGGATGATAAATACTACTCAGAGATCTCTCTATCTTTAGAGTCGACATCACTTGAGACATGGTATCCGATATAAGTTGGCTACCATGGTCCGATAATATTTCTGCTGGAAATCCCAGACGAGAAAATATTAACCAAAGAGCATCTGCAATATCAGCAGTAGTTATGCTCTTTAGAGGAACAGCCTCTGGCCAACGTGTGCACATATCCACACACGTCAAAATAAATTGGTGTCCTCTAGCAGACTTTATCTTAAATGGACCAATGATGTCTATCGCCATTTTTTGAAATGGTCGAATGGGAATGTCTGCAGCCTGAATAGGTGCAGCATGGCGTGGACCTCTGGATTTAACCTCTTGACATACTTTACAAGATCGACAATAGATTCGTATGTCATTATTCACAGCAGGCCAAAAGAAAGATGCAAGAACTCTAGATTTAGTACGGGAAAAACCCATATGTCCAGCACACTGAGAATCATGAGCGTGCTGTAAGATTTTAACTCTCATATTTTTGGGCACAAGAATTTGAGAATGAATGGATTTAGCGGAGTCTTGTACCATACGTACAAGTACGCCATTCCTCATCGTAATCCAAGATTTACGATTTGTATCCTTATTCGGATCACCTTTTGTTGCCAGAGTAAAGAATTTCTTTAGAGTAGGATCATCTTCCTGCTGTTTTATAAAGGAAACATGCGAAATCTCCAAGAGATCACCTTGGTTCTGGTCATCATTATCTCCAGAAGGCGAAGATTGCGGCATGTTTAGAGCTTGAGCTCTAGTGACTACAGCATTTGCAGTATGCATATTATCACTTTCCCACTCGGCAATTTGTTGCGGAGTGCATTCTTTCGCACCATGAATGCGACCGACGATAAGATCAGCGATCGGATTCGGCAGAAGACATGCGTGCACATCTCCTGTAAAGAAGGGAGTAGAAATGTGGATAATGGCAGTGGAGTACTTCTCCAATGTGCCACCAAATGTTATGCATTTGATTATTTTGCCAGTGGCTCGAGAAGGATCTATGAGTGACTGCCTCACTCCAATGGTTGTGCACCCGGAATCAAAGAGAATTGAGACCGGAGTACCATCTACTAAACCCTTATTTAATTTAAGAGCCCCTCTCCCATCATGCGCGACTGACGCAGGTAGAGCGGGAAGAGGATGACCACAGCTTAAAGTCGAAACTGTGGTTGGCTCGAATAATGTTTTGCATTGGGAACATTGAAATGCTCTGTCAAAATCGAAAGCAGAACATCCCACACTATTAGAATCTTTCTTATCATTGGTTTGATTACCGGCTTCGTGAAACTCTTGTTGTGCAGAGTTAGCCTGGTAATGAGATTTACCATGTCTTTTGTGTTGTGATCTACCTCGGTTATTGTTGCCTCTGTAATTATTATTCCCTCTGTTATAACCCCTATTTGGGTTTGAATCACAATATTCATGATCATAATCATCATGCTCATTATAATGAGTATCCCTGTAATGTTGGTTTTGTTGTTTCCATGAAGAACTTGGGTAGTTCCTATGGTTACTCCCTTTTCGGAAATTTCTATAATTATGGGCACCCCTCGCGTATCGAGGACTGTCAGCCCGATTCCAGTTCTTCGAAGAAGAACCCTGATTTGAGTGGTTACCTTGGTTTTGATACTTATTCCAATTAACCTTTTTATCAAATTTATTTTGAGCTCCTTGGAATTTGTGTGAGTAATTATGATTATATTCTGTTGCTGAAGCAACTGGCATACCCTCTTTAATGTTAGTGTTACTAAGAATCATGTCAGGGTTGTGTTGTGGCATACTGGTCACAATATTCTTCCATTTGCTTTAATGTACTAGGTTTACGCTCATGTAAAAACTCTAGGAATGGTTTATTTACCGAAGACATGACCTTGTCTCTTAGCAATAAATCCGTAAGACCATCAAATGTTTTCTCTATTTTGGATAATTCAATCCATCGTGAGAGTGTAAGTCGTGCTTTTGAAATAAAATCTGAGAATTCTACACCTACCTCAGGTCTCATTGTTTTAAACAAAAGACGATAACCTTCTTCTGACAGCTGATATCTCTTTATCAAAGCTGCCCTAATAGCATCATAATTATCCTTGTCGGCCTCTTCAACCAAACATAACTTAGTCAGAGACTCCCCTTTTAGATTTTCAGACAACTGATTCACATACTGTGATTTGTCAACATTATGAGCTCGACAAGCACGTTCAAATCTAGAAAGCCAAAATGTTATATCATCACTGGTAGAGTTGAACGCTGGCACCTTGACCTTATAATTAAAGGGTTTACCATTACCACCAGATGCCTGATTAACATTACTCATACTTGTCAATTTCAATTTCTCTAATTCAAACTCATGTTCTCTTATTGCTTTTCTCTCTTCAGCTTCTCTATCTAATTTTTTTTGTTCTGCAGCAGCAGCAGCTTCTAATTTGTTCTGTTCTGCCACAAATCTTCTTTCCTCCACCTGCATCTGCAATTTCTTTTGTTCCGCAGCAGCATCAGCTTCTCTTTCTAATCTTTTCTCTTCAGCCAGAGCTTTTCTCTCTTCAGCAGCAGCAGCAGCTTTTCTCTCCTCAGCAGCAGCTTCTAATTTTTTTTTTCTATTTGAAGTTTTCTCTCCTCAGTAGCAGCTTCTAATTTTTTTTCTTCTATTTGAAGTTTTCTCTCCTCAGCAGCAGCTTTTTTCTCCTCAGCTTGCATCTGCAATCTGAAATTCTCAGCATCTATCTTCTTTTGTTCAACTTCTGCTTTCCATTTATTCTCATCTTTTTGTTTTTTCTCTTCTGATTTTAATGCAATAGCAAATTGAGCAGTTACCCATTCTTCTAACTCTTTCCCAGTCTTATCAAGGGATTTCCCTTGTGCAATAAAGTAATCTAATGTAGACATCCTGTCTTATTAAATCAGAAACCTGAAAAAGTAAATAAATTACCTTATTTCACTTTCATGGGAGACAAGTCTATACTATAGACTTAGTCTTAGTGAAAAACTTGTATGGTTACTTGAGTACCTGTGGAAAACAATATCTGTATATCCCAAACACTGTGGGAGACAAGCCTTACAAAGGTCTTGTATACTTCCTTAATGTAATCAATGATCACTTGAGTACCTGTGGAAAATAATATTTTCTATCCCAATCACTGTGGGAGACAAACCTTACAAAGGTCTTGTACACTTTCTTAATGTAATCAATGATCATAAGTACTGGTCTGTACTATAATATAAATATAAATATATTCAAATATACCTTATATATTATTTGTCAACCAAAGACATTAACAAGGACCAACAAGAAAAGACAATATGAAAACAATTGCAGGAATCAAATTAAATCAAAAATAGAAAAAAAAAAAAAAAAAATGATCACAGAATCTGTGATGATAACCGCAATGAAATCAACAAGACAAATAACGCCACAGTGTATAAACATAAGGGTGTAAGGAACTTAAATGAAAGGAAAGATGAGACCTACAATTATACAAACAAATCAAACAAAACTAAAGAACATAGAAATATTACAAAAACAACAAGAATACAGTCTTCACAACTAACAAATATTTGCAAACAATGTTGCATGCAAATTTCAATTAAGAAATTTGCTCCCTATAGAACGCTAGAGCAAGACCAATGTCACTTGGTATTTCCTGTTCTAGTCACCTCCCATCCAGGCCCGCAGAATACAAACTAACTTAACACACAACAAATAACATATAAACATAAATACATGTAAACCTTAATAGCATAAATGCATACATAATATGATTAAATAGAATGTATTGTGGATAGAATGTGATGCTGGTATAGTGTTGTAACAATAACCTGCCACTTTTAATGAACAATTAAATAATAGATTTGTTTTCTACACTATTACAATGTTCAATTTCTTTTTTTTTTTGAGCATATGAAGATCCAACGATGAAATATGCACTTTATGTTCAACAACACTATGATTCTTCTGTACAGGATCAACAATCACTTCTCTCTTCTGTATGATGAGAAATGTCAACAGTACTGCTCCTGATATTTTCTACACTTGATACAACTGTCCTGTGTAATACCGTCTGTACAGCGAAAAACTGTCAACAAGCGCTGACCTAGATACAGCATTCGATCGGTAATACAGGTCAAGCTGACATCGACTGCCCCATTGCAACTTGTACACCGGTGTTCACGCGTGTCGCACGTGGCGTCAGGGACGGTCTGGCCATCACAACCCAAGGAATCCGGTTCACCACCGTAGAGTGTCAAGGATATGCTAAGTCTGGCCACTACTGTAGAATAAACGTGTTGTTGTGTATTGGCCACTGTTGAATGAACCTGTCATGTAGACCTTGAGTGGGAGTGTCCAGTAACGCGAATGGTGTAGTAGTTCGGTGTAACAGACCTCTTGGTAGTAACTCTCACACACTCTCATGTAATGCAGTGACGACTTGAACTTCCTCTGACATTTCAATAGTTTAATGAAGGCACGCAAACTGGACAGCACGGATACAGTCATGGACACATGTTGACATACATTCATTGGTTATTTGAATCGTGGATGATACATTCATGTAGTAGTGAAATATCATTCAACCCAAGGTGGTATTCACTGTTCTGGTAACTAATCGCCGTATCCTCTACTGACTGAACGCGTCAATGAGGATCGGTAAACATACAAAAGTCATTGGCCGAACCTTCATTTCATAGCTAAGTTCTTAAGCCGAAATATGTCCAATGTTTGTATAACACTCATAAACCACGATAGTGGGTTTTCACCTTATAACAAGATCTCGAGACCACTGCCCGATAGTAGGATACATAATCTGTTCTCTTGACAGTGATCAAAAAATATGATGACAGGAATATAACATGGCCGCCTTCCTGAGTTGTCGCTCACTCACTCGTAGGAAGGTAGATATAAGCCAAAGTTACTTTATAATGTGCATATAAATAATTTCATCAAGTTTTCCATACAGCTCTACAGTAATCAAGTTAATTCACGTAGACATAACTGCTGTAGGAAAGCCTGTCATCTTCGTCGATACAAAACACAACCCTAGCGATACGAAGCACAATGTTCCATCTAGGTCTAATCGACTCGAGATCATCAAAATTAGGGTCTGGCATAACTGGAGTCCGAATCACACATATGAGGAGGATCTCTGACAAATAGACTCTTGCAGAGACACAAACTTCTCCTAGAAAAACATCTATGAATCACTGTTAAACCTTAAACAGTGCCAGCCCTGGAAAAAGCACTCAGCCATTTCTTGGCGACATTATCGGAACTCTTTACAACCCAGTAGGACTACGAAAACCTGCGCTAGATTCTGGCAGAAAGAATATAGTCCGACCTGAACATATAAAGGTATACAATATACGACTGAATCTTCTTGCACTAGACAAGTAGTACACATGAATTCAGGCCATAAACATAACAAGCAAAATTAATCTATTTTCTGGCCCGAACAAATAAGAACGGACATGAATACAATATCCATGCGCCGGATCAATATCAAGAACGATCACTCATATCATCAAAAGTGTAAATCAATCATGAATTATCTAGCTTTACCAGAGGAAGCATTTTCATACACAAATGAATGCAAATATATATTTTCCATATTAAATAGCCATATCGTATTTTTGTAATATGTGCGTCAAAATATGCACGCAACAGTAGACCAAAAACACATGGAGAAGAGAACTGTATACAGAGGTGAAAATGATGAGGAAATCATGGAAAGAACTTGAGCAGATGGCACAGGACAGGAAGACTTGGCATGTGTTTGTTGAAGGCCTATGCTCCTTGGGGAGATAAAGGGTATTGATTGATGATGATCCACAGGGAGCATGGAAAGAAAAAAGTATTCAATGTATGCTTCATATACTCTTAAAAAACTTGTGACTTCTGACATTTGAACAAATATTCAGATAGTTGTAAACTGGAAAAAATGACTCACCCTTCCTCTATTGGCTGCTCGAAATTTGGTAGCATCAAATCCCATCTGTTGTGAATCCTGCTGGTAAAATTAAAAGTCTTCATCCATTTCTGAATACAGCAGTAGAGAGAATAAGAGTGTCATTAATTGAAAGATCGCAGTGAATAGGACTTAACACCGAGGAAGCCTGTTCTACTGAGGGGTTCTTCTTCTTCCTTGTTCGTCCTGAAAAGGACGTTGGTTGCATTGTGTCCATTTACAGCAAAACTGCGGTATTTGCGCCTTTCGGCTGACACATCCAACTTCCACACGGCATTTTTTGGGACCAGGTTTGCCTTCACTCTTCAACTATGATGTGCAATTTGTGTCTCAGGATAGCACAATTTCTCCTGTATTCAATTTCTTTCTTTTCATTTCATTGAGCATGTAAGCCCATCAAAGCAGAAACATGGAAACCATAACTAACAAGCCGACCATAAAAAATTAAGGTATATGACTGAATTATAAAAAATAAAAATAAATAAAAAAAAGTACCTCTGCTGAGAATACAATAATTAAATTTTGTTTGGAAGGCAGCTACTCTAGCCACTAAATTAGCAATATGCCTTGGTATATGTGGTTTTTTTATAATCGTGTATTTTATTTTTAAACAGTGCCTAACAGAAGCATGCAAGATTAAAGTATTCTTAGAATCATAATATAGTGGGAATCAAAATATTTATGCCTTATTTGGCTGACCACTCTTCCCTCCAAACAAATGTAAGTTGACATCTGAGCATGTTCTAGTTGTCAAAAGGAGAATATATACACTGAGTGTCAGTTGTAATTGGTTGCCCTCCCTTGGATTTGGATATTATAATGACTGTCTCTTTCATTCAGCGATAGTTTGCTGAAGACATACCAAGAAAACTATAACAGAAGATTGTGTCCTTATTGTATATTACTGCTGTGTTTTGCTGATGACTAAAAATCATGAATGTTCAATACTTACAGTGTTAAAATCATCATCACTTTCTTGCTGCCATTCGCTGGGGTTCCTAACTGTTTCCTTGTCGTGAAGAAGGAAGTTTTTCTGAAGCTTATACTGTTTTCGCTGCAAACGCTGGGCATATGTTTCTGGTACAGGGACTTCTGAATCTGTGGATACGTTGGTGGCATTTGTACTGAGTTCATGAACTTTGCCAAAATCAGTTGGTTCTTTGTTTCGTTTCTGTCCCATTTTCTTTTCTTTTTCTCTATTTTTCTTTGACTTATCAACGAATACCGGAATTTTTAACACCTCATCAATGTCCTGATCCAAATCTGAATCATCTTCAAACAAAAGTCCGCTAGGATTATCGTTTTGTTCACCATTCACATTATTTCTATGAATATTCTTATCCTTTTTGTATTTATTCTTTTCGTCTGGCTGCAAAATTTGACGACTGTCACTATCGGCAGTCTTTACCACTTGTTCCGACACAAAGTTATTGCTTTGCGCTTGATTTTTTGTTTTGGTCGGGTTTATAGCTTGGAGTTTATTTACTCTCTCTTTTCTCAAACCTCGCGAACAGCAGACATTTAGGAATGTTTACTTCTGCCAAAGCGAAGCATCTAAGACATCCAAAAATTAGGGGTGATAGGTTATAAAATAGCTAATTTCATTAAAAAATTTGCATATTTGTTCATTCATCTACTTTTATTATATACTCCTATAATAAATATATAATTACATACTCTACATTGTTGCGTTTTGTATTTGTATTTGTTGAGAAATTTTATAAATAACTTAAAGGCTACTTCCCCTAAGTTAAAAAGGTACAAAATGGACCATCTCTGCAGGGGAAATAATAGGCGATAATTTCCGGCAAGATCAACAATTGGGCTTTGAGTAAAAAAGTTGACCTACCAACAGACAATGAATTCAGTTTCTAAACGCAGGAGTACTTCCAGCAGCATCTGCATTTTCTGACATTTAATAAGCTTACGACTAGAAAGAATTGATACGCTGACCCTGCACATGAGCTGAGCACCGTAGAAAGGGGATAGCAACATCATTGGTCGCGTAAGTTAACTTGCTTCTCTGTTTGGCTGAGTTATGAGTGGTAGGCCCTACATTGTCACAAAGTGCAGCAGCACTCTGCCCCTCAACTGAAAAAAAAGGAAGACAGACTGTTAAGGAGACTTCAAAAGGGGATACTTAAAGTATTTTGGCATTCTCTCATTTGGTACCCCCATAAAACCCAGAAAAAGTGCTTGCAAGTAGATTTTTAAACAGTAAAGTAAGGCCTACTGTCATAATACTGTCCGATGGCACCCCCTCACTCCCACCTTTTTTTTTTAATGCCTGCCACCCTGGGCGGAACCCCACCCCCCAATCGCCATTTCCTTAGTACACCACTGGACTGAAACAAAATGTGAAATGCTAAGCCAGGGTTTTGGAGACGGCCAACAAATTTTCCGACTCCTGACATGTTAGAAGTCCACCTCCGATTATAGTTTTTTATTTACTAGTTATATGACATAATATAATGCACTTATATGGAGTTAACCCTCTATTGGGCCATTTATGAAATAGTTGGAAAAAAAATTCTTGGAGTGGTTTTTGTGGCTGTCCCATGTCTGAAAAGTGGTGTGAAGGTTAATTTTGGGCAAAAAAATGTTTAGTTAGTGTTTTATGGGTATGTTGCCAATTGGCAACAAATCACCATTAAGGTTGGGAACATTTATTGTTGCCATTTGGCAACATATATCTTTTAACTATGTTTTTATGTCTAACAACATCTATTTCACCTTTTTTTACTCCCTACCTACATTTAATATTTAAACAGTAAATAGCAGACAACAAAATTTGTGAAACTTCATGAAGTTAAGTGTAATTTATACAGAAAATGCCACACATACAATGAAACATATAGTTACTGAAAAAAAAAAAAAAATCTTCTGTCTCGTGACTCAATCACAGCTCCACACTCATGTTTCATGAAATACTTTGAAACAGTTTGAATGTTTATTGAGGCACAAGTGTAGGTTACACTTCTCACAGACAGTTCTGGAGTACCCCTTGCATCCAGGAAGTTTGCATCTCCCTTTGTTGGTGACGGAATTGGGGCTGTGGCCAACATTGTCAGTTCTGACATGAAAAGGAGGTACATTTGCTGTTTGCCCTCTCTTCTTTTTAGCCACCAGCTGTGTCTCAGTGCTTCCTGATGGCCTTCCCCTTTTATTATTTTCACTTTTTCCTGCTTTTAGGAGACACAAAGCAATCTGCAACTTGAAATCAACTAATGGTAGTCTGTCCTTTTTTTCCATACCATCCTTACACACATCTGAACAATAAGTTAGCCAAGCTTGCACCACAGAAACATCCAGGAAATGAAACAATATTCTGTGGTACCATTTCTTGGATCTAATAGGTATACGATAGAGTGCCAGCAAGGAGTCCAGCAAATCTACCCCTCCCATGAACATGTTATATTCTTTCACAGCTGCAGGGCAAGAAATGTGTATTTCCTTCTTGGCTTTTCTGTCCCATCTTCTGACTACACATTCTGGTTCAACTGCTGCATAGGTGCTTAGCAGTGTGACTGCTTTATTGTCATACCATTTGATAGCTTTCAATGTGGCTCCGTTTGTTGCTGCAGTACAAACAACAGATGACCCTCTTCCTTTCGTTTTCAGTTCCTTATCGGAACACAGATTACACCCTTTCAGCCGGTTTGCGCGGACAGTGCCAAGACATGCAATGCCTTGTTTCCAGAGGCATGCCTGCAATGCTGGCGAATTAAACCAGTTGTCAAAATATACTTTATGCCACACATTTTTAGGGATACGTTGAAGAAGTCTCAGCACGATATTAGCTGATGCTCCTAAATCAGGTTGGCCAGGACACACGTCAATTTTTCCAGTGTAAATTTCAAAATCATGAATCAAACCAGAAATGCTTGAACAAACGAAGACTTTATAGCCCCACTTTTTGGGTTTCTTTGGGTTGTACTGACGCAGAGATGATTGACCTTTGAATGGGATAACTTGCTCATCAATGCTCAGCCTTTCTGCTGGTTTGATTGAATTGAATTTCACTTTCAGAGCGTCAACTAAAGGTCTTAATTTGAACAATTTGTCGCCTTCATTGTCTTGCTGCTTGTTGTTGTCATTGCAGTGAATGTTACTTTTGATTTCTTTAAACCTCTTGTTCGTCATAGTATCAGCAACAAGTCCATAGCGCGTTGTAGAGTCCCAGTACAATTTACAACTGGGCATTCTAACAATACTCATCATAAACGCAATTCCAAAAAACTGTTCCAGTTCTGGCTGGCTCAATCTGAGAGGCTTCATGATGTTTTTCTGGATGCTGTACTTGTTTGATTCAGTGACCATATGTGCCATTGTATCATCATCAATGAATCTGCGGAAGTATTCTATTGGTTCTGAGGTAACTGATACGTGTGCCGAATCACCAGAGAAGGGCGGAGCTTCAGAAGATACATCTGAGGCTTCACGGTGTCTCCATAGCATCCGACGACGATCAAAGGTTACATCTGTGTCCTCCAGCTCTGATGCAGATGATTCTGAAAAAAAAGAAAACAAAGATATTAATTATCTGGCAACATAAACAATCATTTATTGGTATACTGGTGTACATGTTATTATTCTGATAATAGTAATAATGATAAAAATTATTCTAATCCACATTATGGTATAAAGCGTTCCACAAGTAAGTCTCCGTCAGCCGATATTTAGTACCTGATGGACTAGGCTGAAAACTGTACATAGGTTGTACACTGATGGACAAGGCTACAACTGCAGTCTGAAATAAAGTGGCCACATTAAAAAAAAAACATCAATTAAATTCAACAAACCTGAATCGGTTGTGTCCGAGGAAGGGCCGGGTTGCCACGTGTTATCCAGGATGTCTTCAGCCTCACTGTCTGACAGCTCACTATCGCTAGAAGCCTCAGGTATTGGTCTATAGATTGTAGTCTTTTGGCTGTAAAACTTTTGAGGATCCATTGTGTTTAACTGTAAAAAAAAATAAAAAAAAAATGACAACATATACATTTTGTAATTCAAAAGTTTTTCATCACAAAATTGTTTAATCTCATCTGATGATACATTATGTTTTGTGATTACTGGCAATTTTAGTGGTTATCATGTGTAGTTTAGTTCTAAAAGTCAAGTCTAGATGAAGTAAATATGTTTTATTCATTTACAATATTATTAGTAATTTATACTGGTAATTCTACTATTTACATTGACCTTTTTAGGATACATAAAATTGCAAATAACAACTTTTTTTTTAAATGATGAAGTTTAATCAATTATAATGAGAATAAAATACTAATGTTGTTGATTACAGAGAAATACAACATTAAATATCATTTATTAGGTAAAAAGCAACTGTTGCCAATTGGCAACATGAAGTGGTTTTTATTCCTTAATCGACTTTTGTTGCCAAATGGCAACATACCTAAAATGTAAAATAAGAGTAACTTATTTTATTTATTTATAACTATTAAAGCATTTGTTACAAAGATAAGTGGTTTAAGTTACTCAACATATTTTTTATACACCGTTTTCATAAGGAATTTTAAAAAATAATGTGAAGTAAACTCACCTCTCAATTCGATCTTGCAAACCAGCTACCATGCCTTGACAAAAGAGTGCGTGAAAAAAAAAGTATTTCTCCGACAAATGAGTTACCCGGTAATTTAAAATTGGGAATGTTTCTAGAACACAATAAAACAAAAAAATTATTAATTTGAACGCCGGATAGTGAAATAGATGACTTTAAACGGTATGTTGCCAAATGGCAACAAGGCCCAATAGAGGGTTAAATTACAAGTATGGTATATGTGTGAATAAATGAATATGTGACTTTCATAGTTACATTTTAAACTATTCATTCAGGTTGAAATGAAGTATAGTGGGATGTGTTTTTCATGTAATCCAAACAAATAACCCCTGTCATTAGGGTTAGGATTAAGGTTAGGGTTAAGTTTAGGATTCCTAATCTTAACCCTTACCCCCTATTAGTAATACGTCAATGAATTCTTTTTTTTAAAACCATTTTGTGGCCGTATTGAACACACAGCCAATTGTTCTTCATTTCAACCATACAATAATACAAAACGAAATTTCAAAAAGTATTAAAAAATATAATTTTTAATTGAATTGGTTGATAACAAAAAAAGATCGCTTCTAATAGGTCCGGCTTCATTACTGTTCTCAAATCGGATTTGATTAAACTTTCCACAGTGAATTGAGTGGGTGATAATGCAAAGACAGTCAAAGTAGCATCTTGAATGATCTTGGGTTTGAGTGCTAGATATTGTAATGATAGAGCAGGATGTGCAGAACTCTTGCCCTTCCAGTTTATATAGCAGAAAACTTTTGTTACAACTCACTATTTCAAAAACTTCACAAGGTACTTTTTACAACCTTGGCTTAAAGGGTACTAAGTTAATAATAAACAACTACTTTAAAATGTTATTTCAGTTTTTTAAAGTTCCCACATCCCTTTTACGTGGATCAAACATGGATGTACCTTAGCTTAAGTCGCGTAAAATTCGGAGTCGGGACATTTTTTACCGGCTCCCACTCCACTATAAACAAATGACTCTATCTCTACAGCACTGTGTTAGGCACATTTTTCTACCATCTTAACACCACCGCACAAGCACTCACTCGAAGACAAAAGATGCGTTGCGGTTTCTAATGAATCAAAATGCTAGCATTGCCGATGCATATTTTACAATAGCCAAGGAAATCTAAAGCAAAACACCTTATGAAATTTTTAAAAATCATTTGATAGACATAAATAATCCTAAACCTAACCCAAACCTTCAGCCTAACCTTAACAATGTGAAGACTTCTTTGGATGGCATTGTAGAACACATTCCACTGTTCTTCATATAACCCCAAAAGTTATAGACATTCTTTGTGGTAAAAGAAACACAGAATTAAATACAGAAATTTTGTATTATCTTTTTATATACCCAAATGGCACTGATATTTCAAAGTTCTTTACGAAAATTAATGAGCATTTTTTAAAATGATGTCTAAATGAAAATTAGTACATTTATTTATTTTGAGGTGAGGAATCAATTAGCTTACTAAAAAATGTAATGTTATTTATACATCATAAGCCAGTTTGTATAGTTTATTAATTATTTAAAAAAAAAAAGGCATTTATAAGGTGTCAAAACACCAAGAACGTTAACAGAAACATGTATGTCAAGTAGCACATTACTTCTGTAGCAGTGACTGACAAAACTATGAATAAAATAGGGGACCCAAAGATGCAGCAATAGAGAATGCAGTCAGCAACCCATAGCTTGACTGCTTGCATCAGGGTCAGCGAACCAGAGCTGACCAAGACTGTACTCCACCTCCACGTGGTGGTCCTGGAAACAGTCTGCAGCAGTGCAGTCTGGCTGAGCGAGTACGGATCGCAGAGGGAAGGCAAACCCGGTCCCAAAAACTGCCGTGCTGAAGTCGGATGTGTCAACCGAAAGGTGCAGATATCACAGCTCCGGCGTAAACAGACACAACGCAACCAACGTCCTTTTCAGGACGAACGAGGAAGAAGAAGAATAAAATAGCGTTTAAACATGTCAGTGTTAGTCATATTTAATCAGCTAATCTGTAGGATTTGTTCAGTGTGAAAGTTTTACACCATATCTAAATGATTTTAGTAAACAACTGTGCTACTTGTATTCGATGCAACCTTAGAAAAGATCCAGAGACACAGTAAGAAAGGGTTAGGGTGAGGTTCAGGAACTCCTTAATCTTAATCATAATCTTAACAGTGCCAACAACTCATTTGGGTGGCATTGAAGAACATGTCCCACTGTTTTTCATTTCAACTTATCCAAATTATCATTAGAATGTGTCAAAACATTAAGAGACTAAGAAACATGTATTTTAAGTTATGAAATCCTAAAAGCATGTGGGCCATGCAGAAAAGGCTTTGCACTACAGGTTCCTCAGTACCTTCATTAGCTAGAAAGTCCACTCGTTCAAGAGCTGGTTATTTTTTTTTTGTCATTGGTGGCTCTGTTATTCATAAAATAGACCTGGCTTTGGGCAACATCTGTTAGAAACTTAGTAGGGTTGAAGTGAAGAACAGTGGGATGTGTTCTTTGATGTCATCCAAACAAGTCGCCCACGTTGTGAAGTTAAGCATTGTCTTTATCTGTACAATGTGTGGTACAGTGGGGGCAAGCTCTTTTGCTTTTTATACAATGCAGCTTGTCTGGAGTCTGCCTCGACCACATTCTTCCAGTCTGTCATTCATTGGGTGATTTGTGAGCCGTAAACACTTTTCTGTATCCTGTAGCATTCTGTCAACCATGGATTGTAGTTTTGTAATCTTGTTATTTCATTTATTGGTGTTGGCTTCAATACTCCAGTTATGATTTTCTCAGCCAATTGTACACAGGCTCACAGACTCCATATTTGAGTAGTTTTTGCTTTATCCCAGCTCTCCACACTTTGTCAAACGCTTTCTATATGTCTCCCCAGACAGCCAGTGTGTGTTTCTTTTCCTGAAAATCATTTTCAATCTGTGGAGTGATATATTTGTTGTTGGTGTATGTGAACTATGCCTGAGTAGAACGAAGCCAGAGGAAACTCTGGTGGAGGTTTGTAGCGATTCTGACGTGCAAATCGATCATCAAACTTGGGTATAGGGGTGAATGACTAATCTAACCATCTAGTAGCTGGTTCCCTCAGAAGTTTCCCTCATGTGGTTCACGTGCTTGGCTGATAAGCCAATGGTGCGAGGCTACCATCTGAGGGATTATGGCTGAATGCCTCTAAGTCAGAATCCCGCCCGGATTGCTATGGTAATCCTACTTATGACAAGTCGTTGCTATGGTAATCCTACTGATGACAGGTCGTTGCTACTGGTGCCAGCCCGTTCCTCTGACTATGCCAGCAGGGGCATGCTGCATGGGCAACAGCTTGACCTCTTTATCCAAGTGCCCAACCTCATGCCACCGAAACTTGTTTTGGGGGTTACACTCCTATAGTTAGAAATGACTGAAAGGGAAGATAGATACAAAATTTCCATTATGTTGTTTGTTGGAATGTGTGTTAAAACATATAGTACACAGCTATTATGCGTAGCCTTTTGATGTGTGACACACATTTGTACACAGCTTCTGTATGTAGTCAATGAGTTGGTGTTTGTGACACATGTTTATATATGGCTGTAGTACTTTGCTACTATGTTATTATGTCTTTTTTATGATGCTAAGAATTAGCATCAAGTAGTTCATAATCCTGTTTCATTGTAGAATCATTGTGACAAGCCATATCTATTGATACTGACAGTTTATACTCCCCCCCCCGCCCACCCCCCCCCCCCCAATAAAAATAATATCAGGGTCGGCCAGGTCCTATATTCTATAGCTACATTTAGTGTCGTGAAAGAGCCTAACCTCAGTGGTGCACTTTCTTTAGAGTGCTTATCTGGTCATGTGATGTGACAATGGTTACGCTCGTGCCATTCGGATGGACCAGGATCAGATCCCCGAGTACCTATTCTGTTACTTTCTAACGTCTAGTTTCCTTTTTCTTTTCCTGTGAGTGTTTAGCAATGAGCTACTTTCCTAAAAAAATAGATTAGTTATCTCTACAAATGTTTCAGGGAGAGCTCTTTTACTTACTTACTTACTTAGTCGTTCCTCTTCTACCGTGAGGTGTAGAGGTTTGGAAGAGAGAGCGCCAGACTATCCTATCGGCTGTCTTCCTCCTGGCCTGGTTCCATTCTAGTCCTCGATCCTTCAAAGATTGTCTAATGTTGTCCTCCCAGCGGACTCTGGGTCGTCCTCGGGGTCTGGATCCTTGGCTCTTTGTTTCCCATGCTTGTCGTGGTATCCGATCCTCTCCCATTCTGCAGACATGGCCAAACCATCCCAATTGGGACTGCTCTACCTGGGTCCGCAGGGAGTAGGACTCAAGGCCCTGACGTATCGTCTGGTTGCGTACCATGTCTCTTCTTGTTACTTCAACCACCTTCCTCAGATACCTCATTTCTGAGGTTTGGATCTGGCTTTTATGGGTTGTAGTCATTGCCCATGACTCGCATCCGTATGTCAAGACTGGGACATAGGTGGAGCGGTATACAGCCATCTTTGTTTTCTTACCAACCTCTGAGCTCTTTTACACTGATGAAAAATAAAGAACGGGATATTTCTCTTATAAATGATATATTTTTTTTAAACTTTTTAAATATTTATTTTTTCCACTTTTTACAAATTAATAATGGTATGAGATATGGAGATCTAACTCTAGTAGAACTGAGAAATGAATTTTGGTGCTGAGGGGCCATAGTATCGAGGGTAAATCAGAACATATAAACAAATAATTAATTACTTAACAAATCAGTTATGAAATACAAATATAAACATATATTATGATTAAATCAACAATTTAGGGAAACGTAGATCTGTGAGTGAAAAAAAGCACAAAGAAAAAAAGTTACGGTGGAATCTCACTATGGACAAAAACAAACACATTCTACACGTAAAAAGGAAAAAAAAAATTAAATCTTACAAACTCATATTTAGCTTGACAAATATCTTAATCATCCAAAAACGTCTAATATAAACGCTGGACCTTTGAATCACCACACTGGAGTTAACAAGTAAAGTATTCTTCTCTGCTAGGTTTCACTCACAACAATGATTTACAACTTAAGTAATTTTGTGAAGTACTTCTTGACTTTTGACAAATTCTGACAAGGCCTATTTAAAGTTTTGAAACATTTTATTATTTTCAACTCAGATATATGTACCATTTTAACAAATATGTACCCCTATCTCGGGTTAGATTACAGAATGAAAGAAGCAAGAAAATAAATTATTCTTTCATTGACATGATGTCTTTCCCCCCTCGAAAATTATGCAACTAAAAAGCAAGCCATACCAGTAAAGAAGTTATCTTCTGTTTGAAGTTGGAAGTCAAGCCAATACAAATATTACATTTCAAAGCATTTTTTTGTTTAATAATTCAATATTCAGACTGTTCAAAGAATCATAATTAACGCACTTGTCAATCAGTTTCTTATTATATGTGCCTGTTCGCCTAGAAGTAAAATTATAATACAGCTGAAGAGGAAGTGTTTCGTTGACATACAAACCACAGAACAATACATTTTTTAAAAACAGAAAATGAACCAGAAATGATGGCTGATCCATGGAAAGATAGACCGATGAATACGAGATGGGCTATTATAGTATAAGATCAGAATTAGATGAGACAAAAACACATTGCCAGCGACAGAATGTATAGGATTTTCAGTTTACTCCCTGAAATTAGGCCACGCCACCTATAAAAAATATATGGGGAGATAATTTCATAGGAATGGGCCATTACCTATAATGTCGCTATCTAGCTTATAAAACTGTGGTCACTGTGGAAACATGTGTTATGTTAATAATCAGACGGCATCTAGCTTATAAAAATGAAAAATCTCTCAACATGGTGCGGCGGCAACGTGCATTTAACAAAATAACACACACCCCCCCCCTTTTTTTTCCCAGATGGAAACCCAATGTGAAGATCATTTAAATGCTTGCCAATCAATCAGTCTGCCATCAATGGTACCTATACCTTGTAGCGGTATGGCAGCTTGCGTACCCTGACAATCCCCAGAGCTATGCCAGCGGGAGTTTTACTCCTGGTAGGTTCAACCAAGCTGGACTGGTCTGTGTGGGTAGGGGTCAGACAAAAGCTGGTACCCTGGTCCTCCAGGTTGGGGGTTTTAGCATAGGGCTGACACCCCTGTCTTTGTAAAAAAAATAATGAAGTTACGGAAACAACATCAAATGAACAAACTTTGCTGCGGGATGGAAATTCGGAGTCTGTGGCTCGTATGACTGTCAGTGGTGAAAGCCGAAAGGAAGCCACTGACATGAAAACGGATGTCCTGACCGCAAAACAGGATACAAGAATAGGATTTTGGAATGTCAGGACAATGTACGAGACAGGTAAACTAAGACAGGTCACGGCAGAAATGAGAAACTATAGGTTACACATCCTGGGGATAAGCGAGAGCAGATGGACAGGGGCAGGAAAAGTTAAAACAGCAACAGGAGAAACAGTACTTTACTCTGGAAGAGAGGATGGACAGCACAATGAAGGCGTAGCCATTATTCTACAGAAAGGGATAGAAAGGACATTACTGGAATGGAAACCCATCAACAACAGACTGATACGATTGAGATTGAGAGGGAGATTCACCAACACTACAATAATACAATGCTACGCACCAACGAATGATAGCGACGAGGAGGTCAAGGATGAATTCTATCAACAACTGCAGAAAGAAATGGAGGACACACCTAGATATGATCTTGTTATAGTAATGGGAGACCTCAATGCGAAAGTTGGTACACACAATACATATAATGAAAGAACAATGGGGAAATGCGGCAGCGGAATAGCAAACGAAAATGGGGATAAGCTAATAAATTTCTGTAGCATTAACAACCTGGTCATTGGAGGAACACTTTTCCCACATAAGGAAATTCACAAGTTAACATGGGAATCACCAAATGGTCGGGACAGAAACCAGATAGACCACATCATGGTTAACGGTAGATGGAGACATGCATTACAAGATGTGAAGGTAAGAAGAGGTGCAGATGTGGGAAGCGATCACCATTTAGTAGTAGCAAAACTGAAAGTGAAACTAAGAAGGGCTGGACCAACTGTAACTACACAGAAAAGGTTTGACATCAGCAAATTGAAGGACCCCCTTACCAGAAAAGCTTTTGCGGCCGACATTAAGAAACGATATCAATTTGACAAAAGCCAGGAAAAGACATTGACTGATGATATAGACCAGAATTTCAACACCATTTCAACAATATATAAGGAAAGCAGCAAATCATGCTTAGGATTCCAAGAAAGGAAGAAGCAAGACTGGATAACACCAGAAACACTAAACACCATAAAGATGAGAAAGGAAATGAAAAGAAAGAAAACAGAAGCGAAGTCCCCCAGGTTAAAGCAACTATATAGCGAACAGTACAGTCAACTGGACAGGGAAGTTAAACGCCAAACCCGAGCCAACAAAAGGAATTTCCTAGACGATCTTGCAAAACAGGCAGAAGAGGCAGCACTGAGAAATGAACAAAGCACAGTATACAAAATAACTAAATTCATCAGCGGAAAACAAGGTGCAAACAATATTACATTAGTAAGAGATAAGCAAGGAAATCTCATCAAGACAGCAGAGGGACAGGAAACAAGATGGGCAGAGCACTTCAGAGAAACTCTGAACAAGGAAATACCAGAGACACATTGAATGTTCCTGAGGCTGAAAACGATCTAGATGTAAATACAGACATTCCACGAAAAGAAGAAATCATCACAGCAATCAAAGGGTTAAAGAACGGTAAAGCTCCGGGCCATGATAACTTAAATGCAGAGCTATTTAAGACAGACCCTGAGCTAGCAGCAGAACTATTAGAACCACTATTTGCACAAGTGTGGAAAACGGGGACAACATAATCAGAGTGGAACAAAGGAATAATTGTCAAATTGCCCAAGAAGGGAGATCTTTCAGACTGCAATAATTGGAGAGGAATCACTCTTCTCTCAGTTCCCAGCAAAATACTAGGCAGGATAATTATACAGAGAATTTCAAAGGCAGTAGACTACAAACTGAGGAAAGAACAAGCAGGATTTAGAAAGAACAGAAGATGTGTAGACCATATATTCACTCTCAGGAACATTATAGAGCAGTGCTCAGAATGGCAAAGACAGCTTTACATAAATTTTGTTGATTTTGAAAAGGCTTTTGACAGCATACATAGGGACAGTTTATGGAAAATACTGAGGGTTTATGAAATTCCAAGCTGCATAGTGTCAATCATAAAAAGCCTCTATGCCAACTTTACGTGTAGTGTTGGGCAGAGCAACCTAATCTTCGAGGTGAAGACAGGAGTACGACAGGGATGCCCCTTATCAACCACTATATTTTTAACAGTCATAGACTGGGTGATGCGCCAGACAACAGAGGGCAGTCCAAGAGGAATAAGATGGACTACATTTTCAACATTGGAAGATCTGGAATATGCAGATGACATTGCACTGCTGGCACATTCACATCAACACATCCAGGAAAAGACGGATAGACTTAATAAGTTTAGCCAGCAGGTGGGCTTGAACATCAATTTAAAGAAGTCTGAGGTCATGACGCTCAATGTGAGCAACCCTGAGCCCATATCAGTAAGGAATCAGCAACTGGTACAGACATAAACCTTCACATACCTAGGAAGCATAGTAACACCAGACGGTGGGGCAGGCAAAGACATCAACATCAGAATGAATAAGGCAAGAACAGCCTTCTTTAGCCTAAATAACATCTGGAAGTCCTCCCAATACAGCACAAGCACAAAATTAAGATTATACCAGAGTTGCGTGCTTTCTGTGCTTCTCTATGGTGCGGAATGCTGGAGAGTCACAGAGAAGGAAATGTCAAAATTGTCCTCTTTTCACACAACATGCCTAAGAAAAATTCACCGAATCTTTTGGCCGAATACCATCACCAACCAAGATCTGCTTACTCGTAGCAAGCAAGAGGACATGCATACCATCATAGCTGGCAGACGCTGGAGCTGGGTTGGTCATGTCCTCAGAAGAGACCCCGATGCCATCACAAGAACAGCTATGCTTTGGACCCCTGAAGGAAAGCGAAAGAGCGGCCGACCAAAAACAACTTGGCGGAGGACTGTGGAGGCTGAGATGCAAAGAATGAACCAGAGTTGGGGCACTGTACGAAGGATGGCCACCGACCGTGCAAAGTGGAATCAATTTGTTGTTGCCCTACAAGACGCCACTAGGCGTGATGGCCACTGACTGCTTTGACGGTCGGTGGTTAAGGATTGAAGAAGAAGAAGAATCAATCAGTACCCTTTACCTCCCCAAGGAGCATAGGCCTTCAACAAACACATGCCAAGCCTTCCTGTCCTGTGCCATCCGCTTAAGTTCTTTCCATGTTTTCCTCATCATTTTCACCTCTATTTCCAGTTCTCTTCTCCGTGTGTTTTTGGTCTACCTCTGCCTCTCTTTCCCTGTAGATTCCAGAACAAGGACTGCCTTGTAATGCTATCAACAGGTTTCCTCAATGTGTGTCCTATCCATCGCCAGCGTCTTCTTCTCAACTCTTGTTCCACTGGCACTTGTCTGGTTCTTGTCATCAATTCCACATTTGTGACTTTGTCATACCATTTCAGTCCTTCTATTCTACGCAAGCACCCGTTTATAAAAGTCTGTAGCTTTTTGGTTGTTGTTTTTGTTGTTCTCCATACAATAGGACTGACTTCACATTTGAGTTGAAGATTCTTATTTTCGTATTGGACTTGATTTCTCTTGTTCTCTATATGTTTCCCAATGCAATGAAAGCTCCTCTTGCTTTTTGTATTCTTATTTTGATATCACTGTCTGTCCCTCCAACTTTGTCTATATTACTTCCAAGATATGTGTATGATTCTACATCTTTTAGTGGTGTTTCTTCAAGTTCAACCTTGTTATCATTTCTTGCATTTATTCTCATAATCTTTGTCTTTTCCCTGTATATTTTCAGGCCCACTTGTTGTGACCTCTCACTGAGAATTTTCATTTTCTCTTGCATCTAATGGGAGCCGCGGTAGCATAGTGGTTAGTGCACTGGCTTCCTAGCTCAGTGGTCTATGGTTCGATCCCCAGATGAGGTGGGATTTTTTTAGGCCGCAAACGGCTCCTGGGTCGACCCAGCCTCAACTGGGTACCAGAGCATCTCTGGGAAGGTTAAGGCGGCCGTCGTGATGCTGACCACATCACCTCTAGTGTGCCGATGGTCAAGAAAATATGGGCCTAACACCATATTCCCAATATGCCTCAATGGCGTGTAACGGGATCCTTTACCTTTTTTTTTTTTTGCATCTGATTATGGTTATGGGACAGAAGAGCCAAGTCATCTGCAAATTCCAGATCATCAAGCTGTTTAGTCAGATTCCACTGGATTCCATTTCTGTTGTGTGATGTCGATGTTTTCATAACCCAATCTATTGCTAGTAAGAAAAGAAATGGAGACAAGAGGTATCCCTGTCTCACTCCCGTTCGAATCCTAAACGGTTCTGTAAGTTGTCCTTCATGAAGAACTCTGCATGTCATGTCTTCATAGGTCTTCTTTATTAAGTTAATGATCTTCATGGGAACTCCATAATGCCTCATCAATTTCCAAAGGGATTCTCTGTCTACACTGTCAAATGCCTTTTCATAGTCCACGAATCCGATGTATAGTGGTGAATTCCATTCCAGACTTTGTTCATCTATTATTCTCACTGTGGCTATCTGGTCTGTACAGGATCTATTTTGTCAAAAACCTGCTTGTTCATCTCTTAGTTGCTTGTCTATTGACTCTTTAATCTCTCCAGGAGGATTCTGTTTAATATTTTCGCTGGCACTGGTAATAACATTATTCCTCTATAATTTGTGCACTCTTGTAAATTTCCCTTCTTAGGCAACTTGACCAGATAACCTTCCTTCCATTCTGCTGGTATTTCCTCTCTCTCCCAGACTTTGCCAAGTAGTTTGTATAATATCTCTGTAGAGGTATCAATATCTGTTTTGATGGCCTCTGCTGGAATGCAATCTGGACCAGCTGCTTTTCCATCTTTCAGAAGCTTTAATGGCTTTCTTTATTTCTTCTCTACAGCTGATTTGTAGCTCCTCTTCTGCTGGCTGGATGTCTGGGGGATTAGTTGGAGATGGTCTATTGAGAAGTTCCTCAAAATGTTCTGTCCATCTTTTCATTTGTTCTTGTATATTACTAAGCAATTTTCCATTCTTATCTTTTATGAGGCCATTTGCTTGCTTATATTTCCCTGTTAGCTTCTTTGTGTTGTTGTACACATCCCTCATATTTACTTTGGCTGCAGCTTCTGCTTCCCTTGCCAAATCATCAATATATTTCATCTTGTCTCTTTTGATGTTTCTTCTTACTTCTTTGTTTTCTTCTATGTACACTTCATGAGCCTTGGCTTTGGAGCTTCTGGTTTTGCTTCTGTTTAAATCTGCTTTCTTGTTTTTCCTGTCTTCTATCTTACTAATGGTTTCTGTTGTTATCCATGCTTTGTGCTGATGTTCTCTTTTTCTCAGTACTTCTTCACATGTCTCATTCCATATATTTTTTACTTGTTGCCAGTGGTCTTCCGTATCTGTTTCATCTTCCAGCTGTTGGAGTACTTGGTATTTGTTGGATACTGTGATTGAAAATTTTTCTCTTATTTCCTGATTTCTTAAATATCCCACATTATACTGTTGTCTATAGCTATATGCTGTTGTAAATTTCTTGAGTTTTAATTTTGTTTTAGCCAACAGAAGATGGTGGTCTTATACAACATCTGCTCCTCTACATACTTTCACATCATGCAATGATGACCTAAACTTCTTGCTTATGCATATATGATCAATCTGATTCTCAGTTCTGTGGTCTGGTGATATCCATGTTGCTTTATGTATTCTTTTATGTGGAAATATGCTTCCTCCTATAGCTAGTTGATTTTAAGCACAGAAGTTTGCAAATAGTTCCCCATTCTCGTTCATCATACCTAATCCATGCTTTTCCCATGATTTCTTCAAAGCCAATGTTATCTGTTCCTATTTTTGCATTTAGGTCCCCTGTCAAAATTGTGATGTCCTTTCTTTTCTTATTGTCCAAGACACTTTGTAGTCTGGTGTAAAAGTCTTCTTTCACAGATTCTTCTTTATCGTTTGTTGGTGCATAACACTGAATGATGTTTATATTTACTTTCTTTTTGGCTGATTTAAACCTTGCTGTTATAATTCGGGGTCCCATTGCTTCCCATTTTATAAGTGCCTTCTGTGCTTCCTTGGACAGCATTAGAGCCACCCCTTCATAGTGGGGGCTCTTTCCTCCTCATGTCCTGAGGACAACACCATTTCAATGGCTGACAGATAAATTGTGGCGTTGGCTATTGCATGCCACATGTCAGAGAATAACCAAGAGTTTGGTGCTGATAAGCGCGGCACAATAAAGAATTGTCACAATGGTCACTATAGGGAGTATAGATCACTATGCGAGCATAGACCACGGTGTTTAACAGTGATGATCACATTTATAAGACAATATGCAAATATTTATTTATTTATTTCATATCCTTGTCTTAATACTTAAATTACTTGCCTTACTATTTTCCTATTATCGTGGTTGCAATCTATGTCTATATCATTTACTGTGTCTGCATATAATCATGCAGTGATCTTAACAATTTGGTTCCGCTTCATTTGATAATTGCCTGTCTGAAAACTATGTTTTCAGTCGTTCGCGGGGGGTGGGGGTGGGGGGGGGGGGGAGGTTGGGTAATGTGGCGTTGTCTATTGCACGCCACATGTCAGAGAATAACCAAGAGTTTGGTGCTGATAAGCGTGGCACAATAAAGAATTGTCACTGTGTACTTCGCACATGACGTAGACATGTTTGGGATAGAAACAAACAGAGCTGGTGTTTACCCTGAAGGGTTTGCTTGTGTATCTACCAGATGGTAGATATTTGGAAAGTGTGCAATGGATAATGTCTTGAAAGACATCAATGTGTTTAGGTATGAGATTAACAAATGAAACGGGATCCCATAATTCATATATGGAATAACGGAATGTGGACTTTGATGAAATAAGCCTGTCTTGCACTGCCTTGTCGTGATGTGTAAACTACGTTGAATTAAATGTTGGAATGTCAACAGAGTGTCCAAGTCAATATATTTATTATTGAATTGGACCGTTGGAATTACTGTTACTGAGTTTTACGGTGGCTATGATGAACCTTGTGGACAACATTATTATTAACCCTAGACACAGTGAGCAAACGAGCATAATATGAAATTTAAGAATATAAACCATGACGCCACATAAATACATCATTTCTCTTGTAGCAGCGCAACTCTGTGGTGAACTGTGACAATGGCTGACATAATAAATACATCATTTCTCTTGTAGCAGCGCAACTCTGTGGTGGACTGTGACAATGGCTGACAGAATAAGTACATCATTTCTCTTGTAGCAGCACAACTCTGTGGTGGACTGTGACAATGGCTGACAGAATAAATACATCATTTCTCTTGTAGCAGCGCAACTCTGTGGTGGACTGTGACAATGGCTGACAGAATAAATACATCATTTCTCTTGTAGCAGCACAATTCTGTGGTGGACTGTGACAATGGCTGACATAATAAATACATCATCTCTCTTGTAGCAGCACAACTCTGTGGTGGACTGTGACAATGGCTGACAGAATAAATACATCATTTCTCTTGTAGCAGCGCAACTCTGTGGTGGACTGTGACAATGGCTGACAGAATAAATACATCATTTCTCTTGTAGCAGCGCAACTCTGTGGTGGACTGTGACAATGGCTGACAGAATAAATACATCATTTCTCTTGTAGCAGCGCAACTCTGTGGTGGACTGTGACAATGGCTGACAGAATAAATACATCATTTCTCTTGTAGCAGCGCAACTCTGTGGTGGACTGTGACAATGGCTGACAGAATAAATACATCATTTCTCTTGTAGCAGCGCAACTCTGTGGTGAACTGTGACAATGGCTAACAGAATAAATACATCATTTCTCTTGTAGCAGCGCAACTCTGTAGTGGACTGTGACAATGGCTGACAGAATAAATACATCATTTCTCTTGTAGCAGCGCAACTCTGTGGTGGACTGTGACAATGGCTGACAGAATAAATACATCATTTCTCTTGTAGCAGCGCAACTCTGTGGTGGACTGTGACAATGGCTGACAGAATAAATACATCATTTCTCTTGAAGCAGCGTAACTCTGTGGTGGACTGTGACAATGGCTGACAGAATAAATACATCATTTCTCTTGTAGCAGTGCAACTCTGTGGTGGACTGTGACAATGGCTGACAGAATAAATACATCATTTCTCTTGTAGCAGCGCAACTCTGTGGTGGACTGTGACAATGGCTGACAGAATAAATACATCATTTCTCTTGAAGCAGCACAACTCTGTGGTGGACTGTGACAATGGCTGACAGAATAAATACATCATTTCTCTTGTAGCAGCGCAGTTCTGTGGTGGACTGTGACAATGGCTGACAGATAAATACTCAATTTCTTTTGTAGCAGCGCAGCTCTGTGGTGAACTGTGACAATGGCTGACAGATAAATACTCAATTTCTCTTGTAGCAGCGCAACTCTGTGGTGAACTGTGACAATGGCCGACAGATAAGTACTCAATTTCTCTTGTAGCAGCGCAGTTCTGTGGTGAACTGTGACAATGGCTGACAGATGAATACTCAATTTATTTTGTAGCAGCGCAGCTCTGTGGTGAACTATGACAATGGCTGACATATAAATACTCAGTTTCTTTTGTAGCAGCGCAACTCGCTGGAATAAATCTCCCTATAGTTGTAGTACTTGTTATTGTTGATCAGAATCGAAGTCATTGCACTCCGGGCAAACCCATAGGTGCTCATATAGTTGAAGTAATGTTAAATAAAAGTAGCAGACATGTGGAAAGAGGTGAATAAGGAGGTCTATGCACTGTATAAAGTAAGTTGCTACATAAACCAGCACTGCTACATTACAAGAAGTACCTTTCTTCAGGCTTTTTGTCGATGACCATTCTGTACGTGTGTGTTTGGCCTGCTATCGTATGTAAGAACGTTATAACGTTATATGTCTCAAACGGAGAACTGTCATGCTACGAAAATGATCAGTAGTCAAATTGTCAGCTTTATTAGACTGTCATGACTGGCTTCTCAATATCAATAGTTTGCCACAGTTATAATTAAGTTTTGTACAACATGTGGCAGCGGCACCGAGATTAACTTTATCTGCTTCTTTGTTGTTGGCATACTCAATTAAAAGGTTAAATCACTGCCGTAAACATGCACACGTGTTACTGAGATATTAACATATAATTTTGGCACTGAAAAAAAACATGTTTTAATTATTGTCATTACCGTTACGACACTCGTGATGGGTAACCAACAAGCGTCAGATATAGGACATCTCCTTTATCACATAAGTACGCCATCTCCCTGAAGTCACAAGACGCAGTGGACACCGCTATACATAAGTCTTGGCATCTAAAGTTGGTAGCGTAGTAATATTACATAAAGCTGAACGTCTTATGACAGCCTGGTGCAGGTGTGAGTACGCTTTCACTGTGTGGTGTCCATAAACGTGGGTTTTCGTGTGTCTCCCAGGTCTCGGTCGATATCCCCACGACGTTGAAGTGAATGATCAAACCACGTATATGCTTCTTTGTTATAGATAAGATTGTCGCATATGTGATTGGGATAAAAAAAAAGATTGAGTTTGTATTAATGTTTGTGGAAACGTTTGTTTTCTTTGTGTTTTGTTATGTTTGATTGTTAGTAAGCTCTCATTGATGGTGCTTTTTCTATTTATTCTGTTAATTTAATTTCATGCCCTACAGCTGTACCAATATTTCTATCCTCTGTGATTTACAGCTGTACTACGACTACATAGACTTCATTGGGCGCGTCCGATTGGCTGAGCAGTTTGCAGCACGTCCATATCAACCAATCAATACCCTTTAGCTCCACAAGGAGCATATGCCTTCAAGAAACACGTGCCAAGTTCTCCTGTCCTGTGCCATCAGCTCAAGTTCTTTCCACGTATTCCTCATCATTTTTACTTCTGTTGTTTTCTCCGTGTGTTTTTTGGTCCGCTTCTGCCTCTCTTTCCCTGGGGATTCCAGAATAAAGTCTGCCTTGTAATGCTATGAGCGGGTTTCCCTAATGTGTGCTGTATCCATCTCCACAGTCTTCTTCTCATTTCTTGCTCCACTCGCACTTGTCTGGTTCCTGTCATCAGCTCCATATTGGTGATGTAGTCACACCATTTCAGTCCTTCTACTTCCCTCTCGCGGCACAGGATCGGAACCTGGTAGCTTCACACTCCAATCTACCCAACTGTAAATGGATACCTGATTCTGCTCTTGAGTTAGGGAAGACAAAGGCAGCAAAAGCCTCATAAAAAAGCTGGACCTAGTGTGCTGAAGTCTGTCCGCTCCCCTACGATCATATCTGCTATGGCACCATCTTTGCCTTTAATCTCCATTGGTAAGTGTATATGTTCTCCTAAATGAATAGAGTTAGAAAATCCAATACAGTTAAAGTGGTCAGAGCTGAGAGTGGGTAAGAAAGTGGTCAGAGCTAAAATATGAAAAGATCGTGGCCAAAGCTAACATAGGGTCAGATGATAGGCAGCACAGAGGTATAATTGATAACATGGCCAGAGTTAAGATAACGTAAGAAAGTGACCAGATCTAAGAATGTGACCAGACCTAAATATTATAAGAGCGTGGGCAGAGTTAAGATTAAGTAAGACAGTGGTCAGAGCTAAGAAAGTGACCAGAGCTAAGATTAAGTAAGACAGTGGTCAGAGCTAAGATAAAGTAAGAAATTGACCAGAGCTAAGAATGTGACCAGATTTAAATATTATAAGAGCGTGGCCAGAGCTAAGATTAAGTAAGAAAGTGACCTTAATATCTAGTGTGAATAATAACTACCGACAACTTACACCGTTTTGTCGAGATGGACTAATGAAGACATTGTGAACATTTCTGATAATCGATGACATTTTATGATCTCCCTGCTCGTTCATCAACGGTTCACAAACATTTACAACTGATGTGGCAGACTCGACGTTTGTGGATTCTCCTATACTTGAAGACATTCGTCAAGTCCCGTTGGCGTCAGTGACGTCACCGTATCATCTGCTTATACCACACGCCACACAGACCGTATATAGACAATATAATCAGTATCCTGTGTCATGCTAGTAGCGTTGGTAGTTAATCTTCCACACCCCCAGGCACACACATACAGACAACCATCTTTTAAGCATTCTCCTGCTTCAGATACTCTGTCCTCCCATCTTGCCATGCCATTCCAGGTTTTACCGTTCTGAGAGGCATCATCATCATCATCATCACCCTTCAAGCGCCACAAGGAGCATTGACGTATGCCAAGTCCTCCTGTCCTGTTCCATCCGCTCAAGGTCTTTCCATGTCTCCTTTATCCCTTTCATTTGTGTCCCCAGTTCTTGTCTCCGTGTGTTTTTCAGTATTCCCAACCATCTCTTACCGTGAGGATTCTAGAACAAGGACTGCCTAGTAATGTTTTCTCCGTGTGTTTTTCAGTATTCCCAACCATCTCTTACCGTGAGGATTCTAGAACAAGGACTGCCTAGTAATGTTTTCTCCGTGTGTTTTTCAGTATTCCCAACCATCTCTTACCGTGAGGATTCTAGAACAAGGACTGCCTAGTAATGTTTTCTCCGTGTGTTTTTCAGTATTCCCAACCATCTCTTACCGTGAGGATTCTAGAACAAGGACTGCCTAGTAATGTTTTCAGTAGGTTTCTTCAGTGTGCCAGCTTCTTCTTCTCATCTCTTATTTCACTAGCATCTGTCTGGTTCTTGTCATTAGTTCAACTTAAGTGACACTTTCAATCTTTCTATACTACGCCAGCACACATGAAATGACTTTTCCGACCCC
Organism: Oreohelix idahoensis; assembly: GCA_024509875.1. Lineage (NCBI taxonomy): Eukaryota > Metazoa > Mollusca > Gastropoda > Stylommatophora > Oreohelicidae > Oreohelix > Oreohelix idahoensis. The sequence goes on along the minus strand of JAMPIV010003226.1, from coordinate 196,077 downwards.
TAGTTGTCACACTTTGCACACATTAAATAAGAGGCAGCAATAATTGAGCGAATTTGCCATATTGTCCTGTGTTAATGAGTTTGTGTTTTTGATTTTACGTTTTGGGGAAATTAAATGTCTTGTTGTTTTAAAAACAAGAGAACAGATGTCAGCATTGTGGTAATTTGTATGATCTTACCTCCCCTTCTCCCCCTGCGCCAGACGCAAGAGTGCTGTTACTTGTTCCCCCTTTGGTTGTGCGGTTACATCTCTCCCCTGTTACTGAACTGACATGCTGCATCTGTCTGTATTGTTTACTGACTAGGATGTTTCCACTTTCATGAAGACACTAACTCCTATCTTTATTCTACATTACGATAATGTATCACCATTATCATCACCATCGTCATACCGACTTTGAGGCTTGAACAGAAAGTTTGTTTATAGTGATTACACTTTGTTTATCTCCAGTTACGTCTGTCGCAAGTTCTTGTTTGTTTGTTTGTTCTTACATTATAAGGTTGCCGTCTTACACCAAACCATTCTGTAACGTCTTATACGCCATGTAGGTCAGGACACAGTGGTCTTTGTCTTTCTTTACATCGCCGGTAAAAATAACGGGAAACAGTAATGTATACCTAGCGTCATTATTGCAGCAACTTGCATTTTCTTGATATATTCTGTTACGGTAATGTCGTCTTGATTAATGATTGATATATTTGGCTAGGAATGTTCACTTATTTCAGCTTATACTTTTTTCTGCATGTGCTGTTTATGTTATTTTACAGTAAGAGCCCCTTTTTTTCTTTCTTCAAGTTGTAGTTTATTCCCCTATCTCAAGACATTTTTATTTCAGATCTTACATTGCCATGTTATGTTATAAAACCTTCTTAGAAGATGCAGTTTCTGGTTTGTGAGCAATAATGTTCTGGTTTAAAAAAAATTAAAACATTTCTGTACGTTTGAGCGAGTTGTTGAGATGTCTATCTTCTTCTTTGTACCTTAGCCGCCGACTGTCAAAGCAGTCAGTGGCCATCACGCCTGGTGGCGTCTTGTAGGGCAGCAACAAACTGCTTCCACTTTGCTCGGTCGACGGTCATCCTTCGTGCAGTGCCCCAGCTCTGGTTCATTCTTTGTATTTCGGCCTTCACAGTTCTCCGCCTAGTTGTTTCTGGTCGGTCTCTCTTTCGCTTTCCTTCAGGGGTCCATGGCATAGCTGTTCTTGTGATGACATCGGGGTCTCTTCTCAGGTCTAACCCAACTCCTACGTCTGCCAGCAATGATGGTGTGTATGTCCTCTTGGTTGCTCCGAGTAAGCAGTTCTTGGTTGGTGGTGATCGGCCAAAAGATTCGGAGAATTTTCCTTAGGCATATTGCGTGGAAAGAGGACAGTTTCGACATTTCCTTCTCTGTTATTCTCCAGCATTCCGCATAATAGAGAAGCACAGCTCTCGTATAATCTTAATTTGATGTTTGTGCTGTACTGAGAGGACTTCCAGATGTTGTTTAGACTAGCAAAGGCTGTTTTCGCTTTATTCATTCTGTTGTTGATGTTTGTCAGTGTGAGAAGCCCTGATCATGTATGTAGTGCGTTGTTTATATTGTTCATTCGTATCTTAAGATGAGCACCTGGTTTGTCATCTGCTGCAAGTGTTGAATCATGCACTAGGTCATGGATATATATACATGTGAGCTGTCAATATAGTAACCATATTCTTTTACAAGGTACTTCTTTGCAACGCATCCACGGAACATCATCTGCTGGTCTTGCTCGTGAAACACATGAAGATGCCACATAGCCATAGCCGTTTGGGTGTTGATTTAGTGTACGCGCTACTGTAACGACCTGAATTAAGAATTAACTTGTCTCTGTCAACTGTGACTGATGCCTCATTTTAAAGGTCGCTGTGAAAAGGCATCGGATAGTGTGACGAACTTGGCTTAAAAACATCTTCAAAGCAAAGAACTCAGTCAAGTAGACTTGCTGAGTTTGTAGCTGGATACCATAGCATATAGTTTTATTCTAGCTAGAAGAGCAGTGGGCACAAGACAGTGTTATATTGTGTAGTTTGTAGTTATTTCTGCAAGTTTTGTGAGAGTCCCAAGTTTTAGCGAGTGACCTCATTTCAGGTCGCCACTTAGCTTGAGAAGAACTGGGCCAATGATATCGGCGACATTTTCTACAACTTATTTTATTTTAACAGTTCCTTCTGGCAGTTTGAATGCAGTGATTTATAACTATTCCATTTTTATAAACTATTTATAAATGTAAGAATGGAAAACGTTCAATAAGTTAGTCTTTGGGAGACCTAATTTGACACAAGTCTGTTAGAAGTGATATTCCAATATGTGACTAGTATCGCCGTAAAGTTTGTATGCAGAAACTCGAATAATTTTTAAAAACGGTTGGGAGAAAAATGAACAGACTAGCAGTATCTGTGAAAGTAACGTTTGACGGTACAGTGGATAAAGAATAAAAAAATATTGGTTAGTCTAACTGTAACAATGGAGGAAGAAGTCATTATGGCTGCTGACAGCGTGGAGAAGACAGAAGTGTTAAACAGGCTGAATATCGCCAAGATTGTCTTGTTGTGCTTCCTTATAGTTCTGTCAAACATCCGACTTATCGTGTCTTGGTTTATTGATAACCTCGTTATTTATGGCTGGAGACTGTGGAGCGCCGTAACCGATGGATTCTTCAGGGCAGTGCCAGCTTGCCTGGCATGTTCCATAGAGATATGGTCAGTGATCTCATGCGCACCTCGGCTAGGCTTGGCCATCATCTTCGGGCTCTACCACATTGTGCACTATGCAGTCGTCAGCTGTTTAATATGCTGTCAGTCCTTACAGAAAGATGACTTGTGTGATCAGATCTGCCAAGGAGGAATACTTTGTGTCAGATGGACGCGCAGACATTGTTGGAGTCGGAACATTTGTCATCTGTGTGGAAGGATTTCTCACGCTCTTCGTCGCTTGTGTCAGATCTGTTTTATTGGATTCCAGTCATATTTTCCTACAGTTTCTAGAGTTTTTGCGAGATGTGCGACAGCCATGCTAGGTTTTACTATCATTACCTACGTGGGATACGCATCTGCAGCTATTTTACGAGTTTTGGCGGCGTGTTTACATCAGGCGCGCATGTTGGTTGTACGACTGTTTGTAGCTTTTAGTACATGCCTGTTGAAACAGTTTAATCAACTTTCCAAGCGATTTTATCCAACGGAGACTGCAGGCGACACATCTGGTGGCGTCAGATGGACATGCAAGCGGATTGGTCAAGGTGAGGCTACGGATGAGTCATCAGCATCGATGAAAGTGTAACATCTTAATAAGTGATTGCAATTCTTTGGTGTCAGTTTGGTAACTGTCCGCGTCAGCGCAAATTTTTTCTTCTCTATTGGGCTTTCTGTTGGTCTTGTGTCATGAATTTGTTTAGTATCCGTCTTTCTGGTCTCTTTGTAGCCTCCATTCTTTCGACATGTCACGGACAGCTCAGCCCGCTCAATCTTACCATAATTTCATTTTGCTGTGAGCTGCTTACATGTCACTGTGTAGCTGGTTGCCTTATAATTACTCTTGCTATGTTTAACATGTTACTGGCTATTAGGAGGAATACAGTACTGTAAAACTTCGTTAGTTATGCACATTAGGTTACTTCTGATGTTTTTGACCTAGCTAATTATAATACAGCAGTGGGGGCCGCGCTAGCGTAATGGTTGCAACACCGCTCTGGCGACCGGGTGATACAGGATCAAACCCGGGCGACGGCATTTGAGGATTTTTCGTTGACCGGGATTTGGACTGGATTAACTCGAGACCTGGCGAGAACATTTGAAGAAGTATCATCGACCAGGGACTGGTGGCTCCTGAGCCGACCCAGCTCTAATGGGTACCTCCGAAATCGGAGAGTATTTGCCTGAATGGCGAGGGACACCTTGTCTCTGTACAAGAAACAAAGGGATACTCACGTAAAATCAATGTCAGGTTAAAAACATTAATAATAACCTGAGATTTCGCCTCAAGTATTAGCGGGCGTACGAAATAAAAATATAAAAAAATATATAATACAGCAGTGTCCGCTGTTGTTAATGTCTCGGGTTTTTTTGTTGTCACTTCATTCATTATTACCGCTCGTACTTTCACGGGTTTTATTTGTTTAATTCTTTCTTTCCTGTCTGTTTTTACTGTCTTTTCTTTCTATCTCTCTGTTTTTCTTTTGTTCTTATTTCATACCTCCATCTTATCTGTCTTACTTTTTTCTGTCTGCCTGTTATGCTTTCTTTTCTGTTTTTATCTCTCCTGTCCTTTCTTAATCTTTATCTTCCTTCCTTCCTTCATTTCTTTATGTATTCTTTCTTTCTACTGTCTTTTCTTCTTTACTTTCAGCTTGTTTTTCTTTCTTTAGCTTCTTTCTTGTAGATTGTCTTTATGTATTCATTATGTTTTTCTTTCTTTTTAATGTCTTTTTTCTTCTTTCCTTTCAGTCTTTCTTCCTTTTTTTCTTTCTTTCTTTTCGATATGTAATTCTTTGTTTATTTCAGTTCTCGCAAAAGAGAGAAAGTGAGCGAGGATTGAGGGGGGGGGGGGGGGGGGGAGGGGGGGGGGGGGGGGGGGGGGGGGGGAGGGAGGGGGGGGGTCCGTAGAGTAGGGAGGTTGTGGGTGGGGGGGGGGGGAGGGAGGGGGGGGTGGGGGGGGGGGGGGGGGGGGGGGGGGGGGGGGGGCGGGGGGGGCGGGGGGGGGGGGGGGCGCGGGGGGGGGGGGGGGGGGGTCGGCCGAAAAGGAGAGAGAGACGCACTGACAGAGAAATATGACGATTATGTATGTTCAAACAATAAGTGTGTCAATAGAAGTGAACGAGTTAACGATCGAATTAACGAAAACGCAAATCACAGCAAAAGAGAACATCGCGATAGAGCTAACTAAATACACCTGTCAACAACAAAAACTATAAGGGAAAGAGCCAATGTAAATAAAAACAGACAGAGGGAATAATAATCAAAGCTACAACAAACTGAGAAATGTCAGAGTAAACGTAAACACAGGCAAATAACACCGTCTTATTTACACACACGGAGAAGATAACTTGAGAACTGATAGAGGGAGATCAAAAAGACATTGAAACATCTTGAACGGACAACACGGGGCATTAACGCTTGGGTATGTATTTGTTGAAGTCCTATTCTCCTGCATGATCTGAAGGGTGATGGTCACCGCATATAAAATGATTTGGACGTGTCGTCAGGTCTTTAGCAGAGCACATAACATGATAGTCGTCGTTGAATCTGTTATACAGGAGACATTTCATGTTTGTGAACGTGTTGTTAGAACGCTACATCACAGGGGCATAGGGGGCCTGAACGAAGGTGTGTGTGTGATGGTGGGGATTGTTAATTTGCAATGGAACTACAGTTTATCCTCGATACATTAAACCTCAGTAACCAGAAACGCCAATAATCCGAATGAGCCAGTATTGTTGGCGCCAGAATGTGTGGACTGCTGTCACAAAATGACTTTTGGGTCGTTCTCTTGTTCACTACGGCCGTATCCTGGACATTTGTTGTATTGATTATTTTACTTGTTTCAGTGACCGGCACCCTGTTTCTTTCTCTGTTGTATTTTCAACATTCCTCCACTCCTTTTAGTATATTTTGTCTCTTCTGTTTACCTGACCATCCCTGCTGAAGATAGTAGACAGGTGATGCAATATTGAAACGACAGGCATATTCTCGTGTACACAACCTTTGCCGCTACCGATTAACACGAAAATCGCCAGCGTATTTGTCTAATTGCTGATAAGGCCAGGATGCGCTACATATAAGAGATTACTTGTCTGGGTGGCACATTTTGGACATACAAGGATGACCTAATCGCTTCCTGTCCGACTTGTTATGACAAGATCACTTTAGATAGTATTAATTTGTTACATCTGAAACTCATTGTCGTATGAGTTTACAGATGTGTTGGTGAGTTCGCCTGCCAGGCAATCGGATGTATATATGGGAGACGTGACCTTTGCATCACGCGCAAAATTATTCCATTTCGGAATATTTTGAAGTTACCCCACCCAACACTTTTGTTGGAAATGATTGGAGCCCTGAGCAGCTGCATAACAAACAGATGCGGGGGTAGGACAGGCATATAACCTGACACGTTTCAGTGTTATTTCACTGTGAGAATCGCTTGCCAAAGACACCAGACTTGCCAGTAGTTAGAATCAGGATTCCATCTTATCAGACCTGACACCTGTTATTGGAGTATACACAAGGACTTACAAAACAGCCCAGGAAACTCTTATCAATTTAATAAGGAAAGCCACTGTCTGAGGAAACTGAACACACGGAGTCATAGAGGGAATTATCTTATAAAAGTAACGACCCCCAAGAACACGTGTAAGAGGCCTAATCAAGTGCCTTAACTTCATTCATCTGAGCAAAAAAGTATTTGAGCCAGGATTGGCTTGATGGTGGTACCAGGAGGGTGCTAATCTCTGGAACAAAGTGAGGGTAGAAGTGGACTGATGTAGAAACGCAGGACCAGCTTGGCAGTTACTCCTTGACATTTCTGGGAGCGTGCTGTGCCTTTAATCTTGACCAGAGACGAACGAACGAACTTTATTTTCAAAGGGTTTAGAATTGGGCACGCAGGCCCGTCTGACATTCTGCTCTTCCTTTCTCTCACCTTTCATACTGAATTCATTTATTCTCACATGCATTTTATATATCAATTTCAAGGAATTCAACGTTGTAAAGTAAAATAAAATAACACACTCATATTAACATTAACTACTTATAAGCATGACATAAAATATATTGAAAAGTACAAACATCGTCATGAGAAACTACAGTTGATATAAGAAAAGATAATCCGATTAAGGGGGCATGTAATCAGAACTCATAAAGTATTCGAAAAGTCTACGATTGTATGAATAGGGACTGAGGTTGTTTCTTATGTGGAAGACAATTCCAAAGATGAGCAGCAGAGTACGCTAAGCTTTTCTTGAATAAGTCAAGCCTAGGCTTGGGCACTTTCAATTTGTTAAAGCGTTGACTGCGTCTTTCATTGTATTTGAACATTGGCCACGTATATGCTGGAGCATTATGTGACAGGATTTTATGAACAAATTTAGCTTTGTTAAACAGAAGGCGCTTTCTTAAGGGCAGTATTTGGAGTTTTTTTTATATAGATCTACACACCGAGTTAGGTAGTTGTCAGAGACTAGACGCACTGCACGCTTTTGTAGTGAACGGGGTGTCTTTGTGTTGGACATTGAGCAACCATCCCAGATTGTGGAGCAATAGTCAAGGTTTGCTTGTAGGTGATATATGTATGTATATATATATATATATTATATATATATTATATATATATATATATAATATATATATATATATATATATATATATATATATATATATATATATATATGTGACAGCGCCATCTTGAAGTCTGTCGTTCTAGGCGCTGGCCCCATCTGGGCAGTCATATTGTCTATGTGGTTTAGTGCTTTTTGATCACGTTATCTTCAAGCAGATTTATTACAAGGCCATAATAAGCCTACGAATTAGTTGTGTTTTTGCTCTAGTTGTGTAAATCTGTGTTTTCATGCATTCTAGAGCAAAATATCGCGAGTGTTGTTTAAGTAGCCAAGATTAATACGCCTAGCGCAGTAAAGTGAGTGATTAGCCTAGTGCCTATAAAAAGAGATAGCGAGCTACCAGCGGACCTTTCCTAGTATCAGCCGCCAGAGAGAACAGACGACAGAGCCAAGCTGTAAATGCCTTGAGCACGTGAGTTAATTTAAATTAGAATTAATTTTATATAATTCTAGAATTATATTCAGCACGAGTCTGTTTTAATGTTTAGTGAAATAGATAGATGTGTTTCCAAAGGAAATGTCTTTTTAGGACATTATGATTTAGTCTTGAAGAAATGATAGATGAGTGAAAATAATGTTTGATAGGTTTTATTAGGCACGCAAAGCCTAAATCCAGATGTGAGAATTTAGTATCAAGTATTTCATCCATCAGACCGGGCAAATTTAGTAAGAGTGTTTTATACATGAAACTGGACAGAGAAGCATCTATTACTTGAATTTAGATAAGATTAACGATCGCAAGATAGTAGCCTCGTGGTGATAAAAGGCGGCGATAGCGAGTCTGATTAAACACGCTTCGCGTGGTAAACCTATAATATGTTATGCCGAGCGACACGCGGTGTATTTAGTCCCAGTTTGGCTTAAGTCGAGAATAATTATATTGTATTCTTTATGTAAGAGTAATTTAGTGTATTTCACGTTTATTGATAATTCTACTGTATATTTAATGGGTTACTGTGAGGTGAGAATATGTATTTAGATTTCTGGAGAGCGCGAGGCCACTCCTTTGTTGAGACGTGTTTCTCTGGTTGCTCCTGGTGGAGCATGGAAACACCAATGCGGCTGGTGTCCACCACAAGCCGACAAGAAGCATTTTTATGCTATTGCAGTGGTTGTTTCGGTAACGATGTGTTTCATGTGATGAGATTCCCAGCCGCACGAGTCGTCACATACGACATGCTTCAGAATGCAGTAACGAATATTGAGATAGACCAGTTGTGAGGTAGTAGTTAATTCTCATTATTGAGATTATTTGTTGTACATGTATTGAAGAATATTATTTTATGTCCAGTTGATTATTATTGTTGTGTGAACAATGGTTTGTGAGAGCACGTGGGCGTACCAGATGTATATTTCTCTTCTCCGCTCCTGAGGGAGCATGGGGCCACCGGTGTGGTTTGCCTCAGCATGAAGCATTCAGATGCTCTTGCAGTAGTGGTTTCGGTAGCAACCTATGTTACCCGGTGCGATTGCCAGCCTCATGCACAACACCATACTAGTCGCATTGGACGACACGCATGAGTGTGTGAGATAGTTGATGATATCAGGTGGGCGCATGTTTTCTGTATGGTAAGTGTTATTATCCATGCTATTGATGTTCACTTAGACGTTGTTTTATTTATTATTTTTCAGACAGTCTATGAACACTGACTGGGTGTTTGTTGGATTGTTTGTTGGATTGTTTGTTGGATTGTTTGTTTGGTGTTCGGTGGAATTAAATGTTGATCTGCTTAAGGCTTTGGGTTGCTTGAATTGTTAAGTCTGCTGCTGAGAGGGTTGCAAGCAACCAATAATTGCAACCCCTGTCAAACGATCCTTTATAAATTTTCTTAGTGCACGGGTCTTGGGTGTGAGGCACCCCTAGCGCCCCTGTCACATATATATATATATATATATATATATATATATATATATATATATATATATATATATATATATATATATATATATATATATAATATATATATATATATATATATATAATATATTTTCATGCGTCTTCATCTAGGAAATGTTTGATTTTAGCTAACTGGTAAACTTTCATTGCCGTTTGCTTGGTCAGTGCATGTACACGTGAGTTCCAATTTAGATGGTGGTCAACAACTATACCTAGAGTTTTATGTTCATTAACGTTTTCAATTAGTGAGGTACCAATGTAGATCTGAAGTGTGGTTTTCTCTGAATTTTGTAATTTTTGTCTAGTTGATATTAACATGCATTTTGTTTTAATTATATTTATTAGCATGCGATTTCCGTTGCTCTACTTGATCAGATTATCTGTGTCTTTTTGTAACAAAAGTTCGAGTCTGTTACAACTGTTATCACTCTTGTAAACAGTACAGTCGTCTGCGAACAGGTCACAGGAGGAGTGCTTGATGTGTAGTGGAAGGTCGTTAATGTACATGGCAAAAAAGTAGAGGACCAAGAATAGAACCCTGAGGAACACCGGTATTTATTGCGGCTGGGTTTGAATATGAGTTATTGTAAGAAAAGAAATGAGTTAATTATTGTCACCAGTTGAAAGTTTACTTTTGATGTTTCTAGTTTGTTAATTAAAATAGCGTGATCTATCATATCAAATGCTTTTTTAAAGTCTACAAAGACTGCCCCACACATATTATCGTTGTTAATATTTAGGTGCCAGTTGTCTATCGTCTTAGTTAGAGCAGTATGACATGAATGTTTAGGTCTGAACCCCGACTGACTATCAATTAGACGCGAGAACTCCAGTGACCTATCTGCACAGAACCAACCCATCAGCGGGAGCAGAACATACCATAGGAAGTACAGTAGCCCTATAAGCTACCAAGTGACCTTTAAACTAACTCCCCATCACAACCGTGATGAAAACTTTTTTTGCTTATAATTCATTATTCAAATTTTCTAAAACCTTGTTAAAATTAAATGATTATTAAATCCGTTGTTTGTAATTATTACAAATTTAACTTCGATTCAATAATTTTAAATGTACTACATGTTTGTCTCAGTCAATTTACTAAACACACTCTAAACAGAGTGATACCAGAATAACAAGAATTCCACTGAGTAAATCAGAGGTGGGGGCTTGACGAGCTAAAATAGTAATTGCTTAATCCTTTACAAAAGTTGTCGGCAGATTATAGAATTAACGTGCTCAGCCAATGCAGCATTGTTTTTGCTTATCTGAATATCTTGTGAATACTACCTTGGGATAGAAGCGTCATTACCCTTCTATCTACATCTCTGCCAAGAGTAATCTTGTGCGAAGGTAGACACCTTTGACGACCCACTTTAGATAATCTTGAGTTTTGGCCACTGTTGGACCACTACTGCAGAGCTAAGGGGAGGCAACCCGTGACAACTGCGACATCACACAACAGAAATGGAATCCAGTGGAATCTGACTAAACAGCTTGATGATCTGGATTTTGCAGATGACTTGGCTCTTCTGTCCAATAACCATAATCAGATGCAAGACAACATGAGAATTCTCGATGAGAGGTCACAACAAGTGCGCCTGAAAATACACAGGGAAAAGACAAAGATTATGAGAATAAATGCAAGAAATGATAACAAGGTTGAACTTGAAGAAACACCACTAAAGGCTTTAGAATCGTACACGTATCTTGGAAGCAATATAGACAAAGTTGGAGGGACAGAAAGTGATATCAAAATAAGAATACATAAAGCAAGAGGAGCTTTCATTGCATTGTGAAACATATGGAGAACAAGAGAAATCAAGTCCAACACAAAAATAAGAATCTTCAACTCAAATGTGAAGTCAGTCCTATTGTATGGAGAACAACAAAAACAACAACCAAAAAGCTACAGACTTTTATAAACGGGTGCTTGCATAGAATAGAAGGACTGAAATGGTATGACAAAGTCACAAATGTGGAATTGATGACAAGAACCAGACAAGTGCCAGTGGAACAAGAGTTGAGAAGAAGACGCGGATAGCACAGGACAGGAAGACTTGGTATGTGTTTGTTGAAGGCCTATGCTCCTTGGGGAGCTAAAGGGTATTGATTGATTGAACGAACCAGAAATGCCAATAATCAGAATGAGCCAGTATTGTTGGCGCCAGAAAGTGTTGACTGCGCCTGAGCTTAAAAACTTTAAAGTTGCTTCGAAACGCAATTGCGTATACGAATCATGTAAATGTGCCTAGTCGTGCACGTGTGCGTGTATTGTAAATATGTTGTTACAAGTTATGACTCCAGATTAACTGGCTATGGCAATCTGACATGGTAACTGTTTGCGCGTCGGTCATCATATCTTACTCATCCCCGAAATCATTCTAAGGAATAACATTCTTCAGCCTCATAATTTTGTTCTCCTTATCCTCCCCTTTTCTCATCATCACCTGAGCAGGCTCACGTGCTAATATTTTTCTGCCAGTGTTGACTTTTTTGTTATTGTTCCGCTAGCATTTCCGTACAAGAATGTTGTCTACGCGTAACTTTAGAGCCCGGCGTTCTTGATAGAGTTGTAAGATACAGTAATAGTATTAATAAATTATAATCAATACTGGTGATGGTGATGCATGTTGTTGTTGTAGAGCAGCAGCAGTATTTGTTGTTGTTATAGAATAGTAGTCATAGTCATGAGCGTTTCCTCTCCCCGTATAGCACGGGGCCACCACTACAGGTGGCTCCTTGCAGAAATTATGTCCCACAAGTCTGGCATCATAGGAAAACTACTTAAACAAGGCTGCACAAAAGCTTTTCGTTTGGTTTTTGTTTTAATAACCATCTTCATTGCACATGGACAACTCCATCAGTGCTCCGATCTTCTCCATTAGATCACCCAAGGAGGACTTTAGCACAGTGCACGAACTCCGTAGCACCAACGAGGATCCCAATGTGTGTATAGGAGTATGGCCTACTTTTTACGATTTACAACAGCCGAGGGATTATTAGCGTGCGCAACTTGCACAAGGGACCTCCTATTTTTTCAACCTTATCCCAGAAGGCTTTTATTTCACAGAACTAGGTCACTATGTCCACCATTTTTCCTAATGCACAATTTCAGACATGATACTGTCGTAGATGTTTTTCAGATAGGTAATAGATGTTTATAGTCCTGTCTGAGCAGAGGTGATAGTGATACTATGTGAGAGTAAGGTGTAGAAATAGTTTCTGTTTCACCAGGTGATCGTGTAAGAGAAAGGACAGTCTCTGGGTTGAGTAATTTCTCTAATCCAGCCTATCGTACGACTATCTTTAAATCATACGCACTTTCTCTCCTTATACAAAATACAAGTTACACTGCACCCACGATCACACAATTCTGTGACAAATACGCACAAGACGTGAAAACAAACTATGGATAACAAATAGGGTAGGGGTTGATCAACCCAATAACTTAAGGTTTAATTAAGTTTATTTATCACTAGAACTTTACAACATAAATCATATACAACAATAGATCATGGTTTTACAGACAAAATGAAAATTAATCAAATAGGTTCTCCCCTCTGGTAAAGGAAAATAGAAAAAGATCCCAACAGAGGTAAATTCACCCAAAAGATCAAACGTTAACAATAAGTGTATGGGATAGTCCGTAAAGAAAAACAAAGGACAAGTCCCTAATTAATCTATCCCGTAAATACTCAGATTAATGAGAACAAAAGAGAAAAGATTTGTATGATAGTGGTTAACAACAGAAATAAGTTTCTTTCTCCGTTCATTCAATTCACATACGTACAGTGGCCACTTTCATAATTCGCTTACCAATAGATGTCGCAGGCATTCCGTGGAAATAAACACTAATAAGTAACATGACTACTCAGTGTCATATTAAGTTTTGCCAAATCCAGCCCCAGACTAGCCGTAGTTGCTGACTGCACGTTTCATGGTAGTCGCTAGAGTTGGTGATTTAATTTTCCTGGGTAAAATACGGTATCTCTGCCTTCAGTTGGTTGGAGTAAGGTTCATACGTGGTGGTCACCGACATAAGATGAAGAATACAGATATATTCTGTGTTGTCTAGCCTCTGAATGCTGAGACACTATTTGAAGTTACACAAATGTTGCTGACAATATATTTGGCCACAGTTGGCTGATGAGATTGGTAAAAATGAAATCTGGTAATAGTTCTGGTCCAGTTAACCTTTACAATTATTGTTCTAGTTTGGTCTCTCTCATAAAATGAAGAAAATGGACTGCACAGGTCATAGCCTGAAGACTCAACAATATTATAAAGTTTCTGTTTGCTTATAAGATTATAAGACTATAGAACGTAAGTTCATATGATCATAAGTCCGCTAGTATGCAGGTTTTGACCAGCCTATATTATAGGAAAGAAAATATAAACATTTAAACATAATATCAATATTATATCTACCACGTGTTAAAGTAAGCCCTCTTCACCGCTCCGTTATAAATTAGATCTAAAACACAAGGGTCTAGCTTATCCTATCATTTTTTTTTAACGTGTGATATGAACACTAGTCATTTATGAACTTTACATAAAATAGATAGAAGTAAATAATATATATACCGTCAGTAGACAGTTATTTAATGTATGTACTAGTCAATTTCAAACATCTCTTTCTGGGAAATACAGTGCAGACCTGATAAGCAGAACTCACCAGGGACCCAAGAAATAGTTCTTCTTATCAGAAATTCCTCTTATCAGATAAGAGTTCAAGCATATGGTAATGCATTTGCAACGTACAATGCAATAATGAATTAGCGTTGAATACGACAGATGTATGACACAGAAAATATGTAAATCACCAAAAGTGTTAATGTACAATGTTGGCACAGATATCTAGATAATAACAGCACTTTTTACACTTTGAAAAGAAAAAGCTGCAATTTTCCTCTGTATCTTAGTACCCGTACTTGAATGAATAAAAATGGCTTTCCATGACATCCTTAAATTCAAAGAAATGATAAATTAAATCATCTTTGCATCCAGCCTGCATTATATACATGTCTGTTTTATCCATGCAATTTGAAACTTCCAACTGTGAAATAGTTTGTACCGTTAACCCACAGTCATCATTATCTCTAGAATTTGTAAACTCTTAAATGATAAAGCACTCTTAAATGAAAAAGTCTGTAATTTTCCTCTGTGCCTTGGTACCTGAGTTAATAAAATGTCTTTCCATGGCCTCTTTAAATCCAAAGAAATGAGAAATTAAATCATCTTGGCATCCAGCCTGCATTATATGCATGTTAATTTTATCCATGCAATTTGAAACGATATAGTCGATGAAGCAAAGGTTCCACAGAAGTTTCAATTATAATACTGCCATTACAAGTATTTGATACAACCGTGTTTTCATCATCTGTATCATCTCCAACTTTAAAGCCTGCTTTTCGAAAACAGTTTGCAATAGTCACAGGCAACACTTTACCCCATGCAGATTTCAACATAACAATAGCGTCCAGAAGGGGTATCTTGAAGTCTTCAGCAACCAAGTCTGCATCAATGTGACCTACAAGTTTGGACAACATTGCTGACCTATAATGAACCTTCAGATTTTGAATAATACCTTGGTCACAAGGCTGAAGTTTGGATGTCGCATTTGGTGGTAAAAATAAAAGTTCTGTTGCTTTTAGATTTTGAACATTTAGGTGGGCTGAACAGTTGTCAAGCACCAAAAGAACTTTGCGATGTTGACGTTCCATAGAATGATCAAATGCATGTAGCCACTTGGTGAAAATGTCTGATGTCATCCAGGCTTTTGAATTAGCTGCATAATCAACACACAGTTTTTTTCAAACCTTTAAAACAGCGTGGATTTTTGAATTTACCGATTACAAGTAATGGCAATTTTTCTGAACCATCCATATTTGTACACACAACAGCTGTGATTCTTTCTTTCGATTTTTTTCCCCCCATGACACTTTTCATTTCTGAAGGAAAAAGTCTTGTCAGGCAGCAATCTCCAAAACAATCCAGTTTCATCAGTATTAAACACATCAGCGGAATTATACCTACTCATGGCTGGTTTTAGCACATCCTCAGTCCATGACTCGGTAGTCGTTTCATTAACAGAATGCCTTTCCCCACACAAAGCTTTGTAAGTAGTGTTGTGCCGTTTTTTAAAACGACCCAACCAGCCAGGACTACATTTCCAGCCAGTCCGACCTTCCAGAAGTGCTAACTCTTCTGCCTTTGCAGTTAATATAGGTCCATTTACAGGAACATTTGCTGATCTCGCCATGGTGAACCATTTTAGGAGTGCCGTGTCAACAACATCACACGCCGCTTTTCAGTTCTTCATTCTGTGACAATCAACTTGTCCACTATAAAACATTTTTCTGTACCTATCCTTATTTTTTATGATTCCTGAAAGCGTTGATTTTGGAATGTCGAATTCCTTTGCTATTTCCATTTTCTTTTTGCCACTATTTTCCACTTCTTGTAATAGCTCAATCTTTCTTTTCAAAGATATGGATTTTAACTTTCCAGCCATTTTTAGAGGGAAAATAACTCAAATTCTAATACCGACGAAGCGCGCAATTTCCGAAAATAGCCGAAAAGTTGTACAAAAGTCGAGGTACTGTATTTGAAAAAAGTTCGTCTTAAGCAGATCAAATTATATAGTCGGGACACGTTTAATCGTTCGGCATATCCGAAAATTCGTGATAAACGGATTCCGCTTAACCGGACATTTTTTACAAAGACAAAGAAGAAAAATTGCCGGGGATAAACAAATTGTTCCTCACAACAGAAATTCGCTACATCCGAGATCGCCTTAAGCGGTCTGCACTGTAGCGAGTAATTTTTACTTTACAGCTGGAAAAATTTAGCTATAAGTTATTTAATACATTATTCAATTGAACACAGAAAATCCCAGTGAAATATAAATGAAAACTTTAAACACATTTAAATCACTTAAGATGCTAGTATATAAATTACCACAAAACCAGAAGAAATTGAAAATATCTCCACGAATATATAAGAAGTACTATGTACGAAAACTCTCATAATATTGAGCTAGTTATTCTCAGAATTCTCTGAGTGACTGATATCTGAGCTAGGATAGACGGGGAATATATCTATGGATTCCGTTCTTTCGCTCCTTAATGTGAAAGTCACACCTCTGACCAGGGCCGGGCCAATTTGCCGTTCCATTCCTGAATAAAAGGTAATTTCTTCACCTCTGCCGCCTCTCAGCTACGTAAGTAATTCCCTTGAAAATGTAACACTCCAAGTACCTCTCAGGCTTATCGCTCTGTTTCTCTGATCAAAGAACGATTGCGCCGTAATGCTCACTTTGCTCTGTTCCACGTTCATGCTTAATTGCCAGATGGCTCACGTGTTAATTGCGATGGTGAATCAGGCGTTACTGTATAGCAAAAAATAAACTAGATGGGGAGGGGCAAAAGTGGATGATCACTGCTGCACTATTTCCATATGTGACAGATACCCAGTCGGCAAAAACATGGTGAATGATTCCAGGAGTAATGGTGTTGCATACGTCAGTAAAATGTGCTGTGCTGCCAGATGCGTCAGTAAAATGTGCTGTGCTGCCAGATGCGTCAGTAAAATGTGCTGTGCTGCCACATGCGTCAGTAAAATGTGCTGAACTGCCAGATGCATCAGTAAAATGTGCTGTGCTGCCACATGCGTCAGTAAAATGTGCTGTGCTGCCAGATGCATCAGTAAAATGTGCTGTGCTGCCACATGCGTCAGTAAAATGTGCTGTGCTGCCACATGCGTCAGTAAAATGTGCTGAACTGCCAGATGCATCAGTAAAATGTGCTGTGCTGCCACATGCGTCAGTAAAATGTGCTGTGCTGCCAGATGCATCAGTAAAATGTGCTGTGCTGCCAGATGCGTCAGTAAAATGTGCTGTGCTGCCAGATGCATCAGTAAAATGTGCTGTGCTGCCAGACTTTATGGGACACCTTGAATTTCTTGGCGGAGCATCCCATCGACAGAGTGGTTAGAACACTTGCCTCACACAAGTTAATGGGTTCTAGGTTCAAAACCTGGTGGTATCACGCTCCGGTCTGCCCAGCTGTAAATGAGTACCTGACTGTGCTGTTAGGGAAGGCAAATAAAAGTGAGACAAGGAACTGGTCATCCCCACCTTATAAAGCTGAGACCTAGTATAGTCAAGTCTATGACACTTCACCTCCCTACAGCAGTATCTGTTTCTGGACTACTCTTACCTTATTTCCTGACATCCACTGATGTAGACCTTGTAAACTACTGTCTGTTGTTGTTGTTGTTGCTACTCCAGACATCCACTGATGTAGACCTTGGTCACTACTGTCTGTTGTTGTTGCTGTTGTTGTTGTTCCTACTCCAGACATCCACTGATTTAGACCTTGTTCACTACTTTCTGTTGTTGTTGTTGTTCCTACTCCAGACATCCCCTGGTGTAGATAATGTCTGTATCTTGGTCACTACTGTCTGTTGTTGTTGTTCCTACTCCAGACATCCACTGATGTAGACCTTGGTCACTACTTTCTGTTGTTGTTGTTGTTCCTACTCCAGACATCCACTGATGTAGACCTTGTTCACTACTTTCTGTTGTTGTTGTTGTTGCTACTCCAGACATCCACTGATGTAGACCTTGGTCACTACTTTCTGTTGTTGTTGTTGTTCCTACTCCAGACATCCACTGATTTAGACCTTGTTCACTACTTTCTGTTGTTGTTGTTCCTACTCCAGACATCCACTGATGTAGACCTTGTTCACTACTTTCTGTTGTTGTTGTTGTTGCTACTCCAGACATCCACTGATTTAGACTTTGTTCACTACTTTCTGTTGTTGTTGTTGTTCCTACTCCAGACATCCACTGATTTAGACCTTGTTCACTACTGTCTGCTGTTGTTGTTCCTACTCCAGACATCCACTGATTTAGACCTTGTTCACCACTGTCTGCTGTTGTTGTTGCTACTCCAGACATCCACTGATTTAGACCTTGTTCACTACTGTCTGTTGTTGTTGTTGTTGTTGTTCCTACTCCAGACATCCACTGATTTAGACCTTGTTCACTACTGTCTGTTGTTGTTGTTGTTGTTGTTCCTACTCCAGACATCCACTGATTTAGACCTTGTTCACTATTGTCTGCTGTTGTTGTTGTTCCTACTCCAGACATCCACTGATTTAGACCTTGTTCACTACTGTCTGTTGTTGTTGTTGTTCCTACTCCAGACATCCACTGATTTAGACCTTGTTCACTACTGTCTGTTGTTGTTGTTGTTCCTACTCCAGACATCCACTGATTTAGACCTTGTTCACTACTGTCTGTTGTTGTTGTTGTTGTTCCTACTCCAGACATCCACTGATTTAGACCTTGTTCACTACTGTCTGTTGTTGTTGTTGTTGTTGTTCCTACTCCAGACATCCACTGATTTAGACCTTGTTCACTACTGTCTGTTGTTGTTGTTGTTGTTCCTACTCCAGACATCCACTGATTTAGACCTTGTTCACTACTGTCTGTTGTTGTGTTTGTTCCTACTCCAGACATTCTCTGATTTAGACCTTGTTCACTACTGTCTGTTGTTGTTGTTGTTCCTACTCCAGACATCCACTGATTTAGACCTTGTTCACTACTGTCTGCTGTTGTTGTTGCTACTCCAGACATCCACTGATTTAGACCTTGTTCACTACTGTCTGTTGTTGTTGTTGTTCCTACTCCAGACATCCACTGATTTAGACCTTGTTCACTACTGTCTGCTGTTGTTGTTCCTACTCCAGACATCCACTGATTTAGACCTTGTTCACTACTGTCTGCTGTTGTTGTTCCTACTCCAGACATCCACTGATTTAGACCTTGTTCACTACTGTCTGCTGTTGTTGTTCCTACTCCAGACATCCACTGATTTAGACCTTGTTCACTACTGTCTGCTGTTGTTGTTCCTACTCCAGACATCCACTGATTTAGACCTTGTTCACTACTGTCTGCTGTTGTTGTTGCTACTCCAGACATCCACTGATTTAGACCTTGGTCACTACTTTCTGTTGTTGTTGTTCCTACTCCAGACATCGACTGATGTAGACCTTGTTCACTACTTTCTGTTGTTGTTGTTCCTACTCCAGACATCCACTGATGTAGACCTTGTTCACTACTTTCTGTTGTTGTTGTTCCTACTCCAGACATCCACTGATGTAGACCTTGTTCACTACTTTCTGTTGTTGTTGTTCCTACTCCAGACATCCACTGATGTAGACCTTGTTCACTACTTTCTGTTGTTGTTGTTCCTACTCCAGACATCCACTGATGTAGACCTTGTTCACTACTTTCTGTTGTTGTTGTTCCTACTCCAGACATAAACTGATTTAGACCTTGTTCACTACTTTCTGTTGTTGTTGTTGTTGCTACTCCAGACATCCACTGATTTAGATCTTGGTCACTACTTTCTGTTGTTGTTGTTCCTACTCCAGACATCCACTGATGTAGACCTTGTTCACTACTTTCTGTTGTTGTTGTTCCTACTCCAGACATCCACTGATGTAGACCTTGTTCACTACTTTCTGTTGTTGTTGTTGTTGCTACTCCAGACATCCACTGATTTAGACCTTGTTCACTACTTTCTGTTGTTGTTGTTGTTCCTACTCCAGACATCCACTGATGTAGACCTTGTTCACTACTTTCTGTTGTTGTTGTTGTTCCTACTCCAGACATCCACTGATGTAGACCTTGTTCACTACTTTCTGTTGTTGTTGCTACTCCAGACATCCACTGATTTAGACCTTGTTCACTACTTTCTCTTGTTGTTGTTGTTCCTACTCCAGACATCCACTGATTTAGACCTTGTTCACTACTTTCTGTTGTTGTTGTTCCTACTCCAGACATCCACTGATGTAGACCTTGTTCACTACTTTCTGTTGTTGTTGTTCCTACTCCAGACATCCACTGATTTAGACCTTGTTCACTACTTTCTGTTGTTGTTGTTCCTACTCCAGACATCCACTGATTTAGACCTTGTTCACTACTGTCTGTTGTTGTTGTTGTTGTTCCTACTCCAGACATCCACTGATTTAGACCTTGTTCACTACTGTCTGTTGTTGTTGTTGTTCCTACTCCAGACATCCACTGATTTAGACCTTGTTCACTACTGTCTGTTGTTGTTGTTGTTCCTACTCCAGACATCCACTGATTTAGACCTTGTTCACTACTGTCTGTTGTTGTTGTTGTTGTTCCTACTCCAGACATCCACTGATTTAGACCTTGTTCACTACTGTCTGTTGTTGTTGTTACTCCAAGTTGTTTAGTTCCTACTACTCCTACTCCACATCCACTGATTTAGACCTTGTTCACTACTGTCCTACTCTGTTAGACACTTTCTTGTTGTGTTTGTTGTTCCTACTCCAGACATCCACTGATTTAGACCTTGTTCACTACTGTCTGTTGTTGTTGTTGTTCCTACTCCAGACATCCACTGATGTAGACCTTGTTCACTACTTTCTGTTGTTGTTGTTGTTCCTACTCCAGACATCCACTGATGTAGACCTTCTTCACTACTTTCTGTTGTTGTTGCTACTCCAGACATCCACTGATTTAGACCTTGTTCACTACTTTCTGTTGTTGTTGTTCCTACTCCAGACATCCACTGATGTAGACCTTGTTCACTACTGTCTGCTGTTGTTGTTCCTACTCCAGACATCCACTGATTTAGACCTTGTTCACTACTGTCTGTTGTTGTTGTTCCTACTCCAGACATCCACTGATGTAGACCTTGTTCACTACTTTCTGTTGTTGTTGTTGTTCCTACTCCAGACATCCACTGATGTGTAGACCTTGTTCACTACTTTCTGTTGTTGTTGTTCCTACTCCAGACATCCACTGATGTAGACCTTGTTCACTACTTTCTGTTGTTGTTGTTGTTCCTACTCCAGACATCCACTGATGTAGACCTTCTTCACTACTTTCTGTTGTTGTTGCTACTCCAGACATCCACTGATGTAGACCTTCTTCACTACTTTCTGTTGTTGTTGCTACTCCAGACATCCACTGATTTAGACCTTGTTCACTACTTTCTGTTGTTGTTGTTCCTACTCCAGACATCCACTGATGTAGACCTTGTTCACTACTTTCTGTTGTTGTTGTTGTTGCTACTCCAGACATCCACTGATTTAGATCTTGGTCACTACTTTCTGTTGTTGTTGTTCCTACTCCAGACATCCACTGATGTAGACCTTGTTCACTACTTTCTGTTGTTGTTGTTCCTACTCCACACATCCACTGATGTCGACCTTGTTTCCTACTTTCTGTTGTTGTTGTTGTTGTTGCTACTCCAGACATCCACCTTGTTCACTGATGTTGTTGTTGTTGTTCCTACTCCAGACATGTAGATAATGACCTGACCTTGTTCACTACTTTCTGTTGTTGTTGTTCCTACTCCAGACATCCACTGATGTAGACCTTGTTCACTACTTTCTGTTGTTGTTGTTGCTACTCCAGACATCCACTGATTTAGACCTTGTTCACTACTTTCTGTTGTTGTTGTTCCTACTCCAGACATCCCCTGATGTAGATAATGTCTGTACCTTGGTCACTACTGTCTGTTGTTGTTGTTCCTACTCCAGACATCCACTGATGTAGACCTTGTTCACTACTTTCTGTTGTTGTTGTTCCTACTCCAGACATCCACTGATGTAGACCTTGTTCACTACTTTCTGTTGTTGTTGTTGTTCCTACTCCAGACATCCACTGATGTAGACCTTGTTCACTACTTTCTGTTGTTGTTGTTCCTACTCCAGACATCCACTGATGTAGACCTTGTTCACTACTTTCTGTTGTTGTTGTTCCTACTCCAGACATCCACTGATGTAGACCTTGTTCACTACTTTCTGTTGTTGTTGTTCCTACTCCAGACATCCACTGATGTAGACCTTGTTCACTACTTTCTGTTGTTGTTGTTGCTACTCCAGACATCCACTGATGTAGACCTTGTTCACTACTTTCTGTTGTTGTTGTTCCTACTCCAGACATCCACTGATGTAGACCTTGTTCACTACTTTCTGTTGTTGTTGTTGCTACTCCAGACATCCACTGATTTAGACCTTGTTCACTACTTTCTCTTGTTGTTGTTGTTCCTACTCCAGACATCCACTGATTTAGACCTTGTTCACTACTTTCTGTTGTTGTTGTTCCTACTCCAGACATCCCCTGATGTAGATAATGTCTGTACCTTGTTCACTACTTTCTGCTGTTGTTCCTACTCCAGACATCTTCTGATGTAGATAATGTCTGCATCTTGGTCACTACTGTCTGTTGTTGTTGTTGCTACTCCAGACATCCACTGATGTAGATAATGTCTGTACCTTGGTCACTACTGTCTGTTGTTGTTGTTCCTACTCCAGACATCCCCTGATGTAGATAATGTCTGTACCTTGGTCACTACTGTCTGTTGTTGTTGTTCCTACTCCAGACATCCCCTGATGTAGATAATGTCTGTACCTTGGTCACTACTGTCTGTTGTTGTTGTTCCTACTCCAGACATCCCCTGATGTAGATAATGTCTGTACCTTGGTCACTACTGTCTGTTGTTGTTGTTCCTACTCCAGACATCCCCTGATGTAGATAATGTGTAAACCTGTCACTACCTGTTGTGACTACTGTCTGTTGTTGTTCCTACTCCAGACATCCCCTGATGTAGATAATGTCTGTACCTTGGTCACTACTGTCTGTTGTTGTTGTTCCTACTCCAGACATCCCCTGATGTAGATAATGTCTGAACCTTGGTCACTACTGTCTGTTGTTGTTGTTCCTACTCCAGACATCCCCTGATGTAGATAATGTCTGAACCTTGGTCACTACTGTCTGTTGTTCCTACTCCAGACATCCCCTAATGTAGATAATGTCTGAACCTTGGTCACTACTATCTGTTGTTGTTGTTCCTACTCCAGACATCTTCTGATGTAGATAATGTCTGAACCTTGGTCACTACTGTCTGTTGTTGTTGTTCCTACTCCAGACATCCCCTGATGTAGATAATGTCTGAACCTTGGTCACTACTGTCTGTTGTTGTTGTTCCTACTCCAGACATCCCCTGATGTAGATAATGTCTGTACCTTGGTCACTACTGTCTGTTGTTGTTGTTCCTACTCCAGACATCCCCTGATGTAGATAATGTCTGAACCTTGGTCACTACTGTCTGTTGTTGTTGTTCCTACTCCAGACATCCCCTGATGTAGATAATGTCTTAACCTTGGTCACTACTGTCTGTTGTTCCTACTCCAGACATCCCCTAATGTAGATAATGTCTGAACCTTGGTCACTACTTTCTGTTGTTGTTGTTCCTACTCCAGACATCTTCTGATGTAGATAATGTCTGTACCTTGGTCACTACTTTCTGTTGTTGTTCCTACTCCAGACATTCCCTGATGTAGATAATGTCTGAACCTTGGTCACTACTGTCTGTTGTTGTTGTTCCTACTCCAGACATCTTCTGATGTAGATAATGTCTGAACCTTGGTCACTACTGTCTGTTGTTGTTGTTCCTACTCCAGACATCCCCTGATGTAGATAATGTCTGAACCTTGGTCACTACTGTCTGTTGTTGTTGTTCCTACTCCAGACATCCCCTGATGTAGATAATGTCTGTACCTTGGTCACTACTGTCTGTTGTTGTTGTTCCTACTCCAGACATCCCCTGATGTAGATAATGTCTGAACCTTGGTGACTACTGTCTGTTGTTGTTGTTCCTACTCCAGACATCTTCTGATGTAGATAATGTCTGTACCTTGGTCACTACTGTCTGTTGTTGTTGATACTACTCCAGACATCTTCTGATGTAGATAATGTCTGTACCTTGGTCACTACTGTCTGTTGTTGTTGTTCCTACTCCAGACATCCCCTTGATGTAGATAATGTCTGAACCTTGGTCACTACTGTCTGTTGTTGTTGTTCCTACTCCAGACATCCCCTGATGTAGATAATGTCTGAACCTTGGTCACTACTTTCTGTTGTTGTTGTTCCTTCTCCAGACATCTTCTGATGTAGATTTTTTTTTTTTTTTTTTTTTTTGCTTACGCCCGCTAATACTCGAGGCGAAATCTCAGGTTATTATTTTTTTTTTTTTTATGTCTAACCTGACATTGATTTTACGTGAGTATCCCTTTATTTCTTGTACAGAGACAGGTGTCCCTCGCCATTCAGGCAAATACTCGCCGATTTCGGAGGTACCCATTGCAGCTGGGTCGGCTCAGGAGCCGCCAGTCCCTGGTCGACGACACTCCTTCAAATGTCCTCGCCAGGTCTCGAGTTAATCCAGTCCAAATCCCGGTCGACGAAAAATCCTCAAATGCCGTCGCCCGGGTTTGATCCTGTATCACCCGGTCGCCAGAGCGGTGTTGTAACCACTACGCTAGCGCGGCTCCCTGATGTAGATAATGTCTGAACCTTGGTCACTACTGTCTGTTGTTGTTGTTCCTACTCCAGACATCCCCTGATGTAGATAATGTCTGTACCTTGGTCACTACTGTCTGTTGTTGTTGTTTCTACTCCAGACATCCCCTGATGTAGATAATGTCTGAATCTTGGTCACTACTTTCTGTTGTTGTTGTTCCTACTCCAGACATCTTCTGATGTAGATAATGTCTGAACCTTGGTCACTACTGTCTGTTGTTGTTGTTCCTACTCCAGACATCCCCTGATATAGATAATGTCTGTACCTTGGTCACTACTGTCTGTTGTTGTTGTTCCTACTCCAGATATCTTCTGATGTAGATAATGTTTGTACCTTGGTCACTACTGTCTGTTGTTGTTGTTCCTACTCCAGACATCCCCTGATGTAGATAATGTCTGTACATTGGTCACTACTGTCTGTTGTTGTTGTTCCTACTCCAGACATCTTCTGATGTAGATAATGTCTGAACCTTGGTGACTACTGTCTGTTGTTGTTGTTCCTACTCCAGACATCCCCTGATGTAGATAATGTCTGTACCTTGGTCACTGATTTCTGTTGTTGTTGTTCCTACTCCAGACATCCCCTGATGTAGATAATTTCTGTACCTTGGTCACGGGAGCCGCGCTGGTGTAATGGCTTCGGCGTTGTACTGGCGACCAGGTGTTCATGGTTCAAACCCGGGAGTCAGCGTTTGAAGGAATGTTTACGACCGGAAATTTGACTGAATAACCTGAACGGCTCCTGTGATAAACCCTCTGTGGATGGGAAGGAGCGAAGCTCCTGACCGGGTTGGAAGGAAAGTCCTCAGGTTCCCCAGCCTCGCAATGACATGTCATTGGGCCGAAGGGCTGAAAGCCCAAGTGCCGCTGGTTAAGAAAAAAAAAAAAAAAAAAAAAAAAAAAGTACCTTGGTCACTACTGTCTGTTGTTGTTGTTCCTACTCCAGACATTGTCTGATGTAGACCATGTATGAACCTTGGTCACTACTGTCTGTTGTTGTTGTTCCTACTCCAGACAATATAATACTAAAAATAATGTCCCTTCCTTGCTTAGCATGTACCATGGTCCTTTGACCTATCACTTGATCCAGGCACTTTATCTACTTCTGTAGTGGTGTATTCTGTAGCAGGTTGGTTTACCTTGTGCTTATCCTAGCCACACACATAACCCTCATTAGCCACCTGTTATACTTGGTAGAGTCCCGTCTAGTTCCCTGGGGCTTTGAGGAGACAAAGAATGTGACTACTGTTCTCTTAGGCATGTCGTAAGAGTGGATTAATATGAGGTTGTGCATGGAAGAACTGGCAACCTCATTACTGTAAAACACGTGCTACATAAACCATCTTTGTAAGAGCAACATTGAGGCTTCCTCAGAGGAGGCTAGCTGCAGTGGTGGCTGCATACTCTATAAGGATGAATTCATAAATAACTTGGTAGAAAGCTGTGGTACAGTCCTCACATCCACACAGCTCAAGTACAAATGTTGTCTATTGGATATACAGGAAAACTTCATCTTCTTCTGCTATATTTTTCCCCTTCATTTTTATCCTCTTTTCTCCAAGTGAGGCATATATTTGTCCCCCACTATAGTTGAAGACAGTTAACCCCCCCACCTCCCTTAACCCCTAGTTCATTTTGTTGTGGCTGATTTCAGTGTCTGTTGGTATGTGCAACAAAGAGGTGTGTAGAGCTGGTGTTAGTACTTTCATGAACATTTTTCACCCTGCCTTTTTTTTTTTTATCCTTATTTTTTGGAACCTGTCTTTGCAAAGTGTTTCTCATGGAAAGCGTTATTTAGACAAACACGTAAGTGAGTTTCTCATGGACTTTATTATTGATCTGATTCCTTGTGTGTGACACGCCTGAGGAAGCAGTATGCCTATTCTTTATGTGTGTCATCACAGACCCCCCAGGAACTACAGTGATAGAGTTCTGAGGAACTACACTGATAGAGTTCTGAGGAACTACACTGATAGAGTTCTGAGGAACTACACTGATAGAGTTCTGAGGAACTACACTGATAGAGTTCTGAGGAACTACTCTGATAGAGTTCTGAGGAACTACACTGATAGAGTTCTAAGGAACTACACTGATAGAGTTCTGTGGAACTACACTGATAGAGTTCAGAGGAACTACACTGATAGAGTTCTGAGGAACTACACTGATAGAGTTCTGAGGAACTACACTGATAGAGTTCTGAGGAACTACACTGATAGAGTTTTGAGGAACTACACTGATAGAGTTCTAAGGAGCTACACTGATAGAGTTCTAAGGAACTACACTGATAGAGTTCTGAGGAACTACACTGATAGAGACTGATATAGTTACATCAAAGTTCTGTATTCTTATCTCATATCACTACAGATATCCGGGACCTTGGGGAAAGACTCGGATGCCCACCGTCCATGACACGGTGGCGGATGCCTCACTTTCGCTGTAGTCCTCGCACTGGCTTTTATGCTATCGTGGTTTTTGTGGCCTTCACATTTGTGGTGACAACCTACCTATATTCAGGTGGGGCTGTTGACATCACTGAGCAAAGCCAGAAGGTCAGTCAGCAGGGGCTACAAGGTCATGATGAGGATCTGAGTTTGAGACAGCTTGGGTAAGTGAAATGTGGGAGCAGAAATTGATGAATAATTAGAGTACAAGTGGAAGAAGTTGGACTGGATGAGGATAAACTGAAGACAAGTGAGACTACTGGAGACAAAATATATAGACAGTGGGAGGGAGGGGCAGTAGTAGGGCAAATGAACAATGCGTTGACCAAATTCATTCAGGACAAACATTGATTATCATTCAGAAATTGATGTAAATGACCTGTGGAGAGAGAGAAATGCTGGCACAAGACAGAAAAGGTGAAAACTAGGGGTGCACAAGTACCCAGCCAGAATGAAGTACTTGGATGAATTGAAACATGTTCTTCGATGCCATCCAAATAAGTCCCCCACATCATTAGGGTTAGGTTTAGGATTCCTAATTCTTATCTCTTATTGCTGTGTCTCTGAAATGTTTTTTTTTAAGGCTGTATCAAACACATCCCACTATTCTTCATTTCAACCACTTGGCTGAGCAATAGTCTACACATTAGTACCAAGTCTTGCTGGGGTATGTGTAAACTTACTATCCTCCATCCCAGACAAGAGCAGGCTTTGCAAGTTTTTCATGAGATGTTGCTGTGTTCCACTGTCATGCCTATTTCTTGACTTTCATGTTTGCTGTAATATATCTTATTTGCACCACTTTTGACCCTATAAAAAGGAGTAAAAGCTAGCTACATCACATATTGTAACTTGTACTTTTTAAAGAGTGCTGTCACAGCTGTGTCTTATCTGCCTTAGATGATTACATCACACACAGGTGCATTTGGCCCCCGCTCGTACAGGAATCCTGCACCAAAGCACTGCATGTGCTCTAACACTGGTGATTTATGTAGCATTGAAGCATAGCCCCATGCACAATATCGCCATAGTCGCCCCTTATGATAATGTCTGGTGAGAACAGACATCTGTTCTTTTCTTGTCAAGTCAGAGATTCCCAGCAACCACAGAGATAATTATTTTCAGCACTGACAACACGGAATATCATTTGTCA
Source organism: Oreohelix idahoensis (assembly GCA_024509875.1). Taxonomy (NCBI): domain Eukaryota; kingdom Metazoa; phylum Mollusca; class Gastropoda; order Stylommatophora; family Oreohelicidae; genus Oreohelix; species Oreohelix idahoensis. Next base: position 167,820 of record JAMPIV010003226.1, on the reverse strand, counting down.
TGGCTGATGGTCTGATTGTTTTAAACATTAACCGTACAAGATATAGAATACTACACATATCTTTGGCAACCACATAGACTATGTTGGAGGAACAGTCAGTCATATTCAAATATCATTTAAAAAAGGGAAGAGGAGCTTCCATTGCATAGAGAAATATTTGGAAATCAAAGAAATCAAGTCCAACACAAAAAAACAGAATCTTAAACTCAAATGTTAAGGCAATACACAGAACAGCAAAAGCAGCAACAAAAGGAGCTGTGGACTTTGATAAATGGATGTTTGTGTAGAACAGAAGGATTAAAGTGGTATGACAAGATGACCAACGTGGAACTAATGACAAGAAATAGACAAGTGCCAGTTGAATAAGAGGTGAGAAGAAGGTGCTGGCAATGGAAAAGAGACATATTGTAAAAACCTAAGGATAGCATTTCTCAGCAGTCCTTGTTCCAGGATCCCCTGGGTAATAGTGGTAGTGGGAGACAGCAATCACAAGGTGAAGAGAACTGGAGACAGAACTGAAAGGGATAATAATTGCCTTTTTAAAGATCTTGAGCTGATGGCACAGGACCAAAAGGCTTGGAGTTTGTAGAAAGTCTTTGGAGGAACTGAAGGATAATGGTTATGGATGATTGACTTATTTTGCTTAATTGTGGTTTGGAGATTTTAGGGTGTCCAGGGGTTTTCATATGGTTTGTAGACAGTATGGAGGGTGTCATTTTTATCGTATTTTCCTTTATTGAATGGAGTAAGTTCCAGGTATTATGGTTTATTGAAATCAGAAGGCTAATTTCAGGATTTCTTGGAATATTGGAAGCCAGTGTCGTAATATCTTGAAGAATAGTGCTGTTGAAGTTTAAACCTGAATTAACTGACATCTGAACAATATGATCTCTATCTACTACAGACTTTTTATTTACTGATACAGACATCGGTTCAACCCTGAAAGACGTGGAGACAAGTTTGTCAGTCCATGGAACAGACACAGGAACCAGCACAAGAGGAAAGAGCAGGCTGGAGAGGAGGAATGGCAGCAGCTAAGCACCCCAAAAATGAAACAGGTCCTGGATGTCATCAACTTAATATCCAGAATGAGGTCACCTAATGAGACATCTGCTGTTGGCATTCAGATGTTTTTTCGTATGTTATCGGGCACTCGTAGGAAATAAAGAAGTAGAACACTAGACAACAGAAAAACAACAGACATGAGTGGCTTACCCAGGATTCGAACCCTGGACCTTCCGTGCGACAACCCTGCATAGCTATGCAAGCGAATCACACTATCCTCCCTGCCATCTACGCATCACCAAAAAATGATGCTTCGATGACAGGTCATTAGTGCGAACCGCAAGTCATAACACTGGAAGTTTACCATGGGCAGTTCAGCCTATTAATGACGCAATCACTTCTGTTGTTCCCCTATAATAATTTACTGTTTACAGGCCTCGGGTTTCCCTTCCTTATGTGTTATAAATGTTTATACAATACCAAACCTACCCTCTGTCCTGTTCTTACTGTTCTAAGTCTACTATCATTTACTGGACACAGTATTGAGGTCTTTGTCTTGTTGGACTGGCCTATACTGTATAATAGGGGAACAACAGAAGTGATTGCGTCATTAATAGGCTGAACTGCCCATGGTAAACTTCCGGTGTTATGACTTGCGGTTCGCACTAATGACCTGTCATCGAAGCATCATTTTTTGGTGATGCGTAGATGGCAGGGAGGATAGTGTGATTCGCTTGCATAGCTAGGCAGGGTTGTCGCACGGAAGGTCCAGGGTTCGAATCCTGGGTAAGCCACTCATGTCTGTTGTTTTTCTGTTGTCTAGTGTTCTACTTCTTTATTTCCTACGAGTGCCTGATAACATACCTTTATGTTTGTCTCATATTAATTTACTGTTTACAGGCCTCGGGTTTCCCTTCCTTATGTGTTATATATGTGACAGAAACAATGATTACATGAAAACCACTGCACATATACACATACAATTTCAGGACATTATCGATAACAGGCATACTTATAATCTAGCACCAGTATTGTATTTTGCCTTACTATGCCAGTCAGCCCAGCAGGTGGATCCACTACCAGCTGATAGAGGCACACCCCCCACTTACGGCACAAGTCACAGCGTTGCCTAAATCCATATTGTTATCACTATCAGGTCTACGTTCTCCATCACTGCATTCAAGGTCACTTTCAGGATACGTTTCATCAAATTTCTGTTCATGGTTGTCTAAAAACGATATATTTTCTATTACCTGAGCAGCTGTAAGCAGCCTGGGGCTTTCCCACTTGAAGTTTCTGACTGGCATGCTTCATGCTAAAAATAGTCAGGTGTTCTGTAAACATAATGATCAATGTAAGCGAGAGCTGTCATTTGCTGCAGATTTATACCACACTCACTACTTAAACTTAATGTGATTTGGTTGATTATTTTTAGTTTGGACCCTGGTTCCTACATGTCCATTCCTGAGATACAGGGAATATGACAGAGTCATTTAATGGTATTCTCGATAATCTGAGAATACAGCATGAACATGGAGTAACTACTATAGTTGTCTGCTTACAAGAAGCTTAGGCCAAAACATTTCATATGCTCTGTAACAGTTGGTTTGGCATGATGAGGTTGCCAGTCCTTTACATAACCTTACATTAGCTTACTTTATTATTATCATCATAATACCTTTCAGCCCCCTTTGGAGCACATGTCCTCAACAAAAATATGCCAAGCCCTCCTGCCCTGTACCATCCACTCAAGATCTTGTCATGTCTGTCTCCAGCTCTCTTCTCCATGTGGTTTTTGGTCTCCCTCTATTTCTTTTTCCCTGGAGATTTCAAAACAAGGACCTGCCTTGTGATGCTATCATCTGTTTTTGTTTTTTTAGTGAGTGCTCTATCAAACACAAGACACTGGTGTCTCTACACATCTTTTCCCACTGGTTGTCATCAGTTCCACATTGTTAACCTTGTCATACCATTTCAGTCCTTCTATCCTATGCAATCACCCATTTATGAAGGTATGCACCTCTTGGTTCACATTCTTGATGTTCTCGATGTCTCGGGTCCACATTTTAGAACTGCCATGACATTGAGCATTTGAGTCAAAGTCTTTATGCTATCCTTCCTTTTAACTCCCCAAGGAGCACCATCTTCTTCTTCTTTGATCCTTAGCTGCCAACTATCAAAGCAGTCAGTGGCCATCACGCCTGGTGGCGTCTTGTAGGGCAGCAACAAAATGCTTCCAGTTTGCTCAGTTGGCAGCCATCCTTCATGCAGTGCCCCAGCTCTAGTTCAATCTTTGCATCTCGGCCTCCACAGTTCTCCACCAGGTTATTTTTGGTCGGCCTCTCTTTCCCTTTCCTTGAGCATACCTATTCTTATGATGGCATCAGGGTCTCTTCTGAGGACGTGGCCAACCAAACTCCAGCATCAACCAGTTATGATGGTGTGCATGTCCTCTTGGTAAAGTACTGTTTCTCCTGTTGCTGTTTTTATTCTCCATGTCCCAGTCCATCTGCTCTCAATTATTCCTAGAACATCTTATCTGTAGTTTCTAATTTCTGTTGTGATCTGCCTTAGTTTTCCTGCCTCATTCATAGTTCTGACATTCCAGAATCCAATTCTGGTTTCGTGTTTTGCGATCAGGGCATCTGCTTTTAAGCCAGTGGCTTCCTTTTGGCTTTCACCACTGTCAGTCATTGAGCCTCAGACTCCGGAGGTTCATCCCGCATCAGAGCTTTTTCATCTGTTGCTGTTTCCGTATCATGATTATTTTTTTTTTTACATAGACAGTTGTTTTTTTTAACATATACAGGGGTGTGCTAGATTTTACATAGACAGTTGTTTTTTTTAACATATACAGGGTGTGCTAGAACCCCCAACCTGGAGGACAAGGGTGCCAGCTTTAGTCTGACCCCTACCCGTGCAGACTTGTCCAGCTTGGATAGAACCTGCCAGAAATAAAACTCCCACTGGGGGGTTGTCAGAGTACTCAAGCCGCCTTACTGCTTCAAGATATAGGCACCAGTGAAGGCAGCCAAGGAGCATAGGCCTTCAAATAAAAACTCTTTGCATGACAACTTCAACTCCATCATGTCTGTCTCCAGTTCTCTTCTCCATGTGTTCTTGTGCTGTGCCATCAGCTCAAGGTTTATGCCATCCCCATCATGTCTGTCTCCAGTTCTCTTCTCTGTGTGTTCTTTGGTTTTCCTCTACATCTCTTATCCTGGGGATTCCAGAACAAGGCCTGGCTGGTAATGCTATCAGCAGGTTTAGTCAATGTGTGTCCTATCTATCTCCAGTGTCTTCTTCTCATCTCTTGTTCCACTGGCACTTGTCTAGTTCTTGTCATCAGTTCCACATTAGTGATCTTGTCATACCACTTCAATCCCTCTATTCTGGCAAGCACTCATTTATGAAAGTCTGTAGCTTTTTGGTTGTAGTTTTTGTTGTTCTCCATGTTTCAGAGCCACACAATAGGACCAGCTTGACATTTGAGTTGAAAATTCAGATGTTTGTGTTGGACCTGATTTCTTTTGATCTCCATATATTTCCCAATGGAATGAAAGCTTATCTAGCCTTTTGTATTTCTTTATGTTGCATTTGTCCTTAATGTTCCTCAGATGTTGAGAAGACAGATCAAGCTATTAAGAGACGCAATGATAAGTGAGCAAACGATGTTGCCTAAACCACCAACACCCCCAACCTGTGTAGGAAATCTCAAGCCAGGCGAGGTGGAGGATATTCTATGCATTGTAAGTTGTTTGTTACATCCAGTGCTCTGAGCATATAGTTTGTAGTATTAGTTTTTGTGTTGTTCATTGTTTATGGGAAGACAGGGTCAGAAACACAGGCTTCTAACAACACATTGGTGTAGAAGGCATCAGTCTCAAGATCAGAGGACAAGTAGTAGATTGGTCACATACTGTGCATGAAAAGAGATGCCCAAGAACAAGCAGTAGTCTGGACTCCACAGACCAGAGATGCAGACTTTTGAGGTAGAACTCAGAAATGAAGAAGGACAAAATGGGAAATGAAGAAAGAGAAAGTGGGAGATGGACAAAATGGGAAATGGCCTAAATCAGTGGTAGAGAGAAAGACGTCCACTGTCAGATTAGATGAAAAGTTATCATTTCTGTATTTTGCATATCGATCTTATAGCTGGAACAGAATCAGAACTTCAAAACCTTACCTCTAGACTGGAGAAAGTAACAAGAACGTATGGGATGGAAATTAATATAGAAAAAAGCAAGATATTGGTGAATAGCCATAAGAAACATGTTCCGACCAACATTACGTTTTTTTTTGTTTTTTTTTTGTTTTTAACCAGCGGCACTTGGGATTTAAGCCCTTCAGCCCAATGACATGTCATTGTGAGGCTGGGGAACCTGAGGACTTTCCTTCCAACCCGGTCAGGAGCTTTGCTCCTTCCCATCCACAGAGGGTTTATCTCAGGAGCCGTTCAGATTATTCAGTCAAAATCCCGGCAGTTGACACTCCTTCAAGCGCCGACGCCCGGGCTTGAACCTTGAAAACCTGGTCGCCAATACAACGTTGTAACCATTACACCAGCGCAGCTCCCACCAACATTAAATTAAATGGGCAAACGTTAGAAGAAGTGAACACCTTTAAATATCTGGGGTTCACTATATGTAGTGATGGAAGATCAAGTAAAGAAATCAAGACTTGAGATTGCCTCAGCTGCCATGACAAGGCTGAATGTGATCTGGAAAAGTAACATCAGTTTTCCTGTGAAGATCAAATTATACAAATCACTTGTATTATCTATTCTCTTGTATGGGTGTGAGGGCTGGACACTCACTGCAGATACGGAGCGAAGGATTCAGGCTTTCGAGTATAAATGTTGTAGAAGAATTTTGCGCATTTGCTATAAAGAGCACAAAACAAATGTCTATGTTAGAGAGAAAATAAACACGTATGCAGGCCACCAAGAACCACTTTTGTTAGTAGTGAAAAGTCGAAAGCTTGCCTGGTTTGGGCATGTAACTCGTCATGACTCCCTTTCGAAAACGATCCTCCAGGGAACAGTCGAAGGTAAACGGAGAAGAGGAAGGCAAAGAAAATCCTGGGCTGATAACATCAAAGAATGGGCAGGGCACGGTTTTTTCCACACTTGTATGAGGATTGAGAGCAGTGGAGGACCCTGTCTGCTGATGCTTCCACCATGGCACCCCTACGACCCGTTACGGGTTGAGATGATGATGAGGTCCATAAATATTGTCAGCAAGGATGGGAAGTAGGCACTTAAAAAAACAACAAAATCCAAGTAACAAGTGTAGTAAATGGTGCCCTAGAGCTATAAGGCTTTGGTTGGCTTGAGTACTTGTTACTTCTGATGGTCAGATTGCCTCATGTAGTAACGCTTTGTATAGAGTTTCTTATCATTTGAACACAGTATTTGACAAAACAAATTTATCTGTCCTGTAGCCACGACCCAAGTTTCTGAGCCACATCAAGAATCCATGCTGGTACTCAGTTAATCCTTCAAACCAGGGTGAAAAGACTTTGCACTGTTTACCCTACTTTCACATCCTGGGCTGTGCAAAATCAGGGACGACTGACCTCTGGAATAGACTGATGTCACATCCTCATACTGTGTCCAATGATGGTCTCTTGCACAAGGAAGCCTTGTGGTGGTCATGGTATAGATATGGTTAGTTTTTGTAGTTGTGAGTAATGTTAATGATAAGGCTGGTTATGGTATAGATGTGGTCTGTAGTGGTACAGTAATTAGTTGATGTAGTTGTGGGTAATGTTATAGATATGGCTGCTTGTGGTGTAGATGTGGTCTGTATTGGTACAGTAATTAGTTGTTGTAGTTGTGAGTAATGTTAAAGATATGGCTGGTTATGGTATAGATGTGGTACAGTAATTAGTTGATGTAGTTGGGGGTAATGTTAAAGATATGGCTGCTTGTGGTGTAGATGTGGTCTGTCTTGGTACAGTAATTAGTTGTTGTAGTTGTTAGTAATGTTAAAGATATGGTGGTTATGGTATAGATGTGGTCTGTAGTGGTACAGTGATTAGTTGTTGTAGTGGCAGCATCTCTTTAACTCCCTGTGGAGCATAGGCCTTCAGCAAGCCAAGGCAAAGCCTTTCTGTCCTGTGCTATCCATTCAAGGATTTTCCATGTCTTCTTGATCACGTGAAGTATTTCTCCAATTCCCTCTTCATGCGTTTGTCAGTCGACCTGTTACCTTTACCCTGGGCATTCCAGAGCAAACACTGCCTTATAATGCTATCTGCTGGTTTGCTCAATGTCTATCATATCCAACACAATGTTTTTTCTCACTTCTTAATTTCATCATTATTGTCCTTTGTATTCCTCATGGAGCATGGAGGCACCACTGTAGCAGATCTCCTTACAGGAAACCTGCACCAAGTATTCACATGCACTTGCAGTGGTGGTTTCTTTGGCAGTATGTTTTATGTGATGTGTTTTATGTGATGTGTTTTATGTGATGTGTTTTATGTGATGTGTTTTATGTGATGTGGTTGTCATGAACAACCTCATATTAGTGGCCTTGGTAGACATGCCTGAGGGTGTACTAGTCCAGTTCTTGCTTTGTCTCTTCACAGACCCATTGGAACTACATGTATAATAATAGCCCTTTCAGTCATAACTGACTATGGGAATGTGCCCCTGTGGTGACAGCCCTTCAGTCATAACTGACTATGGGAATGTGCCCCTGAGGTGTCAGCCCTTCAGTCATAACTGACTATGGGAATGTGCCCCTGAGGTGACAGCCCTCAGGTGTTTATTTTCCTGTTGCTCCTGTTGGCGTTTTTCTCCTCTCTTCTGCTTGTTGTTTGAGCTTCTTTTTGTCCAATCTGAGGTTGCGCCGTAAATAGCATCGCCACTTGGTGCAATCGGCAGCTTCATCCTCCCACGTTGCTGGATTTATGTCCAGTGCCCTTATATCTCTCTTGCACACATCTTTGAACCTCAGCTGCGATCACCCAACTGTTCTTTTGCCATCTGCTAGTTGCCCATAGTATCTTTCGGGATGCGACCATCTTCCATGCAGCGGACATGGCCAAGCCATCGTAGTCTGCGCTGTCTAAGCAGTGTATATATGCTTTGAAGACCAGCACGTGACAACACCTCGACATTTGTCACTTTATCTTTCAATGAGATGCCGAGGATGTGGCGTAGACACCGTAAATGGAAGGTATTGAGCCTTCTTTCTTGCTTAGCATAGATTGTCCAGGTCTCGCTGGGAACTACATATAGCACTACTTAATATAGATGTAGTAATTTTGGTGGTTGTGTTAGAGATATGGCTGGTTGTTGTAGTTGTGAGTAGTGGTACAGATGTGGTCATTTGTTGATAGATGGTATATTAAAATGACGACCAGAGCTAATACATTATAAGTGTTTAGAAAACATAACATACGAGACAACAGAAAAGAAAAAAGAAAGTAGCCTCAAGCTGTCCAGGAACTCAGAGCCAGTCATCAAGGAGACACCATGGCCTTGCTGCATGAATAAGTTCCAGTAGAGAATTTAGCCAGATATACACTGTTTTATGAGGAAAGAGGAGGAATATGTGGCAGACACAGAGGGGCTGGCTGATTTTTGTACAGTTTAGCTGCAAGTGATTAAATTATTAATTAGCTTTTTGAGGACTTGTTGATCAGATTTTTAGTAAATAAAGACAAAAGAGCAATCGAAAAGAAAGCTAGGGATGATCACCAACACACACACGCACGCACGCATGCACGCACGCAGGAAGGCAGAGACAGACACAGACAGACACAGAAAAAACAGACAGACACAGACAGACAGACACAGACAGACAGACAGACAGACAGACAGACCACACACACACACACACACACACACACACACCCAACCCCCCCCCCCCCCACCCACCCCCCCCCCCCCACCCCCCCCATTAAAAAGACAAACACCAGTTGAGAGCTATGGAGGTTCACAATTTTAGCAGATAATTAAAAGCTCAGAGTTTTCTTTTATGGCATTAAAAAAATGGAAAGCTTCAGTTATATTGATAAGGATACTGTAATATAACCACTTGGATTTTGTGTCTGGTTAGATGTATATTGAAAATTAATAATTCTTCTGATGGTTTTTTTGTTTTTTTTAAATGATCAGGTATGTCAGGTTACAGTAGAAGAAGACTGGTTCAGAACTTTAATGATTATGTCAATCTGTTTCAAGACACAGCCAGGCAGATCCAGTCTTCAATTGACAAGGAGACCCTCTTCCATCAGATTCTTATAACAGGTATTCTTTTGTCTTGTCTGCAGTTGTCATTCTTCTTCAACTTATCATACTTTTTCAAAAACCATTTTGTTGTTTTTTAATAAAATGTTGCCATGTTTTGGCGAGGTGCACTCTGTTCAGTCTAGACCCAGGGTCCATTGGTTATATTATGACACATGTTCAAATAGAAACGACCTTGTGGTCTTTTTCAGTGATATGACTGATGTGCCTTTTTTAAAACATACCCTACACCTTCCATGAAGAAAATGAGGACATCAGTAAAACTATACAGCTGTGAGGTGAATGAAAATATGTGGCAGAAGTCTTACCGGGCTAAAGGACAAATAACCAACCATGCTATGATCATGAGACCTTCATCAGGGACTAGACATACGAAACAGTACAGAAAAGAGGAGGAGGTCATCTAAATACATAAGAATACAAATGAAAAAAAGGTTACCAATAAATTTTGATGCAAATTCATGAAGATAATAGCCAGAGATGAGATTAATCCAGTTGAGAGTCTTCCCTTTTCTGATGCACTAAATTGTGTTGAACTTCTAAATATACTGTTCAAAAAAAGAAACGCATAGCTATCTGAGGGCACGTTTTTATGAGTTTATAAGTAAAATTTGGTGCTAGGGTATATAAAAAACAGCCTCAAATGTTCTTTACAGTGTCAAATGCACGTGTTGACCTGAATTGCGTTCGTTTTTGTAATCGTTACAACGCAGTGGTCAATAGTGTTTACGACGCAATTTTTGACCACAGCTCATGTTGCGCGCATGTGAAAGCAACAAAATTTGGGGTGAACACTATTCACTGACTACGCAACTGAAACCCTATAAAAGGATAACGCTACACAAAAAAATTCAGTTCATTTTCAAGCAGACATTTATGGCGTCTCTATCGATAAATTTAAGGAACATTGCTATTGGCCGACTGCATGCAGGCGAAAGTCAAAGTCAGGTTGCCAGGCATCGAAACGTGCATCAGAGTACCATCAGTCGACTTTGGCACCGGTTCCAAGCCACTGGCTCAGTTGAAGACCGGCATCGCAGTGGACGACCCAAAGTGACAACAGCAGCGGAGGATCGCTTTATTCGGCTTCGTCACCTCAGAGACAGGTTTACAACAGCTTCCTCAACTGCCCAGTCATTGCCTGCAGGACGTCATGTGTCTGATCAAACTGTCCGGAATAGACTGCATGACACTGGACTTTGGGCACAACGACCTCACCGAGGACCTGTCCTTATGCGCCGCCATCGCCAAAATCGACTTCTTTGGGCCAACCAGCATCGTCCCTGGGCAGCTGACAATCAATGGAGACGTGTCTGGTTTAGTGACGAATCTTTCTTTTTGTTGCAGCGTCATGATAGACGCGTAGGGTCTACCGTAGGCGGAATGAACGTTTTGCCCAAAATTGCGTTGATGAAGCTCCGCCGCACGGTGGTGGAGGTGCAATGAATGATCAGTTACAACGGAAGGAGTCAATTGGTGCACATTGAAAGAGGCTTGAATGCGCAACGATACGTCAGTGAAATTCTTCGACCCCATGTCCTTCCACATTTGGCTGCCCAAAGGTCTGTGTTTCAACAGGACAACGCCAGACCCCATTGTGCACACTTCTGTGGCTTTCTGTTAACATACCACTTGCCATTCACCATCATAATTCTCGAAGTGTTTATTTACCCTTTCTAATGGGGGAAAAAAATCATCACATTTGTGATTAAATCAATTAGTGAAGGCGAAACACTGAAAACCTGCCACAAATAAATCAATCGGGCGGCTGCTCAGATTGAACATGGGTGATGAGGTATTGGCCCCGCTACACTGCTTTGTGAACAGGTAACGTGGATTAAATCACGAATCTTGCATTTGGAGTGCTTCCACATCATTGCATATTCACCGGTACCGTTGCAGACCGAGTTGATTAAGCATATCGGTCTGATGTTTATGGACGATGAAAAAAGTGGTGCATACGTGGGGCTACTAACAGGTTATTTTTTTTTCAACGACTGGAATCCAGGCAATTAGTGAAAGCGCTGTGGCACACCTGCATTGAACATGGTTGGGGCAATGTTGAAAAGTGATTAAGTGCGTTCATTATATGCATATTCTGTTTAATAACAAAATAACAAAGGTTATTTTTTGACGTCCTCCCTCTTATATATATATATATATAATATATATATATATATTTTATAGATATATAAAATATATTATATATATATATTTATATATATATATATATATATATATTATATATATATATATATATATATATATATATATATATATATACTTTCTGTTCTACCATCACATTCTGAGAGATCCTTTGTGTTACATACACTTGCCATTCTACATTACAGTCTTTTAACACCCCCCCCCCCCACTCCCACCAATCTAATGTACACTTTTACTCTACTATCACATTCACATAGGTCCTTCTTCTTATGTACACTTGATACCATCACATTCTAATTGTACCTTTAACTCATCAACACTGTCCAGTCTTCTATTGCAAACCTATAGTCACTTTAACTCATGTACACTGTCCATCCTTCTGTTACATTCCTATAGACCCTTTAACTCATCTACACTATCCATTCTTCTGTCACATTCCTACAGACCATTTAAGTCATCTATACTGTCCATTTTTCTATTACATTCCTATAAACCCTTTAACTCATCTATACTGCCCATTCTTCTATTACATTCCTATAGACCAGTGGTTCTCAAACTTTTTTGGGTCACTGCCCCCTTGGCTCCCAGGGCATGTCCCCAAGCCGACCTCCTGGGGGGTTCCCAACAGTACATAAAAAAATGTATAAGAAGTTGAAAAAATAAGAGCAACTGTTAAGACCCGAGTAGGCAACTAATATGCTCAATTTATCACATTCTAGATATAAGCTACAGATACGCTTATTATTAATTAACTTAATGTTTTAAAAAAGAAAAACTTATTACTTAATGCAGTAAATACAAAACTGCATAGTCTTTGCGAAAGCAAATTAGCTCAAACAACTTACTGTCTCATTTTTTAACTTCAGGAGGATTGGATGTGCCTGGTGGTAGTGATATCAGCCTTCTCAAACATTAGACTGAAGGTTAACTTATGAATGGGTTCAGAATCCCCACGTTGAGTTAATCTGAGTCATCCAGTTTCTCTGGCTTCGGAAAGAAGTTTGGACAACACACGCTGAAAACCCTACCGCTCTATTAAATACGATGTTGGAAACCGGCGAATACAGAACATCTTAAAAACCTAGGTTCCCCACACTGCAAGGGTAAGCGTATCAGGGGAGAATTTCTTTCTGCAACCAAAAGTCTTGATATGAAATTTCTTGAACATGGGCTTAAGGCTCAACGTCATTTTGTAGCGATATCAGTTCCTCTTACACCCTTCCTATTCCTTATACTGCATGAGTCCCAGGCAATGGAATTTATTATCCAGTCCCTGGAATCGTGGATCAAAAAGGAAGATCCTGAAACCTCTGAGACATGTTTTATATGCCGCATATCTAGGTTTGTGCAAACAATATACTTTGAAGAAATTATCCTCTGGGTATTATATTGTCCTTTCTCTTTCCAACTCTAAAGAGGCTGGGAAGGAAATTAGGAATTAACTCGCGACGGGCATAATTTTACGTTTGAATAGCGTTTAATTGGCCAGACGAAACGTGGGAGGAGACAGATTTGACTTTTTATAAGATTAATATAATTTCCCGTTGCAGTTGTAGATCTTCAGATCGTTTAACCTTTGTGAACAAATCTGACAAATATGTAGTGTGTCCATGCCTGATATTCGTTAGTTTTGTACTGAGTCGAAGCTAGCGAGTCTTTGTAGAATTCTACCATCAGTTTCAAAAAGAGCATAAAAGTGTCTCAGACATTTCAGTTTTGAGATCCACCTGACTTCTAGTGCCATGTTGGAAAATTTGTCAGCAACGTTTAAACTGTTCATCATTCTCAGTAACAAAGCTCTCGAAAAAAAATAGTCGCTAATGTGAGAGCATGGGACTTAATTTATGTTAATCGGCGTTGTGTGTGGATACCAGTATTTAATGAATTGTGAAGCACCGATCACTTAGATTTTTTGTAGACAAGATGTTGTCTCGTGAGAATAACACAGAGTAATTTGTTAAATATACCAGGATACAAGTGCTTTCAATTTAAGAAAGCGATAAACCTGCGGTAACAACCGGTGATTGACGGGTTGCCCCAGCTGTTGCACAAGCAAGAATTGTAGTCAGCGGAATGAACTTCTCTTTGGAAAAAATTTCTTACTACAACGAAATATGACTCCCCCCTTTTGTATTCAGTGGTATAGTGCTTAGGCAACTAGACAACTGGTTGATCCAGGCTTTCTTCTATTTACGAAGCGAACATAGGCAAGAAGCAAAGATTCGTTGCCCCCGGCAAAGTTGACTATCCAACGGACAATGCAATAATTCTGTTTGTCCTAAGGTATGTTTGGCACAATGCGTATTTTCAAACCATTTCTCGCCATTTCACTCTAATTCTTCTTTTGAACAGTTGTATTGCTGAGCGGGATTGCTTTTAATTATGTGTTCAGGTGTCACCTTTATGCATAAGCTGTACTCCTACAAACTCCCTTCATCAAACATAGCTGGCAAAATCTAATTTTCTGCAATTGTGTGAGACTTTCCAGAATTTATGCTTATCACAGCAATGAAATTTTGTATGAAGCTCGCAAACCATCACAGCTTTGTTGAGAAGTGTTGACAAACATGTCACGGACAGTTTTACGTTTCTGAAAGTTTTCGCGAAGTGACTGAAAATATGTCAAACTTTTATCTGTTTTATCTGGGTGAATGTTTTTCAAATGTTCAAGTAGTCTGGAAGGTTTCATCGCCTCATTTGAAAAGGCCCTCTCACATAATAGACACATTGGCAGTTGTTGGTTATTTAGTGCTGGAATAAATCCATATTTCTGATATTCCACGCTGTATTGTCTGCTCTTCTTTTTGGTTTGTTCTGCTTTTGCCATATTTGTTCTGAATTCTGGAACAAAGAATTGATTTTACAATTTTGCAGATATAAAAATGTTCATCGAGTAAACAACAAAAACTGATTTAAAAGTGGCTTTACAAAAATGTTGACACAGATGTTCTTACCAGTTTACTCTTCTATGTTATAAAGTTTCTTAACCACAGCCATAAATAAATTAGAAAAATACAACAATCAGAAAAGAAACACAATTAGCAACAGCCACACCAACACTGAAGTAACCCAATAATCATTTCATAAAATATAATAATAGTTATTTAATATGAACAAAATATAAAATAATGCACTAATTTGATAGGTCGTCAGATTTAAAAATTGGGAGACAGTAGCCTAACTACAAAGTGTGGAGATTCCGGTAACAAATTAAAAGGATGTAATATAATGGATTGAACAGCAATATTCAATGTACGGCAAATCTGTATCAAAATGTATCTGCTTAATTAATAATTAATGTTAGTAAAACTAACTCCGCCAATGCCGGTCCCAAGCCCGGATGAAAATGGAGGAGGGCGGCCTGCATGGAGGCCGTAAGGAGGCAGCCCCTCCACCATGCAAAGGCACAACAGGCCAATCACCTGTTTGCTTTAAATCATGATTACTAGCAACACAAGAGAGAAAACTGGACTGATTCTAAAGGCGACGAACTGGAACGGACTACGGACTACGACTTATGGAACTTGGAACACAAGAAGTATAAATGGGAAGGAAGAGGAGCTGGTGGAAGAGATGAGGAAAGCAAAACTAGAAATCCTGGCTATAACGGAAACAAAGAAAAAAAGGACAAGGAGTCATGGATCTCGATGGCAACACGCTGCTCTACAGTGGTGTACCCATGTCTGAAAGAGCTAAAGGGGGCGTGGGTTGCATTGTGGCCCAAAATCAAAAAGATAGTATCAAGGGATGGAACTTTGTCTCGGAGCGCATTATGGTTGTTAAACTAAAAGAAGGAGAAACCATAGTCAACCTGGTCATAGTGTATGGGCCAAATGAGGATGAGAGAGCAGAGGTCAAGGAGGAATTCTGCGAGCTGCTTCAAAGGACAGTGGATGACTGCCTAGATGAAGTTATCATGCTCGGAGATTTCAATGCCAGAGTTGGAAATGACCATGCTAGATGGGGTGGAGTTATCGGAAGATATGGAGAAGATACTCTCAATGACAATGGAAAGCGACTCCTTAAATTCTGCAGTGAGCAGAATCTGATCATTACAAACACAAAGTTCCCCCATAAGCGCATACATGCATACACTAGATGTGAACCAACAAAGAATGAGAAGTCAGTGATCGACTATGCCATTGTTCGGAGAAGCTCATTCAAATATGTCCGAGATGCTAGAGTCTGGAGGGGGCCAGAGATTGGAAGTGATCACTACCTGCTAACAATCAAAAGAACAACTGAAAGAGTTGCTCAGCCTAGGAACTGTCCAACATCACGCAAGAAACCAAGTAAACGAGCAGGAGAAATGAGCATTAGGACCTATAAGCTGAGAGAGCCAGAGATTAAGACCAGATATCAGGGGCTTATTGCTGCAGCTGTGAGCAACACAGAAGAACGACCTGATGACTTGGAAACCCTCTGGATTAAATTCAAGGATATCATAAAGACAGCTGCTGCAGAAGCATGCGGTGAAGTCCGACTTGGGAACAAGAGAAAGAGGACACCTTGGTGGACAGAGGAAGTCAAAGAGAAAATAAGAGAGAAGAAAATGGCATGGAAACAATACTTAGGAGCTAAAAACACAAAAGGACAAATGGAAAAATATAGAGAATATGTGATACTCAGAACAGAAGCAAAGAACAAAGTGCTAGCAGCAAAACAGAAGTCCTGGAAGAATTTGGAGAAAAGCTAGAAAAAGATGCACAAGAAAACCAGAAATTGTTCTATAAGACCCTAAAGAACATGAGGAAGGAAAAAAACAATGCCCTCTCAAATTTATAAAGGACAAGCAAGGCAAATTGCTTACTGCCCCGAAGGAAGTAATGGGAAGATGGAAAGAATATTTCTCAGAACTCCTGGATGGTGAGCATGGTGAAGCATCAGAAATGATAAACACTAGCACAGAAGAGAAAACCAATGATGGTGAAGATGACATAAAGATGGAAGAACTGAAGGCAGCACTGGAGAAAATCAAGATGGGCAAAGCAGCAGGGCATGATGGTATAACACCAGAAATGGTTAAGTTCATGGGAGCATCAGGCGACCTATTACTCTTAAGGGTTTTACAGGCAGCGTGGTACAACAAGACCATACCAAAGGATTGGGGAGATTGCCATCATAACACCAATTTTCAAAAAGGGTGACAATCGACAGTGTGGAAACCATAGAGGCATATCCCTTCTCAGTGTCCCTGGTAAAATCTACTCTAGAATCCTAGAGCAGAGACTCCGACGCCTAGCTGAGCCACAATTGGATGAGGTCCAGTGCGGATTCCGAGCAAACCGAAGTACTCAAGACCTAATCTTCACACTCAGACAGCTGAGTGAAAAGGCCCTTGAGTATAAGAGTGAGATCCATCTTTGTTTCATAGATCTGGAAAAGGCGTTTGACAGGGTCCCCTGGAGCAAACTTTGGGACTGTTTGGCAAGGAAGAATATTCCAGCACCTCTGATTCATGCTATACAGAGCTTCTACAAGTCTTGCAGAAATTATGTGAGGACAGCAAACCATAAGTCGAAAGAGTTCAGGACCACCACTGGTGTAAGACAAGGTGATATCCTATCACCTTACCTCTTCATACTCCTTATGGACGATGTCATCAAGGCATGTAAGGAGAGAACAAGAAAGTATTCAGTGGGGTACTGGAAGATGAGACAGGTCTATATTTTGGAGCTGGCATTTGCTGATGATGTTGCCCTGATTGCTAAATCAGAGGCAAATCTCCAATCCAACCTGCAAGTCTGGAAGGAAGAGCTGGAGAAGAGAGGGATGGTCATAAGCAGCTCTAAAACAAAATTCATGGTGATATCACGAGAAGAAAGAAAACATCAGATTAAGCTGGGAGAACAGGTCCTGGAGCAGGTCGACCACTTTAAATACCTTGGAGCTATTATAGACCGAAAGGGAGGCATCAAAGAAGAGTTGGCCACTCGAAAAGCAGCAGCTGGGAGACTTTTTCAGGCCATAAATCGAGGATTCCTCAGCAAGAGAGAGGTTGGTAAGAAAACGAAGATGGCTGTATACCGCTTCACCTATGTCCCAGTCTTGACATACGGATGCGAGTCATGGGCAATGACTACAACCCATAAAAGCCAGATCCAAACCTCAGAAATGAGGTATCTGAGGAAGGTGGTTGAAGTAACAAGAAGAGACATGGTACGCAACCAGACGATACATCAAGGCCTTAAATCCTACCCCCTGCAGACCCAAGTAGAACAGTCCCAATTAAGATGGTTTGGCCATGTCTGCAGAATGGGAGAAGATCGGATACCACGACAAGCATGGGAAACAAAGAGCCAAGGATCCAGACCCCGAGGACGACCCAGAGTCCGCTGGGAGGACAACATTAGACAATCTTTGAAGGATCGAGGACTAGAATGGAACCAGGCCAGGAGGAAGACAGCCGATAGGATAGTCTGGCGCTCTCTCTTCCAAACCTCTACACCTCACGGTAGAAGGGGAATGACTAAGTAAGTAAGTAAGTAAAACTGATGCTAGCTCTGTGCAAACAAACAAAAAATTATAAGCAAGAAAACTTACCTTATCGACAGGATGAAATTGTTTGATACCCGGTACACGCTTATTTGAAACCACTGTTCACAAGAAAAGCTGAGAAAGTTTGTTGGTTTTGCTCATAGCCAGCGCAAAGTTGAAATAGACGGGAAACGTACATCGCACCAGTCAATTTATGAAAGTCTGAATGTAAGGTAGGAAAGCCGGTTCAGAGGTTCAAAGACTGATTTCTACTGCCAAGTAACGTTAAAAACTTGCTCCCTTGAACCTTTTCTCTTATTTATTACCAATCTGCAAATATCTAGTTACCACTAGCCCACGCAAATACTGAGAGAATAAATTCCGTAACAAAGCAAAGTTGGTACTTTCTGAATCACCAGTAGGTATCCTTTTTTGTCCATGCCATCAGCATGGATCATTTCTCTTCCTTCAGGAGTGAACGAATGGACAATAGGTATTTGGTTAACCCCCTTTCCTAGCAGTTCCTGATTACACTGACTAACAAAAAAAAACTTTTTTTTTCTTTCTCTAACATTTCTATGTTTTTCTATTCAATTTTAATGCGCTGTTTTTAAATCTGCAAACCGTTTTTCTCTATCAGGTCGGGATCTCTAGAAATACGCAATTGAAGTTTTTTAACAATGCATACAGTATTACAACATCATTCGTACAAGAAGTATAACAGTTATGTAGGCTTGAATTTCTTTGCAGTCGACTTTCGTCGGTGAATGGCATGTGGTACATCGCGATGAAGCATCCAACAATCTTCTTCTTCTTCTTCTTGCGATCGCATCTTTGATGATTACACCGTCAGACGAGTTCTCATGATGAATTCGACTGTTGTTTGAAGTTCCTCCTGTCCTGAGTCGAAAAATAGTTGTCTGTCCCTGCCGGTCGAGAGTGTGATAGTCGTCTTTGGGTTGGTTCTGTTCTCTTCTGATAGTCTGGATAGCTCTCTTTTTCTCAAAGTATGTGACTTCATTATCTTCTTGTTCACATTCTCCTCCCATTTTTGCAAGTTTATCTGCCTTTTCATTTCCGGGTACACCACAATGAGATGGTACCCACTGAAGTATGGTTCTCTTTTTGGCAGCTACCTTGTTTAGTTCATTTCTCAGATGCGGGAGTTTACCACCCTTGAGAGCTTGCAGGACAGACAGTGCATCTGTGAGGATGACTACCTGGTGGCAGTCAGAGTTGGTGTTATAAATCATATTTGCAGCTTGCTCTAGAGCTTGAACCTCAGCTGTATAGTTGGAACAGAATTTACCAGTGGGAATGTGCCTAGTCTCATAGTGGTTGTCAGGATATGAGATAAAGATACCGGCACCTCCATTCCTAACAGCATTAGTTGCTGATCCATCTGTATAGGCATGTATCCATGATTGATCGGGATAGCTTTCTTGGATCATACTCAATGTAGCAGTTCGTTTTTGCAGATCATTATACTCACATCCACTTGTGAGACCACTGACTGTTGTATTAATTTGGAGGGCACTGCTGGCCTGCTCCCATGGTACAGGGTATAGGGTGGGCTTCAGTGGTGTTGTCTTCATGGATAGGTCTTCTTGATGCTGTCTTATAAGTCTTTTCCCCCGATGCACAAAGCTGCTACGCTTTAGACGTCCCAATGCCAGATCATCTAGTCTTGCCTTCATTGGGTGCATTGGCATACTGTTGTACTTTTCCATCTGGATCATGGTTTTTGTGTCTCTTCTATGGGACAATGTCTGTAATCCAGCAACCTTCTGCATCTCTGTTATTGGTGTAGTTTTCATGGCTCCTGTAATGAGCCTGAGAGCTTGATTTTGCACCTTGTCCAAAGACTGCAGATGTGAGTTAGCAGCTGATGACCATGCTGCTGAGCTAAACTCTAAGTGTGGTCTTATTACTCCATTATAAATCTTCTTTAGATTTCGTTCATTTGCTCCCCAGTTGGTACCTGCTAATTTTCTGAGTATGCCTAGTCGTCTTCGGGCCTTTCCTTCTGCATTTTCAATATGCTTATTCCATGTAAGCCTTTGGTCAAATGTCACCCCAAGATAGGTGGGGTAGCTTTCTTCCTTGATCACGGTTGTCCCTAGGTGTATGTTAGCTGATTTGTCCTTGGGGGCGAGGGAGAACAGTGTTGTGGAGGTTTTGTCTGTGTTTATTGTGATAAGCCATTTCTCTGCCCATGACACTAGCATGTCTGCTGCCCGCTGCATTCTATAATTTGCTGTGGTGACATTTTCATCAGCGCACCAGAGTACTAGGTCATCTGCATATAAGGCAGCTTTAACTCCTGCAGGGAGATCTTTCACCAGGTCATTGATGTAAACAAGGAAGAGTGTTGGGGAAATTACTCCTCCTTGAGGTACCCCCTGATGGAGCAACACTTTTCTGCTCTGCAGACCGTCAAGAGTGACTCTAGTTCTCCTGTTATGCAAGTATGACTGGATCCATTTCATCATGTTGCCTTGGATTCCACTTCTCCTAAGTTTTGCAATGAGGCCATCTTTCCACACCTTGTCAAAGGCCTGCTTGAAGTCGACCCAGATCGTTAGGACCTTTTT
Source organism: Oreohelix idahoensis (assembly GCA_024509875.1). Classification (NCBI taxonomy): domain Eukaryota; kingdom Metazoa; phylum Mollusca; class Gastropoda; order Stylommatophora; family Oreohelicidae; genus Oreohelix; species Oreohelix idahoensis. The sequence goes on along the minus strand of JAMPIV010003226.1, from coordinate 147,315 downwards.
CTTCTCCTGGAAGGCATCTTCTATTGCTTGAGACAAGTAAGTAACTTGGTCTTCTATACTGTAGCATTCTCTAAATCCAGCTTGTTCCGGCACCAGGATCTGCTCAGACTCTAAATACCATTTCAATCTGTGGTTGACTATTCGCTCCATAGTCTTCCCAACACAGCTTGTGAGACTGATTGGCCGGTAACTTGCAGCCTCGGTCTTACATTTCCCTTTCTTTAGTATGGGTATTGTGATGGCTTCTCTCCATACTTGGGGTACCGTTCCTTTCAACCAGCTGTGGTTGAATATCTCAAGCAGTTTTGTCTTTGCTGCTGAGCTCAGATTTACTAGCATTTCGTTGCTGATTTTGTCTGGGCCGGGTGACTTTTGAAACTTAAGCTTGGAAATAGCCTTCTGTAGTTCTCCTAGTGTGATGGGTTCCCTCATTGGGGCAGGAGTATCTGTCTGTCCCATGGTTGCCAGTATTTCTTTTCTTATCTCTCTCTGATGGTCTATGTTAATGGGTAAGTTGCTTTCTGAACTGTATCTTCTAGCAAACAAGTCTGCAGCTTGTTTTCCTCTGAAAAGTTTGCCACCTTCATCCAATGTGATAGTCTGCCTTGGTGAGGAATGCTCTTCATTTAGAGACTTGACTAATCTCCAAAGTTTCCTGCCGTCTTTCTCAAGGTTCAGCGATGCCGTTTTAGTTCTCCAGCTTTTCCGCTTTTCTTCTAGCTTTGTTCTCTGAAACTCTGCTACAGCCTTTTTCCATTTGTTGTGAGTTTCAAGTGAAGGCTGAGACTCTGCGTCCTTTCTAGCCTTGTCCATAGCTTCCTGACGTTCTTGGAGTGTGCTGGACCAGTATGGTATGTAGTTACGCCGGCATCCTTTGGGAATGGTTTCTTTTGCAGCTTGTAGTATGCATCTGTTGAAGTCTTTTACCACTTCATTAATGTCTCTGTTCTGTACCTTGAGGGTAGACAGCAGCGTGTTCACCTGATGCCTGAATAAACCCCAGTTGGCTTTTTTGTAGTTCCATCTTGTAATGGCTGGGCCTGTACTGAGAGTTGCACTCTGGACAGTAAGAAAGATTGGGCGATGGTCGCTTCCCCCTAGTTGGTCTCCTACTTCTCTACTAATAGATCCAGCTATATCTGGTGTGGAGAAGGCAAGATCTGGTGTTGAGGTTGTGTGCCATCCTCTGGAGTAGAAGGTAGGAGTATCTGTGGCATTATTGACTAGGATTAGGGAGTGATCATCTTGCCAAGTTTCAACCTCTTCACCTCTGTGATCCAGATGGTTATAGCCCCAGCTCTGGGAGTGGCTATTAAAGTCTCCAACTGCTATAAAGTTGGTGGCTGGTACCTGTATAGAGCTGAGACTCAGGGGTTTGTTGTTCGGACAGTAATAGTTCAGGAGTTCTATTTCCATCTTGTCTACCTTTATCTGCAGCAGCTGATATTCTGCTCCATCCATGAAGGTTTTCCTTTCGTGTGCAGGAATGTTATTCCTTACAAGAGTAAGTACTCCTCCTTTTCGTCTATCTTGTCTGTCGGATCTGAAGCATTGATATCCCCTTATTTTAAAGGTTTGATCTGCTTTCAAGTGAGTCTCTTGGATACAGCAAACACTGACTTGCTTCTCATACAAGATGTTTTCCAGCTCTGTCTTTTTGCTGTATCCAGCCTGCTTGCTGTTCACTCCCTCTGCATTCCAGTGCATCATGACAAGTGGCACTCTGGGTTTCTCTTTTTCTGTTTTGTTTTGGTCAGTAGTTCTCCTCCGCCGTCTGTTGACTCCACAAGACGGTCTAGAGGGTCCTCCAGTAGCTGAGGGTGGGCTCTGTCGAGGCTCAGAGCCCGGCACTGCACCTGCCTGGTGGAGCTCCACAGGGCGAGCACCAGAACGAGATTTATTTGACGGTGTACTCTCCATAGAAAAAAAAAAAAGCGAGTTGCATGATACTGTGGTTTCCGGTGCGCCTTCTGGCCCAGTATCTACGACTTTAGCACCTGTTCAACGGGAGAGTGGGCTCATCCCTAATCTGTTTATGTTCCCAGTAGTAGACTATTCGCAAGCAGCCTGGGGGTGTCACTGCTCTGCGCGGACCTTGTTTACCGAGGCGGCGTCCGAGCTCGTATGGTGAAAATATGGTTGCGTTATCTTCAAAATAGCCCTGTCTTTCCCGTGGCTTTTCTGCCATCCTGCAACTTTGAGTTAGGGAGTTCTGAGCTCCAGTCTCTTTCCCAGGCATTTTATCCTGGCCTGGCACGCATACAGAGGACCCCACTTCTGGTTCTAAGTTAGCAGTTGGGGATAGGTGGGGTAGCACACTGTGCATTCCCCGTCATCCAGGGGGCTCTCCAACTATGCAGAGCTTGCACAATGCTGTGCTCTGGTTCGGGGCTCTCCCAAGGAATCCTCACGTCCTGCACAGAGCCACTTCCCGATACCCACCACCTGCCAACCCTCCATTGTAGAAATCTCCTGCATGCGGCCATCCAGTCAAGAGCCAGTATTAAGTCTGGTGCCCAAGTGATCCCCCCAAGCTCAGTGTGCAATGCTGGGTTCTCATCATGCTGCAACACAGGAGGGATTGTGATGCTCAGCCATCTCTCTCAATTCTGCACCGATAAGTGACATCGGGGACTTAACTTTGCCTCAGTACTGGGAGGCCCCGTTTCCGGGTACACCACACACAGCCAATTGAGGCAACGGTCGCCATGGGCGTGATAGACGACAAACAGTGAAGAATGAGGCAAGAAAGCATTTAACCCATGAAGTGGGGGTGGATTGGTGCAGACCAGAGCATGTACCACTCGCCGGTGGGTTCTGCATCTACACCTATAGGGTTCCACCCACTCCTCAGCCCATTTAGTCTGGCCCCTCACCCAGGACCTGTCCGGCTTGGGTGACCCTGCCAGGAGTAAAACTCCCGCCGGCATAGCTCCCGGGATCATTGAGGCGCTCAAGCTCTCCAATCACGGCCATCGCTGACTTCGCCAAGGTTGTCAGGGAAAAAGTCAAGATGCGAATCGAGCAAATGGATTTTGAGGGACATGTTACAGCCCATAATTCTGTATGCATCTATGCACTGCTAAACAATATGCAACATAGTCAACAGATTTGTGATTTCCCAGAAAGTTATCGACGATCGATTTGAATGCCATCCATGCGCGAAGTTCACTACCATGTAACAAGTTCTCGAATTGTTTGTCTGCAATAACTTTCCTAATCTGAGGTCCTACAAAGATACCTTCCTTTATCTTTGCATCGCTAACTTGCAGAAACTTTTCTCGAAGATAAGTGAAAGCATTGCTCGTTTTATCTAACGCTTTTACAAAAATCTTTATGAGCCCCAACTTTATATGTAACAGTGGTAAAATGAAGCTGTCTTTGTTAACTAATGGCTCGTGTATTACATTTTTATGCCCGAGCTGCATACGATCCCGGATAGGCCACACCTTTCTTGCATAATGTTCCTGTCTGTTGCGGCTGTCCCATTCACATCGGAAGCAACAAAATTTAGTATACCCAGTCTGCATGCCCGTGAGAATAGCAATGACCTTAGGTCTCCACAAATCCGCCATTGGTAGTCATTGTACTTTATTTTTTCCAAACGTATAGCCATATTGTCATAAGTTTCTTTCATATGAACAGAGTAGGTGACTGGAATTGATGAAAATAAATTTCTGTTATGCAATAACACGGCTTTTAGACTAGTCTTGGAAGAATCGATGAAAAATCGCCATTCGTTGACTATGTGCTCATGACCGTTTACATCTTTGCAATAGCAAATGTCATCATCCATCTCAAAGTATTGAACAAGTTCTCTGTGTCTATGACGAAATTTAGATATCGGAGTATTGGGCGCTAAAAGATTCCATTCTTTGAGTCGCGAACCGAGTAATTCCGCTTGTCCTTTGGTAAGAGCGAGATCACGTATTAGATCTGAAAGTCCTGAATGGTTAATTAAGTAAACACCATCATTCACCGGTATGTAATCTGAGTCAGAATTAGTTTCTAAAGCAGGTAAACTATCACTTTCTGATGGTTCATTCACGTCCAACGGATTATGTTCTGGTGGTACTTGTATCGGACACGTGATTGGATCATGAGGCACTGGTTTCGAAACCAATTCAATATTTGAATAAACCACAGACTTTCTAGTTTTAAAAGTGAAACCATGGATATTTGTCAAGCAGAAGTACAATCAGTAGTGTGATTTGTATGTTCACGCCATATTACTGGCACTCCAAAAGGCATCGACTTATGCTTCGGCGATTTTCGTAACCAACCTGCCAATGCATCGAACAAACTGCATTTGGCTTCCAAGATTTATTTGCATCATCAACTTTCGAATCGAAATAAAGTTCATATGCTTTCTTTAGTAATGATGTAAAGTTTTTCTGGTCAACACGATCGGTAAAATATCCGCACACGTAACAGAACAGATCAGCCGAATTTTCTACAACTAGACCCTTTAACTCATCTACACTGACAATTGTTCTGTTACATTCCTATAGTCCCTTTAACCCTTTAACTCATCTACACTGACAATTGTTCTGTTACATTCCTATAGTCCCTTTAACTCAATCTAAAAGGTAAAGGGGGGTCTCATAGCAGATATTGCAGTAGTGGAGTGAAGAGTTAGAGACTTCACTCTACTAGCTCCAGCTTCAAGAGAGGGAGTGACCAGTTCCATTCTTCTCTGCCCTTGCTTTCCTTAACTCAAGAGCAGAGCCAGGTACAGGCAAACCCCGCTTTATGGCGGGTTAGGTTCCAGGCCCTTGCTGTAAAGCGAGAATCACGGTAAAGCAAAGAATTGCTTTTTTTCTCTTGCAGATGCACAGCAAAGCCTAATAACATGTTTACACCATCATATATTAAGTTAACAATAGAACTAGACATAAAAATTATATAATACTAATAAGAATATACAGTTTAGAGCACTCGTTGCTTACCGTAAACTATTTAATCCTTAGCTTACAGAACCGTTTGGGATAAGAACAGGAGTGCGACAGGGATGTCTTTTGTCTCCATTTCTTTTCTTACTAGCAATAGACTGGGTTATGAGAACATCGACAACACACAACAGAAATGGAATCCAGTGGACTCTGACTAAGCAGTTGGATGATCTGGATTTTGCTGATGACTTGGCTCTTCTGTCCCATAACCGTAATCAGATGCAGGACAAATTGAAAACACTCGAGAGGTCACAGCAATTGGGTCTGAAAATACACAGGGAAAAGACAAAGATAATGAAAATAAATGCAGGTCATGATAACAGGGTTGAAGAAGCACCAATACAAGATGTAGAATCGTACACATATCTTGGCAGCAATATAGACAAAGTTGGAGGGATATCAAAATAAGAATACAAAAAGCAAGAGGAGCTTTCATTGCATTGGGAAATATATGGAGATCAAGAGAAATCGGATCCAACACGAAAATAAGAATCTTCAACTCAAATGTGAAGTCAGTCCTATTGTATGGCTCTGAGACATGGAGAACAACAAAGACAACAACCAAAAACCTACAGACTTTCATAAATGGGTGCTTGCGTAGAATAGAGGGATTAAAATGGTATGACAAGGTTACCAACGTGGAACTGATGACAAGAACTAGAAAAGTGCCAGTGGAACAAGAGATGAGAAGAAGACGATGGCGATGGATAGGACACACACTGAGGAAACCTGTTGATAGCATTACAAGGCAGTCCTTGTTCTGGAACCCCCATGGCAAGAGAGGCAGAGGTAGACCAAGAAGCACATGGAGAAGAGAGCTGGAAACAAAGGTGAAAGTTATAAGGAGAACGTGGAAAGAACTTGAGATGATGGCACGTGACAGGAGGACTTGGCATGTGTTTGTTGAAGACCTATGCTCCTTTGGGAGTGGAGGGTTATGAATGAATGAATTACAGCGATTGGTAAATGCAGACTTGGAAACAGGTAATATTTATTGTAGGAAAGATGGAGGAGATTGAACCGTTTCATCACCATCTAACAATCTTGGTCTTTTTGATGGTAGAGACATGGATGGAGCTCTTGCAGGAGTTTCTTTTGATGAAGTTGAAGGAATGCTAGCTGTTGATGTGGAAGGTTGAGATGCTGGTTTCTTCAAGTAGGAAAGCATTGAACTTTGCCTCGGGGATTGCCGTTTCTTTTCACTTAAAATTACTTTGGAACTTCTTTCAAAATTGGGTCAGTCCTCTCAAAAGCTGCCATGGTAACTTTGCCACAAGGGGCAAGCGTGCTAACCTTTGTTGAATAAATAAATAAATACACAGACAATTGGTAATAGCAGGCACTTAACAAGTAGAAAACTGGACAGCAGAAAAACTTTCTTCAAAAACTTATGTAGAAGGAAATACTAAAGGCAAATGAGCAAGTGGATGACAGTGCTATAAGTCTCAAGGTAACATCAAGAGATGGACAGGAAATGGCCTATGAGAGTTAACCATCAAGACAAGAGACAAAAATCTCTGGAGATCCATTCAGCTGACCTTGTATGCAGTGATGGCACTTGATCTGGTCTGATTGATGCTATCCATTCTTCCATCACAACTTCATAAGCTTTTAATTTTAGGTACACTTTCCATTCTTCATCTTTGTGCCATTGTTGTGTGTATCACCTAAAAAACATTTGGTCACATTGTTTGATGTTTAATGTGTGTGTCTGTTGTAAGACTCAACCTCACCTATATTTGTCATCATTTTGTGCTCAGACTAACTTGCTATCTACTCTATTTAAGCATGTTTTATTGTATGATATATTTCCTTTATTAATGTAACTGTCATAAACAGTTTGTGGTGTGGGTGTCATTAACTTATGCTCCATAGGTTTGTTTAACTGTAATATATTGAATAACTAGTGAATGAAGTTAAATTTAATGTGTTTGTTAGTTGTAGAGTAAGGGTTGTTAGACTCTGTATGTTTTCAAACAGCAGAATAACAGCATGGTTTTTAGAGGTGAAAGATTATATGACGAGAATCTTGTTTGGATGGATGGTAGGGTGTCACTTTAGGTGTGAGCATGATAGATGTTATATGGAGTTTTGCTAAGTACAGCCAGTGTGTGGAGAGTTGTGACCTTGGTGGTATTTTATGGTCTTTGAGACAACTGTTTGTTGGAATTGGGAATTATGCGCTTTTTTGTCTATGTTCTGGAACATGTAGAAGTTTAAGTGGATATTTGCCTCCAGTGAGAGTGTAAGGTCAGTTGATTGACATTGATTGTTCTAGAATATATTGAGTTGTCATAGTTATACATGACCTCGCTGCCTATGTTAGTTTCAGCAGTTATTTTGTTATAGTTTGGAGCAGAAATGAGATCAGTAGAGAAAAGACTGATTTTGTTGTTCTAGCATTTGCCGCATTCATTTTGTTTATGTCATGCACTTTATTCTGACGAGTTATTGTATAAATATTGATGGAGATTGTACTACAGTTTTGGAGTTTATTATTTATTACCATTTGTGTCATAATGGGTGGTTTTGTTGTCATAGTGGTTGTTTTTTGCAGTAATGTCATTTTGTCTATGTAATGAGCGGTTGACAGTAACTATGTTTGTGTTTTATTTTTTTTAGGTGATGCCTCTCCACCAGACTTTTGGGACTTCAGAGGTTGGACCAATATCAGCCAGAATCGCCAGTACAGTGTTCCAGTTGTCATTACACCACATCTTATGAGGCATATCTATGCTAACCCAAAGTTTATTATCATGTTTAGAGATCCCATAGACAGGTAGGTCATAGTTCGTTATCAATTGTGTGGTATACATTTACAAACCTTCCGTTTGAAACTTTTTTGTGTGTGCAGTTTTGTTTATTCTGCTGTAGAAGTATATTGTCCTTTTTTCTTTTTTATGTTCCAAACTGTAAGAAGTCCCTTGTCGTTCCGGGGGGGTGGAGGGTCTCTGAGGTCACACAGACAGAACAGGACTACTGCTATCATCAGGGCATGTCGTAATGGGTGATTGATATGAGACTGGGGGGAGGGGGGGGGGGGGGGGGGGGGGGGCTAGCAGCTTCATCAGGTCAAACAAATAGCTACAGACACCACCACTGTAGGAGCACATGAATGTTTTAGCCCACGCTTCCTGCAAGGGGGGGGGGGGGGGGCAGTGACCATGGTGTCTCCTTGCTCCACAGGGAGCAGAAATAGAAATTATGATCAAACAATAAGAATCCACTATTCTTTAATATCATTACTTGTTTATACAGGTTGTACTCTGAATACTTTCCTAGATGTTTAATATCATTACTTGTATGTGGAGGTTGTACTGGGACTACTTTACTAGATGTTTAATATCATTACTTGTACATCCAGGTTGTACTCAGACTACTTACAATACCCTTTGGCTCCCCAAGGAGCATAGGCCTTCAACAAACACATGCCAAGTCCTGTGCCATCCGCTCAAGTTCTTTCCGTGTTTTCCTCATTATTTTCACCTCTGTATCCAGTTCTCTTCTCCATGTGTTTTTTTTGTCTACCTCTGCCTCTCTTTCCCTGTGGATGCCAGAACAAGGACTGCCTTGTAATGCTATCAACAGGTTTCCTCAATGTGTGTCCTATCCATCGCCAGCGTCTTCTTCTCAACTCTTGTTCCACTGGCACTTGTCTGGTTCTTGTCATCAATTCCACATTTGTGACTTTGTCATACCATTTCAGTCCTTCTATTCTACGCAAGCACCTGTTTACAAAAGTCTGTAGCTTTTTGGTTGTTGTGTTTGTTGCTCTCAGTGTCTCAGAGACATACAATAGGACTGACTTCACATTTGAGTTGAAGATTCTTATTTTTGTGTTGGACTTGATTTCTCTTGTTCTCTATATGTTTCCCAATGCGATGAAAGCGCCTCTTGCTTTTTGTATTCTTATTTTGATATCACTGTCTGTCCCTCCAACTTTGTCTATATTACTGCCAAGATATGTGTACAATTCTACATCTTTTAGTGGTGTTTCTTCAAGTTCAACCTTGTTATCATTTCTTGCATTTATTCTCAAAATCTTTGTCTTTTCCCTGTGTATTTTCAGACCCACTTGTTGTGACCTCTCATCGAGAATTTTCATTTTCTCTTGCATCTGATTATGGTTATGGGACAGAAGAGCCAAGTCAGCTGCAAAATCCAGATCATCAAGCTGTTTAGTCTTATTCCACTGGATTCCATTTCTGTTGTGTGATGTCGATGTTTTCATAACCCAATCTATTGCTAGTAAGAAAAGAAATGGAGACAAGAGGCATCCCTGTCTGACTCCCATTCTAATCCTAAACGGTTCTGTAAGTTGTCCTTCATGAAGAACTCTGCATGTCATGTCTTCATAAGTCTTCTTTATTAAGTTAATGATCTTCAGGGTAACTCCATAATGCCTCATCAATTTCCAAAGTGATTCTCTGTCTACACTGTCAAATGCCTTTTCGTTGTCCACAAATCCGATGTATAGCGGTGAATTCCATTCCAGACTTCTGTTCAACTATTATTCTCAATGTGGCTATCTGGTCTGTACAGGATCTGTTTTGTCGAAAACCTGCTTGTTCATCTCTCAGTTTCTTGTCTATGGACTCTTTTAATCTCTCAAGGATGATTCTGTTTAATACTTTTCCTGGCACTGATAGTAAAATTATTCTTCTATAATTTGTGCACTCTTGTAAATTTCCCTTCTTAGGCAACTTGACCAGATAACCTTTCTTCCATTCTGCTGGTATTTCCTCTCTCTCCCTCCCAGACTTTGCCAAGTAGTTTGTATAATATCTCTGTAGAGGTATCAATATCTGCTTTGATGGCCTCTGCTGGAACTCCGTCTGGACCAGCTGCTTTTCCATCTTTCAGAAGCTTTATGGCTTTCTTTATTTCTTCTCTACTTGGTCATTCACAGCTGATTTGTAGCTCCTCTTATGCTGGCTGGATGTCTGGAGGATTAGTTGCAGACTACTATACTAGATGTTTAATATCATTACTTGTATGTGCAGGTTGTACTCGGACTACTTTTTTGTTGGGCTGGGTCTGACTGCCCAAGACTTTCATAACGACATCCTGGTCTCGGTGGACATGTTGGCAAAGTGTGTCGAGCAGCATGGTTTGCAGCACTGTTTTCATGACCATGAACTCTACGTCAAGCTGCCTGTAAGTGCTGCTCCAGTACAAGTGTCAGAGTCAGACTTAAGGCTGATTGGATGAGAAATGTCTGTTTTTGTTACATTTTGCCCTCCTGCTTTGGTGATTGGTTATTATTAGGGCTGGGATAGATTTTGAAAATCTAAATCGATAAATCAAATTTCTTTTATCAGTGATTAATTGCTCAGTTTCAAACAATTTGATAAATTATTTTAAAAAATCATTAATATTATTTTTTTTTTTAAATCACTAAGGACTTTATTTATTTTACTTGTTATAAGGCAACATCGTCATGAAGATAAAATGAAAATACTGAAAACATACAACCAAACAATTGATTATTATTGACCATACTTGCCAAATTACATATCAGAAACCTCTAACATAGCAAATGCTCTCGCATTTAAGCAAAAAACATAAACATAGCTAAAAATAGAATAATCGATTAAAATTTGTTTTATCAGTTAATCAGTCTAAAAAATGTTTAACTGATTAATCAATTAATTAATCATTAAAGCTTCCAGCCTTAGTTATTATACTTCATTCATCATTCATGCTTTATCTTTTAGATCCCTATGAAGCATAATCTTCAACAAACTCAATGTCAAGGTCTTCTCATGTCTTTATTCTTTCATGTCTGTCTTCAGTTATCTGTTTCCCTCTATTTCTTTTACCTTAGGGGTCCCAAAACAAGGACTGCCTTGTAATGCTATCAGTGGGTTTACAGTTTTAGTCCTATCTAACTCCAGCATCTTCTCTTGTTCCACTGATATTTGTCTGGCTCATTCCATTAGTTGTACATAGATGATCCTGTCATTCCATCAGTTGTACATAGATGATCCTGTCATTCCATCAGTTGTACATAGATGATCCTGTCATTCCATCAGTTGTTCATAGATAATCCTGTCATTCCATCAGTTGTACATAGATGATCCTGTCATTCCATCAGTTGTACATAGATGATCCTGTCATTCCATCAGTTGTACATAGATGATCCTGTCATTCCATCAGTTGTACATAGATGATCCTGTCATTCCATTTTAATCCTTCTATTCTGGGCAAGCACCCATTTATGAATGTCTTCACCTTCTTGGTTGTTATTTTTGTTATTACAGGTCTGTAACCTTACTTACTTACTTACTTAGTCGTTCCCTTTCTACCGTGAGGTGTAGAGGTATTTAGCAACTTACTTACTTACTTAGTTGTTCCCCTTCTACTGTGAGGTGTAGAGGTTTGGAAGAGAGAGCGCCAGACTATCCTATCGGCTGTCTTCCTCCTGGCCTGGTTCCATTCTAGTCCTTGGTCCTTCAAAGATTGTCTAATGTTGTCCTCCCAGCGGATTCTGGGTCGTCCTCGGGGTCTGGATCCTTGGCTCTTTGTTTCCCATGCTTGTCGTGGTATCCGATCTTCTCCCATTCTGCAGACATGGCCAAACCATCTTAATTGGCAGGTCTGTAACCTCAAATCTAAAATGCTTGGGGAATTGTATGTTTCGGAAACCATGATATTTCGATATTTCAGATAATGCCTAGATCTCGATAAAAAAAGTAGCACAAATTGTGATAGAAAAGTAGCATGAAGAAACGTTTGACTTTCAGAATATTTCAATTTTTGGCGGGTGTTTGGATTTGGGGTTACAGACCTGTACTCATGCTTCAGAGCCATACAGTAGGATGACCTTGATATTTGAGTTGAAGATACTTGTTTTTGTGTTGGACTTGATTTGATTACATGTATTTTCTCTTGCCTTTTGTATTCTTATATCTCTGACACAGCCTGGTGTATATATATGCTGCTATCTGAATATCTAAACCCTGCAATTTTGTTCTCATGTGGTAAGCAATAAAGAAGACTAATGCTGTACATCACCACAATAACACAGGCATTGCAAAATGTGTATTCAGTTTCCAAGAACCAAAATGTGCATTCAGTTTCCAAGAACCAAAATGTGCATTCAGTTTCCAAGAACCAAAATGTGTATTCAGTTTCCTAGAACCAAAATGTGTATTCAGTTTCCTAGAACCAAAATGTGCATTCAGTTTCCAAGAACCAAAATGTGTATTCACTTTCCTAGAACCAAAATGTGTATTCAGTTTCCTAGAACCAAAATGGGCATTAAGTTTCCTAGAACCAAAATGTGCATTCAGTTTCCTAGAACCAAAAGGGGCATTAAGTTTCCTAGAACCAAAATGTGTATTCAGTTTCCTAGAACCAAAATGTGCATTCAGTTTCCTAGAACCAAAATGTGCATTCAGTCCAAGAACCAAAATGTGCATTCAGTTTCCAAGAACCCAAATGTGTATTCATTTTCCAAGAACCAAAATGTGCATTCAGTTTCCTAGAACCAAAATGTGTATTCAGTTTGCAAGAACCAAAATGTGAACTTGATTTCTCATCGTCTAAGGAAGTCTTGCAAGAGCAGTTCGGGAAGGTTTTTGGAGGGGAGGGGGTCTTAAAATGTATTACATGATATATTAACATGATTTATCCAAAGATCCACTAAACTTCTATGCATCTAAATATTCACTACCCTTTGATTTGTCCTAACATTCTCTGTAATGTCATTTATCCAATCATTACATGTATTTTAATTTACCCAAATGTTTAGTATATTTTCATTGATTCAGACATAAACTTATACTTTCATTTTTTTTTAACAACCACAGTGCTTTTGGAAACCCAACACTCACTCTACTGTTATTTATCCTAACAGTCCATGTATTTTCATTGATCCAAGCATTCACTACCGTTGCATTTGTCTAAATATTCACCTTTTTTCTTTCAAACACTTTCAGGTTCGCCTCCCTTTTGCATGTTACTCCGTGTACATGAGAGAATGGCTTCAGGTCTTCCCACTTGAGAATTTTCTCTTCATCAAAACTGAAGAGTATGAGAAAAATCCTGAAGAAACTCTTAAATCTGTAATGGAATTTCTTGGTCTAGGTAAGTTTACATTCTGACCATCTTCTTGATCTATGTAAGTTTACAATCTGTACATCTTCTTGGTCTAGGTAAGTTTACAATCTGACCATCTTCTTGGTCCATATAAGTTTACAATCTGACCATCTTCTTGGTCTAGGTAGGTTTACAATCTGACAATCTTCTTGGTCTAGGTAAGTTTACAATGTGACCATCTTCCTCGTTGAGGTAAGTTTACAATCTGACCATCTTCTTGATCTAGGTTAGTTTACATTCTGACCATCTTCTTGGTCTAGGTAAGTTTACAATCTGATCATCTTCTTAGTCTAGGTAAGTTTACAATCTAACCATCTTCTTGGTCTATGTAAGTTTTCAATCTAACCATCTTCTAGGTCTAGGTAAGTTTACAATCTATACATCTTCTTGGTCTAGATAAGTTTACAGTCTGACCATCTTCTTGGTCTAAGTAGGTTTACAATCTGTGCATCTTCTTAATCTAGATAAGTTTAAAATCTGACCATCTTCTTGGTCTAGGTAGGTTTACAATCTGTACATCTTCTTGGTCTAGGTAAGTTTACAATCTGACCATCTTCTTGGTCTAGGTAAGTTTACAATCTGTACATCTTCTTGGTCTAGGTAAGTTTACAATCAGACCATCTTCTTGGTCTAGGTAAGTTTACAATCTGTACATCTTCTTGATCTAGGTAAGTTTACATTCTGACCATCTTCTTGGTCTAGGTAAGTTTACAATCTGTACATCTTCTAGGTCTAGGTTAATTTTACAATCTGTACATCTTCTTGGTCTAGGTAAGTTTACATTCTGACCATCTTCTTAATCTAGGTAAGTTTACAATCTGACCATCTTCTTAATCTAGGTAAGTTTACAATTGGTACATCTTCTTGGTCTAGGTAAGTTTACAATCTGACCATCTTCTTAATCTAGGTAAGTTTACAATCTGACCATCTTCTTAATCTAGGTAAGTTTACGATCTGACCATCTTCTTAATCTAGGTAAGTTTACAATTTGACCATCTTCTTGGTCTAGGTAAGTTTACAATCTGACCATGTTCTTGGTCTAGGTAAGTTTACAATCTGACCATCTTCTTGGTCTAGGTAAGTTTACAATCTGTACATCTTCTTGGTCTAGGTAAGTTTACAATCAGACCATCTTCTTGGTCTAGGTAAGTTTACAATCTGTACATCTTCTTGATCTAGGTAAGTTTACATTCTGACCATCTTCTTGGTCTAGGTAAGTTTACAATCTGTACATCTTCTAGGTCTAGGTAAATTTTACAATCTGTACATCTTCTTGGTCTAGGTAAGTTTACATTCTGACCATCTTCTTAATCTAGGTAAGTTTACAATCTGACCATCTTCTTAATCTAGGTAAGTTTACAATCGGTACATCTTCTTGGTCTAGGTAAGTTTACAATCTGACCATCTTCTTAATCTAGGTAAGTTTACAATCTGACCATCTTCTTAATCTAGGTAAGTTTACGATCTGACCATCTTCTTAATCTAGGTAAGTTTACAATTTGACCATCTTCTTGGTCTAGGTAAGTTTACAATCTGACCATGTTCTTGGTCTAGGTAAGTTTACAATCTGACCATCTTCTTGGTCTAGGTAAGTTTACAATCTGTACATCTTTTTGGTCTAGGTAAGTTTACAATCTGATCATGTTCTTAATCTAGGTAAGTTTACAATCTGTACATCTTCTTGGTCTAGGTAAGTTTACAATCTGTAAATCTTCTTGGTCTAGGTAAGTTTACAATCTGATCATCTTCTTGGTCTAGGTAAGTTTACAATCTGTACATCTTCTTGGTCTAGGTAAGTTTACAATCTGTAAATCTTCTTGGTCTAGATAAGTTTACAATCTGTCCATCTTCTTAATCCTATGTAAGTTTACAATCTGTACATCTTCTTGGTCTAGGTAAGTTTACAATCTGTACATCTTCTTGGTCTAGGTAAGTTTACAATCTCTACATCTTCTTAATCTAGGTAAGTTTACATTCTGACCATCTTCTTGGTCTAGGTAAGGTTAAAATCTGTACATCTTCTAGGTCTAGGTAAGTTTTACAATCTGTACATCTTTTTGGTCTAGGTAAGTGTACATTCTGACCATCTTCTTAATCTAGATAAGTTTACAATCTGACCATCTTCTTAATCTAGGTAAGTTTACAATCTGACCATCTTCTTAATCTAGGTAAGTTTACAATCTGACCATCTTCTTGGTCTAGGTAAGTTTACAATCTGACTATCTTCTTGGTCTAGGTAAGTTTACAATCTGACCATGTTCTTGGTCTAGGTAAGTTTACAATCTGTACATCTTCTTGATCTAGGTAAGTTTACATTCTGACCATCTTCTTGGTCTAGGTAAGTTTACAATCTGTACATCTTCTAGGTCTAGGTAAATTTTACAATCTGTACATCTTCTTGGTCTAGGTAAGTTTACATTCTGACCATCTTCTTAATCTAGGTAAGTTTACAATCTGACCATCTTCTTAATCTAGGTAAGTTTACAATCGGTACATCTTCTTGGTCTAGGTAAGTTTACAATCTGACCATCTTCTTAATCTAGGTAAGTTTACAATCTGACCATCTTCTTAATCTAGGTAAGTTTACAATCTGACCATCTTCTTAATCTAGGTAAGTTTACAATTTGACCATCTTCTTGGTCTAGGTAAGTTTACAATCTGACCATGTTCTTGGTCTAGGTAAGTTTACAATCTGACCATCTTCTTGGTCTAGGTAAGTTTACAATCTGTACATCTTGGTCTGGGTAAGTTTACAATCTGATCATGTTCTTAATCTAGGTAAGTTTACAATCTGTACATCTTCTTGGTCTAGGTAAGTTTACAATCTGTAAATCTTCTTCGTCAAGGTAAGTTTACAATCTGATCATCTTCTTGGTCTAGGTAAGTTTACAATCTGTACATCTTCTTGGTCTAGGTAAGTTTACAATCTGTAAATCTTCTTGGTCTAGATAAGTTTACAATCTGTCCATCTTCTTAATCCTACGTAAGTTTACAATCTGTACATCTTCTTGGTCTAGGTAAGTTTACAATCTGTACATCTTCTTGGTCTAGGTAAGTTTACAATCTCTACATCTTCTTGATCTAGGTAAGTTTACATTCTGACCATCTTCTTGGTCTAGGTAAGGTTAAAATCTGTACATCTTCTAGGTCTAGGTAAGTTTTACAATCTGTACATCTTCTTGGTCTAGGTAAGTCTACATTCTTACCATCTTCTTAATCTAGGTAAGTTTACAATCTGACCATCTTCTTAATCTAGGTAAGTTTACAATCGATACATCTTGGTCTAGGTAAGTTTACAATCTGACCATCTTTTTAATCTAGGTAAGTTTACAATCTGACCATCTTAATCTAGGTAAGTTTACAATCTGACCATCTTCTTAATCTAGGTAAGTTTACAATCTGACCATCTTCTTGGTCTAGGTAAGTTTACAATCTGACTATCTTCTTGGTCTAGGTAAGTTTACAATCTGACCATGTTCTTGGTCTAGGTAAGTTTACAATCTGATCATCTTCTTGATCTAGGTAAGTTTACAATCTGATCATCTTCTTAATCTAGGTAAGTTTACAATCTGATCATCTTCTTGGTCTAGGTAAGCTTACAATTTGACCATCTTCTTGGTCTAGGTAAGTTTACAATCTGATCACCATCTTGGTCTAGGTAAGTCCCTATGTTGTACACCATCTTGGTCTAGCTAAGTTCCTATGTTGTACACCATCTTGGTCTAGGTAAGTCCGTATGTTGTACACCATCTTGGTCTAGGTAAGTCCGTATGTTGTACACCATCCTGGTCTAGGTAAGTCCCTATGTTGTACACCTTTCTCCCTGAAGAATTGTCTCTTCACCAAAAGTAGGAGTAGGAGCACAGCAGTAGCTATCCTTCATTTGATTGGTCAAGGTAAGGACAGCTTTTATTGTGAATAATTTCTGATTTATTATTGTCCTTTATAAATCATTATTACAGCTTTCAGTATCATGACAGATTATACAGGGGTTTTTTTTTTTTTCTATGAGAGTGGGATATAAGCAAATTGTATGCCTTGTGCATGTGATGAGAAATAGATCATTTGAAATCATGATAACAGAAGAAACAATAGAGGGCATGAGAAGATGAAGAAACCACCCAGTAAATGACAAGACTTCTTCCTCTTGTAGCCCCTGACTGACAAAGCCATCAGTGACCATCACACCTAGTGACATCTTGTAGCCCCTGACTGACAAAGCCATCAGTGACCATCACACCTAGTGACATCTTGTAGGGCAGCAACAAACTGTCCCCACTAAATTTGGTCGGTGGCCATCCTTCGTGCAATGTCTTAGCACTGGTTCATGCTTTGCATCTCGGCCTCCATGGTTCTCGGCCAAGTTGTTTTTGGTCAACCTCTCTTCCACCTTCCTTCTGAGGTCCATAGTATAGCAGTTCTTGTGATGGTGTTGGGGTCTCTTCTGAGGACATGGCCAACCCAGTTCCAGTGTCTGCCAACAATGATGGTATACATATGACAGGATGTAGCTGGAGTAGATTGATGATAGCATAAAGTTCGATACAAGAGGAATTACCTTATTTCGGAAAATCAACCATGAACATATGCCTCCAGGCAGGCGTGAATAATACTGGGAAATAGTCTAGTTAGCTAACTAACTCACAAAGACACTGTATTTCCCTCAGAAAATCACAAGACGCAGTTGCGTCTGCTCGCTTCTTAAACCATTTCTAAACTGCCGAACTGGGCGGAACACACAGAACGAACTCCCAGCTTTTGACATGCGCAGAACGACAATCTCTGAGTTGCCGTTCACAATAAGACGATTCTAAGAACATTCGAGATAAAAGTCTTACACAGTCGCGCCTTTTATGGTCATGAAAAGAAGCGTTAAGAAAGGTTTCAGACATCTACCATAGTTGACTGGTACTACCAAATAAGGAGATGTGGTCACGCTTCGTTCAAGAAATTATAGACCGAACGTGTCTCTATACAAGAGAAGGCAACTCCTAAAAAATTGTAGTTTCGATAACTCGGATTATGTCCCTTTGACCATAGAAAACATAATACACACTTCAGTCAAAAAAATGATCATACATATGAAAAAATGTTTATACAAACGAAAAATAATAATGATCCGTGCGTAACATTACCGCACCCTCCCTGGAAAAAAAAAATGAAACATTTTTTTTTTTTTAAATCCTGGAGCCGGAAAAAATCTAGGCTCCTAACGCACGTATGATGCGTGGATATATACCTAACAAATTAGCTCAACGCATGGAGCGACACTGAGATCATATCTCAGATCCTTAGAGAAAAAATTTATCTAAGTATACGCTGATATATTCCAGGAAGGTGCCACCAACACACGCCACAATGATGGCAACAACATAATGACAATCAAATTATTCTCATACCAATATATGAAATTAAATATATTATGTGTTATCATACAATGTGTTGCAAATAGCGGTGTAATTTACTAATATACCGCACTATATTATTACATTATATAAAGTAACAGTAATTAATAAGTAATACATGTGTTGATCTTCGGTGACATAAAACATTCAATAGAAGAAGATGTGGACATCATCCGCTCCCAATGTAGGACAGGACTTGATATCCTCAAAGTTCCACAATGGACATAAACTCGCAGACTTCAATGATGTGCTGCGAAAATATCAATAACACAAATCTTAAAGACAACTGGTAAATTTCTTAATACAATCCTGAAAATAATTTATTTAAATGTGGCCGAGTGATCTTTTGGCCCGTATATCACTAACTAAGCCTTCTTAGATAATTACATGGTACAATGTTATAAATTTCCCTCAAAAAAAAAAAAAAGTGAGACAAAATCTACTAACATGTCATTATAACATTGGACTGTATATCAGGAAATATATATATATGACAGAAGAATCATGTGGAATCGTGTGGACATCTGGACAGAATGTCTGCCATTACATTATCCGAACCACGGATAGCTCGAACCGAGAAATGAAATGGTTGAAGAGCTATGGCATAACGAGTGGACCTCGAGCTCTTCAAGTTTTTGCTCTGAATAGCAGTAAGCGCTTTCTGGTCGGTTTCCACAATGAAATGTGCGCCTAGAAGAAATCTTTGTAACTTCAGAATAGACCATACCATAGCCAATAACTCACGGTCTAAAACCGAGTAATTCTTTTCTGCAGCGTTTAATTTCCTAGAGATATACATCACCGGATGCAAAGTATCAGAATACTCCTGCATTAGTGCTGCCCCAATCCCTGTTGACGAGGCGTCACTTCGAAGAACAAAAGTCTTCTCAATAGTAGGTAACTTAAGAATAGGTGGAGATGAAAATAGGGCTTTAACCTGGTCCAATGAGGATTGACATTCTTTAGACCAGCGGATCAGATTAGGCGACCCTTTCTTCAATAAAGTAGAAAGCGGTGCCATAATGGAGGACAGATTCGGAATGAATCGTCCGTAGAATTGAATCAAACCTAATAGACTCCTTACTTGTTTCTTCGTCTTAGGGACCGAAATGTTAAGTATTTTTGAAACATTGTGGTCCTCTGTCTTTAAAAGACCATGACCAACCCGATGACCTAGGAAAGAAATCTCGCTAAATCCTATAAAGGCTTTAGAGGGTTTTGCAGTCAAGTTATACTCGCGAAGAGTAGACAGTAATTCGTATAAACCCAAATAATGATCTTCCCAAGAATCACTGAATAGACAGATATCATCTAGGTATGCTATGACATCTGTACGATATGCGAGAATTCGCCGCATCATGCGTACGAATGTAGCAGGGGCGTTCATAAGACCAAAAGGCATGAAATTCCATTGGAATAAACCCCTAGGTGTAGAAAAAGCTGTAAAAGGTTTGGCACGTTCAGTTAGCGGGACTTGCCAATAACCTTTAGACAAATCTAGTTTGGTAAAGAATCTAGAATTAGAAAGTTTATTGAGTAGCTCTTCTAATGAAGGCATAGGTTCAGCATCGAACTTCGTAACTTGGTTCAATTTGCGATAATCTACGCAAATGCGAATGTTATTATCCTTCTTTCGAACAATAACCATAGACGAAGAGTATGCTGAAGTGGATGGTTCAATGATTTGCAAACGTATCATTTCATCCAACTCTTTTTCGACTTGAGACTGGAAATGGATAGGTATTGGATATGGTCTGACTCTGATAGGATTGTGATCAGTTAGCACAATGTCATGTTCTATGACATGTGTGTGCCCCGGGATGTCTGTAAGAACATCCTGAAATGTTTGCAACATCGAAGAAACTTGTCGATGTTCCTCAGCGGAAAGATTTGGAGAAACGGTCACGTTTTTCCAAGATTCCGTAGAATAAAGTGGGACCATAGAAAGAGGAAGATTGACATCAGAAAAAGTAGTTTCCTCATCCTGTATAACTGACAGAGATGAGTACTGACCATGAGTTGCTTGTGAATTGTCCGTAGCCTGGAAAATAGGCTGCAAATAGTCAGGTCTTTCATAAAATTCTGTGAGCATATTTATGTGGAAAGTTTTATGCTTTCCATCAATATCGACAACATAGTCGACATCAGAAATTTTGGAGACTATTGCATATGGACCTTTCCATGCAATTAGAAGTCTGTTCTCCCTTGAAGGAAGTAGAACGAGAGCTTTGTCACCTGGACAAAGTTGTCGTAGACATCTATTCTTATTTGCAAACTGCCTTGCCTTTTCTTTAGCAAATTCTGAAGACGAAGTTGCTAGTTTGCATGCCTCGATGATCTTTTGCCTAAGAGCAATGACGTACTCATAAGAAGATTGAGTCTCATCGCTAATATTATCGGCAGTGATTAGATCGTGAAGTAAAGACATAGGGCCGCGCGGTTGCGCGCCAAAGACAAGTTCAAAAGGGGAAAACCCCGTATGTTCATTGGGGACCTCTCTATACGCAAAGAGAGCCGCGGGTAAGACCCTGTCCCAATCCTGAGGATGATCCTCAGTTATTTTACCAAGTAAAGTTTTCAGAGTCCTATTTAAACGTTCGACCAACCCATTAGACATTGGGTGATAGATACTGCTGAGAGACCTTTTAATGTGTAGCATAGACATTACCTGTGACATAGTGTCTGATATAAGTTGAGTGCCATGGTCTGACAATATTTCTCCGGGAAAACCCAAGCGAGAAAATATCAGCCAAAGAGCGTCTGCGATATCAGCAGTTGAGATGCTCTTGAGAGGTATTGCCTCTGGCCAACGTGTGCACATATCGACACATGTAAGGATAAATTGATGTCCTCTAGCCGACTTAATTCTAAAAGGACCGATAATATCTATTGCCATTTTTTGAAAAGGGCGAATAGGAATGTCAGCAGCCTGGATAGGCGCAGCATGTCGTGGTCCTTTAGATTTGACCTCCTGACATACTTTGCAAGAGCGACAGTACATTCGTATGTCCTTGCTCACAAATGGCCAAAAGAAAGCCGCAAGAACCCTCGACTTTGTACGGGAAAAACCCATATGTCCAGCACATTGCGAGTCATGAGCATGTTGCAATATTTGCAATCTCATGCTCTTAGGCACAAGAATTTGTGAATGAGTGGACGTAGTCGAGTCTTGTACCATACGTACAAGTACGCCGTTCTTCATAGAAATCCAAGATTTCCTATTAGTGTTCTGATTAGGATCACCTTTTTTTGCTAGAATGAAGAATTTTTGTAAAGAAGGATCTTCTTCTTGCAATTTGATAAATGAGTCACGTGTAATAGTCAAGTGACTATCTTGGTCATTTACTTCATCATTATTAGTTAATGAAGTTTGAGGTGGATCCAGAGCATGTGCTCTTGTGACCACCGCATTGGTAGCTTCAATGTTTTGCTCTTCCCAAACAGCAATCTGCTGTGGGGTACATTCCCTAACTCCGTGAATACGACCAATAATAAGGTCCGCAATAGGGTTTGGAAGTAGACACGCGTGGACCTCTCCCGTGAAGAAAGGAGTAGCAATGTGTATTATAGCAGTAGGATACTTTTCTAACGTGCCACCAAATGTGACACATTTGATGACTTTTCCTGTAGCACAGGATGGATCTACAAGAGATTGCCTAACGCCGACAGTAGTACATCCAGAATCAAACAACACTGAGACTGGATTACTATTTACTAGCCCCTTATGTAATATAAGAGAACCTCTCCCATCATGAGCAACATTAGCAGGAAGAGCGGGCAAAGGATGACCACAGCTTAGAGTACTAACGGTTTTCGGATCAAATAAAGTACTGCATTGGATACATTTATTTGCCCTACCAAAATCAAAAGATGAGCATCCGATAGCATTATGGTCTTTATCATTATTAACCTGTTTATCTGCTCCCTGAGATTCTTGTTGAACAGAGTTTGTCTGTTGATATCTTTTTCTCTTATGTTGCGATCTACCGCGACCATTATTGCCTCTGCAATTATCATTAAAGTCCCTACTGTAATTTTTATCCTGGTTTGAGTTCCAGTTTCCATAACTGTCATTACTATCTCTATGCTGTTGAGAAACCTCTATTATCTTGGTATTGAGGTCTCTGCATAAAATATTTCCCTCTATACCGATTACCTTTGTGAAAATTTCTAAAGTTAACCGGAGTAGAATAACGTGTAGTATTCGGTTGTCTCCAGTTCTGGGAAGAAGAATCACCCTGGAATTGATCACTATGGTTCTGGGCATAATTACGATTACTCTTTTTATTGAAATTTTTCTGGCTACCCTGAAATTTACGCATAAAATTTGGGCCATAAGGTGCTGCCGAAGCAACTGGCAGACCTTCTTTCACCTTAGAGTTACTAATGGTTATGTGCGGATGCGCAGTAACATACTGGCTACAGTATTCTTCCATTTCTTTTATGTTTTTAGGCTTACGCTCATGAAGAAAAGATAGAAAAGCTTCATTAACAGAAGACATAACCTTATCTCTAAGTAGTAAATCCATAAGAGCTTCAAATGTATTTTCTGTCTTAGACAACTCAACCCATCGTAAAAAAGTAAGACGGATGCCTGAGATGAATTCAGAGAATTCAACTCCAGTTTCTGGTAACATGGTTTTAAATTTAAGACGATATCCGTCCTCGTTAAGTTGGTACTTCTTTAACAATGCCGCCCTGACAACCTCATAGTTGTTTTTGTCAGGCACATCTACCATACTCAACAAAGTCAAAGCATCACCTCTAAGTATCTTGGACAGATGATACACATATAATGTTTTATCTATATTATGCACATTACATGCACTTTCAAATCTATCTAGATAAAATGTTATATCATCGATTGAGGGATTAAATGCTGGTAGATTAAGCTTGAAATCCTTAGCATTAGTCTTATTTGACACCTTATTTGCATCATTAGCATTACCAGTGTTCAATAACTTTAACTTCTCTAACTCTAAAGCTAAGACTTTTTCATCATGTTCCATTTTTGCTTTTCTCTCATCAGCCTCTCTTTGTAACCTTCTTTCTTCCGCCTGTAACTTTTTTTCTTCAGCCTCTATTTCAAGTCTCTTATTTTCAGCTTCTTTTCAAGTCTCTTATTTTCAGCTTCTTTTTCAAGTCTCTTATTTTCAGCTTCTTTTTCAAGTCTCTTATTTTCAGCTTCTTTTTCAAGTCTCTTATTTTCAGCTTCAGCCTGAAGCCTCTTCTCCTGAAATTCTGCTTCTCTTTTTTGTTTTTCCATTTCCATTTGAAATCTTTTTTCCTCCACCTGCATCTGCAGTTTCTTTTGTTCTATTTCAGCCTCTATTCTCTTTTGTTCAGTTTGTTCTTTCATTTTCTTTTCTTCCGACTTCAATGCCTTGGCATATTGAACAGTCGCAAATTCTTCTAATTTATCACCTGTCTTCCCAAGGGCTTTACCCTGCTCAATAAAGTACTCAAATGTAGACATGATGTCTAAAATGTGAGTACAGAACCTGAAATAATTAATTATCTTATTTCAATGTTAAATAGCAACAAGACTTAATAAAGTGCTTGTATAATCTCTATGTTGAACCCAATCTCTGTGGGAAACAGGAGTTGACACCAACTTGTATTATCAAATGTATAATAATATCACAAGTCACTTCTTAATCATCAGTGCACTACCCAAATCAGTGCATAACCATCAGTTATTTATCATAACTGCACTACAATAGTGCATAAGCAAAAAACCACCAGTTTGTTATGATAAGTGCACTATAGACCAATAGTGCATGAGCATATATTAACAATAGTGAAAGCTAACTATGCAAGAACTATGTAAACAATAACAAGACAATGTAAACAATAACAAAGATCAGAGTCAATGTAAACAACAACAAAGATCAAACAATACGAAAACATTCGCATAAGTCAAATACACAAACAGCAAAACTAAAAAGAAATATGCGAAGATATGACTAACAAATGACGCTACAGTGTATACACAAAAATATACGTAAAGAACTGAATAATAGCAAAGGGGAGACCTACAAATACAAACAATCGAAATCGAAACTAAAAAACACAAAGAAAGAGAGAAAAGAAAAAAGAAAAAAATATATATATACAAGAAACAAAAATAAAGCACAACTCGTCACAACTAAACAGATATAGCAACGATTGTCGCTAGCAAATTTCACTGTAGGAAATTCGCACAGTCCCTAACGAAAACGCTAACAGTAGAACCTCTGTGACGTGGTATCTTCTACTGCAAGACTCCGCCCAACCGAGAAAACCCGCTGAAATATAAACATATAAATATACAAATAACAAATAACATATAACATATAAACATGTATCATGAAAACAATAGGAGAAAGTGTGAAAGTACAGAAGGCTCAGTTAGAACATAAGGGCACAGTTCACAAACAAAACAGGCCACTTAACTTCTATAAATCCAGCGTCAGCACGGTGCAGAACAGGATGTAATCAGCATTCTGAGGATAATGATCCAACGTTGATTAACTTCTGCTCCCATAAACAGCCATGACGAAGGAAAAGAGCTTCTAATACTGCAACAGTTGTTACGGCACTTGACCTTCTGAATCTTCTAAATTGATTTAACCGGCACTTGACCTTCTGAACCCGCAACAGTACCCCTGAGACCGGAACAGTTGTTACGGCACTTGTCCTTCTTTTCACCAGATCAGGAAATCCATTCGCTCGGTACTTGTCCTTCTAATTTTACATAAACTTCAATATTGCCGAGCAGCGCCGGGTAGTTTCAAAATCAGCAACTGTCAGAAAATCCGGATACTTTCAATAAAATTTCTTGTAAGGTGGTAGTTGATGCTGTAGTTGTATCTAGTATGATGATGATGTCTGGGTTTGCTGACCCCCTTGATAGCTGGAATCAGAGTGAACCAACCTATGGCCACCAAAAATGATATGGTGCGCCAAAATATCAGATGATAGAACCAGCTCTGGCCACCAAAAATGATAGAACCAGCTCTGGCCACCAAAAATGATAAGGGTGGATTTGAGCTGAAGTGGTAACTTGCCACCCTTATCGACACCTGGTATTAAAGTGTAAGATGTAGGTGTCTTCTCTGATTTAGGATGTTGCTGTGTATGTGGTAGTGGAACAGTTCACAGGGTTATCACACAGGCAACATGACGTGTAGAGTCATAGAAAGGGTAACTTCGTTGTATAAGTTTCTTCCATTTATTGCACGCCACAAAACAGTCATGATACTTATGACATTAACATAGTTAACGAGTTCAGCAAGATGATATGGCACATTGAAAACAATTTCTGTAGTCAGCAATGACAGCTGTTGTATATATGCGTCATAAGACATCACAGTTCAATAGATTCAGAAATTCATAAATCATAGAGTTCTAGTTCGTGAAGCTGTATAAATAATAATAATTTCTATAACTTCTGCAACAGTGTCAGCTACAGATCTTCAATGTTCATAAACAATAATAAATGCTCCCATTCTGATGCTAGCAGATCAGTTGTATACAATAAGTCCGTTCACTGTCTGCACGTGAATAGCATACATGGGCTACTGGTCAGCTCAACCTTTATAATGTTCCTAAGTCTAACCATCTGACTTGGACGTGATCTCTGATATAACGAATCCTGGAACACAGACAATAGTCTTGTTGGTCTAGAGCGACCCATATATATTTAACTAGTTCAGGTATACAGATACCGGTGACTTAATCCTAGTCAAAGTACCTCTCCATTTTGCATCACACAGGCGAGCAAATAGGCGACAAAATGACGAACCTCTAGATGATAGCATAAAGTTCGATACAAGAGGAATTACCTTATTTCGGAAAATCAACCATGAACATATGCCTCCAGGCAGGCGTGAATAATACTGGGAAATAGTCTAGTTAGCTAACTAACTCACAAAGACACTGTATTTCCCTCAGAAAATCACAAGACGCAGTTGCGTCTGCTCGCTTCTTAAACCATTTCTCAACTGCCGAACTGGGCGGAACACACAGAACGAACTCCCAGCTTTTGACATGCGCAGAACGACAATCTCTGAGTTGCCGTTCACAATAAGACGATTCTAAGAACATTCGAGATAAAAGTCTTACACAGTCGCGCCTTTTATGGTCATGAAAAGAAGCGTTAAGAAAGGTTTCAGACATCTACCATAGTTGACTGGTACTACCAAATAAGGAGATGTGGTCACGCTTCGTTCAAGAAATTATAGACCGAACGTGTCTCTATACAAGAGAAGGCAACTCCTAAAAAATTGTAGTTTCGATAACTCGGATTATGTCCCTTTGACCATAGAAAACATAATACACACTTCAGTCAAAAAATGATCATACATATGAAAAATGTTTATACAAACGAAAAATAATAATGATCCGTGCGTAACAGTATTGTAGCAGACTTCACACAGAATATGGCTCAGAAGCCAGGACATTCCCACCATGGAGGAGAACAAGCTTTTTATAACTATTTGACAGCATACCAGAAATAATGAAATAAAAGTGGCCAGATGGAAGCACACAGCTATGCAGTTTATTAAAAAGATGTACCCAGCAGCAGAATGGATTAATTTATAAATAGATGGGTCACCTACCCTGGATATAAATGGAAGGCTTTACATAATCACAGAATTAAAGAATGGACAGGAAATTTAAATTTCAGTAGTCACTGGAAGTTTTTCAAATAACTTCAAAGCTGAGGCAGAAGAACTAAAAACAGCTGCAACAACCATCATGGAACACGGGGATAACATTAAAGCTAAAATTGTGCTCATATATTCCCAGTCTGTCATAACTGCTCTAAGGAACCATAAACACAGTGAATTACACATCCTGTCAGAAGTACTAATGGAAACCAGCTACAGTTTCAACAAAGTGAAAGTACAATAAGATATTTATAAATGAGGGGGCGGATAGACTTTCCAAAGTAAGAGAAGACCGAATTCTAACCAAAGTCAGGACAACATATGAAGAGATAAAAACAGTAATCATAAACAACTTTAGAGACAAACAAAACATTTTTTTTTTCCTTTGAGATTCGGTACCCCATTCAGCCTCACCCAAGGTGAGCATTTTTTGGTTATAATTAACACATTAACTACCGCAAGCCGGTGGGACCGGCTTATGAAAACCTATCATTTGGACTGCAAGCCGCTTAGAGCGTCGATCAATATTTAGTAATAAAACAAATGAAAAATGTACTGAAACACTTTCTGATCTGGTTCGAGATTTTAAGTTGCCACCGGAAAACAAATTCCCAAAGCATGGTTGTTGTAGAACACCGGAAAATTCATATTATGTTCATATTTTTCAGCGTTTTGGGTAATTTACCAATATTTTATGGAAGTGGTGGTGTGGTTTGATTATATAAGCTACCAATAGTGTAAATATTAGTCAGTATGTCTGTCCTTGGGCTTGTTATTTTTGTAATTGGATATACCACGCGATAATCACCTACAGAAAAGCATTAGCTGCCTTAGAAACAAGCAATATGTTGATAATTTTAATAAAAATTGAAACTTTGTTTGTCTTTCAATCAATTAATATTATTAATAATATTTACCATACCTGTAAACATATATTGTTTTCTGCTTGTTGTAATAGTACATTCATTTATCTTTAAAATGACGTATAATTCATAAAAATATGTAAGCAATTACGAAAACTACAGCTTAATTTGTGCATACACCTACAGGGTGAAAATGGGAACAAAATTTAATTACGTCACAGAGTGTTTTCCAATTCGGTAGTTAATGTGTTAAGGTATATTTTGTGAATTTAGTTTGTGATTTTGGATGTTATCTCACATGCTGTTATGGCTGGCTGTCAGGAGTTGTCACGTCATGCGCTTATTCTTTGTGTTGCTTGTTCAATTTATTATTGTTTCTTATTTGTTGTTGTTGTTATTGATCCAGTGGCACTTGGGCTCTCGCCCTTCGGCCTAATGCCATGTAGTGATATCTGCATGTTTTTGCAAGTTGTTTTGTTTCCCCGTACAAGGTGTTCCACTTATCTGGTACAAGGTGTTCCACTTATCTGGTACAAGGTGTTCCACTTATCTGGCCTGGGAGGAAGGAGCATTTTTGTAACATCATCAAGTGCTGGGCACTCAAAGAGGTGGTGGTCAACAGTTTTGTATGGGTAGTTACATAGCTGGCAGTCTAGAGAGTGTTGTGGTTGGATTCTGTTCAAGTGACTGTTAAGTGGTATGTGTTGTGTTCTGAGCCGAAAAATGGTTCTCTAATCCCTCCTTGTAAGATGGCCAATGTTGTCATTAGGATCAGGACCAGCCATATGACTGTAAACCTCTCTCCCGGTGTTTCCCATGGCACATCTGTTCAGCCAAGTTTCTTTGTTTGTTGTTCGTAATAGTGATTTGGCTGTTTGGAGAGTTGTTGCTGTGGGTGGTTGTTCTTGTTTTGTTCCTTTCTTTGCTAATCTGTCTGCTCTGTCATTACCTGGTGTATTTGAGTGACCATGGATCCACTATTATACTATTCTGATGCCATAGGAAGTGATAAGCTGATCAGCATCCAGGATTAATTTGGCTAATTCAGTTCTGCAATGTCCACTGCCTTCCAGAGCTTGAAGGGCAGACATTGAGTCATTAAAAATGACGATGTTTTGAGCCTTTGAGGGAAAGGCATCGAATACAGTCTTCAGATGGTATACAGCTGTTTCCAGTGCAACGATTTCAGCTTCGTAGTTGGAGCAAAACTCCTCACATGCATCAGACAGCTCGTCGAAGGATCCATCTGGGTAACATATGTAGACTCCATAACCTGCTTTGATGGTGCCTTAAATGCAGATCCATCAGTATAGACATGCAACCATTCTTCAGGGTAGGCATCAATGGTTCATTGTGATGCACTCATAAGACTGACTGGTTGTTCCATCTACTAATTTTATTTGTACTTCTGGTGTTTTTAAGCGAGTATATGGTGGTAAATTCTGTACTACTTTCTGTCTTATTTGTTGTTATATGTGTTGTTGTTATTTCTGCATCATTTTTGCCAGTTTGTTGGCAGTCCCTAAAAGCGCTAATCCTTAAGAGGACTACTAGATGGAATGTAGATCTCTGTATGTTGTTGGTTCAGTTTGTGTGTTGACCTTCCATGTCTGCTGATAGTGTTGAATTCCTTGACTCTTTTCTATTTTGCAGTGGAGGCTTTGAGCAGGATATTTGCTTCAGATGTTTGTTTTCTCTCTGCTGTGTTTCTGATCTCTGTTACTTCAGCTTCAAGCTTTTGCAGCTCTTCAATCTAAAGTTTTTTAATTTTTTCTTGCACTTCTGGAAATGGACTTGGTGGCTGCTTGAAGTATTGCTTTGTTCACGCTTTCAACCATTGTTTTCATATTGCTGTTCCGCGTGTAAATGGTCTCACAAAACCTATCAGTCAACATTGCAAAGCTGTCCCAGTCAGCTCGTTTGTAGTTCCATCGAGGCAGTAGTTTTAGTTCCTTGGGAACGTATTCCATATTTATGACCAGCTTTATTCGTTTGTGGTCACTACTTGCTAGCTGATCAAGCACCTGACTTTCAATTTTGTGGAAGATGTCCTCTATTCAAAATGCTAGATCAGTAGTGGAAGTATTATGCCATCTTCTAGAGTAAAAACTGGGTTTGTCATCTGGCTTGCTGATAAGGTAAGATTTGTATCTATCTCCCAGTCCTCCAATTTGTCTCCTCTGCTGTCTGTATCTGGGTATCCCCAACTTTCAGAGTGGCTGTTGAAATCCCCGACCAATATGCAATTGGAGCCCTTGATTTCCATGCTTGAAAGTGACATGTCTTTGTTTCATGGGCCATGCAGATTGTATATATGGATTTTTGTTTCCTTTTATTGTTAAGTCTACCTCTATGATTTCCGTTACATTGTTGAAGTTCACTGATAATTCGCTGCTTGGTATTGAGTTTCGTGTAAGTATCAGTACACCTCCTTTGTGTCCTTCTTGATCAAGTCTGAAGGTCTGTTATCCTCTGACTGAGAATCTGTGGCAATGAAGAGGCTGACAGACTGACAAAGGAAGGTGGAAATCTACCTCAGCCTGATACAAGTGTAACTTTCGAAGAAGCAAAGAGTTTTATCAGAAGCAGATACAGGAACAAATGGGATGAAGAACATCCAGGTCACACAAAATATGATGCATACTACCAGCTCAACATAAGAAAACAAGTGATAATCTTCAGACTCCGCACTGGCCACAACAGATTGGGATATAACCTATTCAACAAGCTAAAGATAGGAACTACCGATGAGTGTGACTGTGGCACTGATAACATGACTGCTGAACATCTGCTTCAAAGATGCCCAACATATGAGGAACAGAGATAGCACTTATAGCTGTCACCAGTACCATTCCTGGAAGAGCTCTATGGAGAGCTGACCACTGCTGTCTTTGAACATATTCAAGTTGACGTCTGACGTCTGAGAGTGGAAGAAGAAGAAGTCATTGACTCCACGTGTTTTGGACTTTGTCAGTGAGAATCGGCAGCACATACCCCCCATGAATTTCTCTGGTTAATATTTCTGTGGGGTGCTCATAGTTTCTTTGTGTATTTAACGTAACATAAAGTACTGTAACAGAAGTTGCTACTTCTTACCAAGAAGAGACGAAGTTATCATTTTCATACTGAGAAAGCCAGTTATTGCAGGCTCAAATACCAGCTGTCAGTGATTTAAACTTGGAGCACAACACATGTATGTGGTTCAAGGCATCTCTGGAGAGACACAGAAAGAATAGGACGACCTACAATATCAGGCAGGTCATAAGAGACAACTAATACCTGCTTCTACACAGGGCTAGCAGCCTTATTATCTCAAACAAATTGCTACATAATCCACCGTTGCAAGAACACATGAAGACTTTGATGTAGGATTCCTACAAGGGGACCAACTGAAGTGGTGGCTCCATGCTCCACAAGGAGCAAACAAGGAAAAATAAGACAATAATAGGAAGTCTGAATCACGAGAGGCAGTAGATATTCAGTTTCTTTAAAATGGGCACATGAGAAGTGAAGTGAAGGATTTTTGCCCCACCACCATTCTGCTCATGGCCACTCTGATAACTCGACTTCTGTTCTGGCTTTGTAGTATTAGTGAAATCTCTACAGATTAAATGCCACAACCCCCAACCCCTTTCCAACAGTATCTGCCACTGGACTGCTGTTACCTTGTTTTTTTTCATATTAACTGTGCAGTTTCTATACAGACTATTTATTACAGCCAGGGAGGAAACAAATGTGGATATGGGGAAATCATTAGTATGAGTTACAGCCTAGGTCATTTCTGAAGCCTGTGATCATTAGCCGCTCATCATGATGTCCTTGTCTTCTACTTGTACTTTGTTTGCTGTCGTATAACCAGGTCCATTTCTTTTATCAAGTTAACGTCACGTCTCAGATTGTGATAGTGCCATCGACGTTAGCCCTTTAACATTCCCTGAGTCTGGTCATTTACAAACATCTAAAGATTGGCACCCGACATCAAACAATTGTAAGCAGCGTATCGCCTTCTTTGTCAAATAATTATGCAGTCGCACATATTTATAACTTAGTCTTCTGAGAGGGGTAAAACATAACTTCTGCTTAAGCAAGACAAAATCTGAGTTGAGACAGAAAAATTACCTCAACTTAACCGAAAATTCAAGTTATTAGAATTCGACTTAGCAACTGGAGTTCTTTAACAATGACAAAGAAAACTTTTGGCCAAGACCTTCAGAAATACCTGTACTGAAGTGAAATTTGATTTAAGAGAGTTCCACTTACATGGACTGCTCTGTATATATGTGAATGGCTGTATATACCAGTACTAAATTAGATAGTTAAATTCTTCAGAGAGTTTGTTTATTTGTTTGCATCAGGTCCCCTTAAGGACACTCAGCTGCAGGTGATAGCAGAAGAGGAAAGGTCAAGGGTCACACTGCAGAGACAGATAGCCGGACCCATGAAAAATGCAACCAGAATTCTTCTAGAAGAGCTGCTAGGTGCCTGCAACACAGAGCTAGCCAAACTGATCAAATCTGACAAGTTTACCTGGAGCAAATGATGACATCTTGATGGAAGGAGTGCTGCCTCTTATGGGAAATCCTTTTTTTTCTTTGTGGCAAGATTGTGATGGGGTTGTGAATGTTTGTGTGACTTTATGTAGATGGGTTGTGAATGTTTTATGGGGCTGTATATGTGACTTTATGTAGATGGGTTGTAAATGTTTTACGGGGCTGTATGTGTGACTTTATGTAGATGGGTTAAGAATGTTTTACGGGGCTGTATGTGTGACTTTATGTAGATGGGTTAAGAATGTTTTATGGGGCTGTATGTGTGACTTTATGTAGATGGGTTAAGAATGTTTTATGGGGCTGTACGTGTGACTATGTAGATGGGTTAAGAATGTTTTATGGGGCCGTATGTGTGACTTTATGTAGATGGGTTGAGAATGTTTTACGGAGCTGTATGTGTGACTATGTAGATGGGTTGAGAATGTTCTTTAGATTAGGGGTATGCTGTGTGTTTCTGTTTAAGAATACTGTGTTTACATATGTGACTGTGTGTTCATGTAGTGATGGACACTGTGTTCACATATGATTGTGTGTGTTCTAGTATTAAAGGATGTGTTCACATCTGATTGTGTGTTCTAGTGGTATAGGATATTGTGTTCATGTTTGCTTGTGTGTTTTAGTGGTACAGAAAATTGTGTTGATATTTGATTGTGTGTGTTTATGTATTAAAGGATAGTGTGTTCACATCTGATTATGCGTTCTACTAGTACAGGAAACTGTATTCATGTTGTTGGTGCACACTAAAACCACATTTTGAATATGCAATAAATACCTTGTTGGGCACACAAGGGAAAGAAATATTTCCACTTTCCTTATGAAGTTTTCTCAGGAAATGTTAGCAGAGTAATCTCACCTCAGAGAAATCCAGAATATCCCGAGTACAGAGATGTACGATATGAAGTATGTATCAGTCTATCTCGATTTAGGAAAAAATCACAAGAAATGTTTTATTTTGGTTGACAGTATTACATGTGAGATTTTGGTGTTCCATAAAAATGAACTTTCTCCACTCTCAAATGTTGGAGATAAACTTTCAAGAATGTGTGTGGCATTTTTACATGTTATTCCATTTTAGTCACCAATTACAAACAATATAGTCAGTACTGTCGTGTGTGACGTCATTAGTAGGCCAGATCTTAGAGCATTGAATCCTACATAGCTGTAGTTAATGATACTTGATGGAGAGATCATAAATATGCTAGCTTGAAAATGGATCCCCATTGAAGCATTTTTAAAATTTGATATTGACTGGTCTGGTCTGTCTATTTGTTGCTGAGTATATCAATGTAGAATTTGGTATTATAGCAGTGGTGCATCTGAGTTGGGTGGAATTAGGGCAGCTGACATTTTAGATAAAAATAACATACTTCATGGTATAAGAAAAGCCTAAGACAGGCTGCCCACTTTATATGAGAATTATTATTTGTCATCATTTGCTGTTACATAATATCTAGTTGTTATAAAGTTGTCAGTCTGTCTCAAGACTTCTCTCATTGTCGTACAGTTTCTTCTTCAAAAGGTGTCGATAAAGGCCATGCTGTCAGTTGGCTCCTGTCATGGAGCTAACATTCTTGGAGCACTTGTTCTACTGTTTACTTGTCTTCCCAACATGGACAAATGCCAAAAACAGAATTGAATGCAGTCATGTGAGAACTGAAGAAGAAGAAACCTTGTTGGTAAACACATTTTTTGTCTGTAGCAGATTCTGTTATTGTGATCCACTAGGTAGTTACCCTATCATATTCTCTAAATATGTGTGCCTCATTGTATGATCTGGTGACATAGTATTTCATGCGTTGTGCAGCAGATTTGCCTAAAACATCTTCCACATACTCTACAATTTATGATCTCACGTAAATAACTTTATTTTTTTATCAGTGCCTTATTTTTCATCCTCATACCGTTGTCTTGAACAGATAGTTTTTGTATTAAACAAGTATTTGGTTTGTTGTGTTGATTTTATGTGTATTTCTGTTGTGGACGTTGGACAGAGACGTGATGAAAGTAGTGGACACCATATTATCATCTTCATTTTCCCTTATGCTCCTTAAGGAGCATGGAGACACAACTGTAGCTGATCCCCTAGCAGGAAGTCTGGAACAAGCATTCACATATTCCTGTAACAGTGGTGTCTTTTATATGATAATGTTACTATTCCCACGCACACTCTCATATTAATCACCTTATATGACATGCCTGAGGCTACATGTTCATGTGACACTTATCACCTGATGAAGGTTGTGATTATCCTGTGGGAAAAAAAAGTGAAAATTTTGAATACCATGTGGATAAATAGCTGATGCACTTATGTGATTCTTATAACAGCTTAACTTTTCTGTTCCAGGCAGTTTCTAGGTTGTATGCAGGCACCAAAATGGATGATAGGTTTTTCTGTGCCTGATGTTTTAATGCAAGCAATAAACATATGTTTGTGACAAAATACCTTGTAAAGTATACCAGATCATTGTGAATTTCTTGAACATATTTGAGTGTTTTAAGTCTTATTATGCAACAAGCACTTTTGTTTAGAGGTGTTGTCCACATAAGATGTCACACAATTTTTGCCATTTTTTTACCACCCTCCCCTCCATAGTCACATTTCATCACAAAAACCCAGACCCCTCTCTTAGTGACGTCACTAATATCACACACACACTCCTCCCATTTTTCCCAATTTTTTTTAAATACTGAAGAGAAAGAATGTAAATTAGTTAACTAGTGCAGACAACTCAACAACCTTTTAAGAAAAATAGTGGTTCATTAATCAGGCTTTTACAAAGATATTCCTGTTCATGTGCTGCATCACAGTCCAAGATAGGGCCCAACCTTTGCTCTACCCAACTGTCGTGAAACGAGTGTAAGCCACTACTTGGTTAATCACTATGTCGAAATACAGATTTGCTTCAACCAATCAACTTGCACCGTTCACCAGTCTCTGAGACAGAATAAATTAACGGCCATCATGTTCACGCAAGATGGCGGATTTAAACTGAATAAAATTAGGCTGTACAGCGCTAGAGACTAAACCGGAGGAAACCAATCAACTTGCTCCGCCAGGAACCAACCGAAAGCTTTCCTCAAGTATTTACCTGACTATATAATAGGGCGGAATTTTATGCTAAACACGCAATCCCGAACATGGACTCTTTCACAGGAAAGCTGGCAGAGGGACGAACAGTCATGGTCAAATTGTTGTACCATCCACCTATAGAAATAAGATCATAGGCTGGGGGCACATAACTTTGAGTGAACACCTGGGTAATGGTGCCACAAAACAAAGAATAGCCACCCAGTACTCATCATCATCATCTCAACCCATAACCCGTCATGGGTCATAGGGGTGCCATGGTGGAAGCATCAGCAGACAGGGTCCTCCACTGCTCTCTATTCTCAGCAATGCGTACAAGTGTGGAAAAACCGTGTCCTGCCCATTTTTTGATGTTATCAGCCCAGGATTTTCTTTGCCTTCCTCTTCTCCGTTTACCTTCGACTGTTCCCTGGAGGATCGTTTTCGAAAGGGAGTCATGACGAGTTACATGCCCAAACCAGGCAAGCTTTCGACGTTTCACTATTGACAAAAGTGGTTCTTGATGGCCTGCATAGGTGTTTATCTTCTCTCTAACATAGACATTTGTTTTGTGCTCTTTATAGCAAATGCGCAAAATTCTTCTGTAACATTTATGCTCGAAAGCCTGAATCCTTCGCTCCGTATCTGCAGTGAGTGTCCAGCCCTCACACCCATACAAGAGAATAGATAATACAAGTGATTTGTATAATTTGGTCTTCACAGGAAAACTGATGTTACTTTTCCAGATCACATTCAACCTTGTCATGGCAGCTGAGGCCATCTCAAGTCTTGTCTTGATTTCTTTATTTGATCTTCCATCACTACATATAGTGGACCCGAGATATTTAAAGGTGTTAACTTCTTCTAACGTTTGCCCATTTAACGTAATGTTGGTCGGAACATGTTTCTTATGGCTATTCACCAATATCTTGCTTTTTTTCTATATTAATTTCCATCCCATATGTTCTTGTTACTTTCTCCAGTCTAGAGGTAAGGTCTTGAAGTTCTGATTCTGTTCCAGCTATCAGATCAATATCATCAGCAAAACGTAGATTACACAGAGGTCGGCCTCCAATCGATATGGTTGATTTATAATCGTAGAGAGCCTCCTGCATAATATGTTCTAGATAAATGTTAAAGAGCACTGGTGACAGGATACATCCCTGGCGAACTCCTACAGTTGTTTTGAAAAATTCTCCAATGTCATTGCTTGCAAAAACAGCACTGCTTGCGTCCTTGTATAGTGCTTCAATGATATCTATGATGATGTTGGTATCAAAATTGAATTTTTCTCATTATTTGCCATAAACCTTCATGCCAGACTCGATCGAAGGCTTTTGTGAAATCGATGAAGTTATGGTATAAATCATGTTGATGCTGGAGATGTTTTTCGATCAGTAATCTAATATTGAAGATTTGTTCTGAGGTACTTCTTTTTGGTCTAAAGCCAGCCTGTTCCTCTGACAAGATTTCTTCTGATTTCTGTTTTATTCTGTTCAAAAGTATCCTTAACATCACCTTACTTGGATGACTAATAAGGCTAATGGTTCTGTAGTTCTTGCACATTTTTAGATTTCCTTTCTTTGGAAGCGGTATTACTAATGACTGCGTCCATTCTTTGGCCATTTTTTTGTACTCCATATCTTCTGGCAAATTGTTGTCATGATTTTTACTATATCTGGTCCTCCATATTTCAAGAGCTCTGCTGGTATATTATCCACACCCGGTGACTTCCCTCCTTTCATCGAACATATAGCCTCTTCCACTTCTTCCCGTAGTATTGCTGCATTTCCGAGTTCTCTGTTTTCGCACTTAATGTTGTTTAATATGCCTAAGTCAGTGTCAAGTTTACAGTTATATAATTCTTTACAATATTCTGTCCACCTTCTCATTACAGCTGTTTTTTCATTGAGCAGAGCCCCATTGCTATCTTCTATGACAGTTACCCTGGGCCAGGTATTACGGAAGACATCAATCGGTATGTAAATTCCTGTCCAGAGTGCACCCATGTAGATTCAGAAAGTCGACTGAAGAGTCTTCACCAAAAGTCTACAAGCAAACCAGCAATCATGGGTACTCCCGAGATTTGCACTGGAGGGGAAAGGAAACATCCCTCACAGGTTGAATTGCAGTCTGAAACCCATGCACTGGAAGAAAAGAACAAATCACGTAGCCAAAATCAAACACCTACGAATTTGCGAGGGAAAACCGCAACCAACTATCAACGAAAAGAGGGCGGTAAACTTCAAGGGAAACCTACCGATCCCATTTCACCAGCGGTAAGGGCCTGGATGAAAAGCCGAACTGGGAAAAGAGAGATAGCAAAGGATGAATCTATATCCAGGAAAACAAAATGTAGGAGCAGATTTTCTTAGTCGACACCCAACTGAGATAGAACGAGAGTAAGAAGAACATTAACTACGGCAAAGCTTACAGTTGTTAGCTGTAGAAATCTACAGCTTAAAAGAGAGGGAGGCTCTGTCGCATGTTACGCATTGCCTAGTTAAATGTTTGAAGACCGAAAAGTGGGACACCGGTGTTTTGGCCTGAACAGAGAAATGCAGGGGTATTTTCCTGTGTGTATCTAGGGCAGCCAATCAGAGAAGGGGTTTCCCACGGTCAGATAGAACGACTTCGGCGATTGTATAAGGAAGAATAATCGTCCGAAACATGGTTAGAATTAGCGGTCGGGAAGGAGAACGGAATGACAGACAAGGATGAGAATGGTCTCCTTTTGACGGGAATATCTTCAATTATGTATAGGTACAAGGAAATCAGAAGGGAGTAAGTAGTTGTGAAGAATTTCGCAAGAATAGTGTCCGTGCATTGAGAAATCCTGTGTTTTTCCTATTTATAATTCAATATAAAATCGTTAACACGACAGATATGGGAAAACAACATATGGATATAAAGGTCAACTCATGGAGAACGGAAATATATAACTCCAAAGGCTTGAACTGGGAAAGGTGAAATGCACGAGACCAAGGTTTGAAACGCCTCTAGCACAAACCCCCCCGAAGTTACAACTATTTTGGGAAGTTTGCTGGAGTTGCGAGCCTTGTTTCCTATACGTCCGACAGCTCCCTATATAAGGGCGGTCGTAAATGATTTCAAATTCACTTGTACAGCGAAGCAAGACAGAAGGACAACGGCTGGAGAGAGAGAAACGTGTCACGGCCAATATCTTGTTATTTGCAGCCAGGCAGTTCTGTTACTCCACAAAAGCCAGTCTTTACTGATCTTAATTAGATCCTGCGAGGGTATGTAAAGTTACTATGTAAAATAATACAGTAATTACAACTTTATTTCAGGATTTGTTTAATCTATATGTTATGAAAGTATCATGTATATTAATTGATTACTTGGTATGATTGTTGAAGATTGGAACCCGAAATATAACCACCACGACGGAGTCCGTATCAGGGCTAGCACAATCCTTTTCAGGACTAATAAAAAAAATTTTCAGGACTACCAACAATCATTATCAGGGCTTATTCAATCTGTCTTCAAGTTACTGCACTTTACAGAGCTAACGTGTCAGGCAGGGGGATACTATAACCTCATACCATATATGTGTGTACATATTATTTTGTATTATTTGATTTTATAAAATGTTCCACAGTAGACACCTGTCTTGTCACTGATCCATAATCACGCATTTTCACGCATACATCTGAAAACAAATTCATCTCACCTACAATAGGAATGTGGTAATTATTATCCACAAATAGCCACATATCCTACAATTATCTGCAGGTTCATACTTGTCAACCAAAAGTCAGAGGTCAATGATCAAGAATTGCTCAAGGATCAATGCTAATCGCCCCAGCAGTGCCTAGATTGGTAGAAGCACGACTTACTGAAGCTGTACATCTCATATGAACACTGATCATAAAAACAGATGAGTGATATTTGTGACAATCGTGCACCCAAGAAGTGATAACTGTCAAGCAAAGTTTTGTGATGACAATTTGCGTGATAAACTAGTGAAAGTTATAAAGTGAATAAGACAGTGAAGAAGTCTATTACCCAACTAATTGGAAGAGTCTAAAGAAATGACATTTAAGTTTAACTTGTAAAACTGTAATTGATTTCGCCAATTTGGTTTTGTATAAATATAACTTTTGTATCACCAGTCACACTCAATCACCACAATTAGATAGATGTAAATAAAGAGGATATAAATTGTATTCACCAGCTTTATTCATTCAATATAGTTGATACTGAGTTTGGTTGAATTTGTATTAATATCACAGGTGGTCACATAGCGGAGGTGGCGCAGTAAGGTCTGACTGTTCTCTGAATATTTTCAGTCCAGATACTTTCACAGCCGTGGCTATCGAGTGATACCAGTGTACTTCTCTGTCACTGGGACCTCACACATTCTGGAGAGAATACTATTTCTACTCTAGCACTATCATCTCACACACATAAAACCTTCCGCTACACCAACTAAATGCATTCATATTTTTCCTCCTCACAAAAAAACAAAAACATTGTAACCTAGCCCGAATACCATCTTTCAACTTTTGTATCTTTGATCTCATCAGACTGTTGTCGGTATGGTGATAACATACTATTGCAATAAAATTTTATTTTAATCAGCAGTTTTTGAAGGTGTGTATTACATTATATTGTAAAACAGACTCATTCTGTTCCCTTCTATTTCCAGTCCCCACTTATATTACATTTGGGTAGTTTATTGCTCAGTTTCGTTTTTTAGTCTCTAAGTATGTATTGTGTACATCCGGTGGTGGCAGTCATTTCCTTTTCCTGGCACGCGCCTATAAGCGTTAGGACTTGACGCCTTCAGGGAAGTAACCTAGTTTTAATTTTTATATTTTTTTAGGTTCTTATGTGTCCTATCTAACCTTCACTTTCTTTCCTTTCCCTGACGAAGGTCTTGTGGCCGTAACGTTGGCTATTTTCTTATTCTTTTGTCCTCGTAAGACGAATCACCTTTTTTCGATTTTTTTTCACACCCATCCATTAAAACAATAGAACTATATTATTAAAAAACAATTTAAACCAGTTAAAGGTTATCAAAATAATCCAATGTTTCAGCTGAGATTATAATAATAAAAGTCGTCTATGAGGGAGTTGTTAACTGTTGCAGAGAAAAGTAGACTTTAAGGATGGAGGTTACCAAAATCTATTTTGTTCCGGCATCATTTATAAAAGAAGCGATCCTCACTCATATTTTTCTGTGAAATTACATTTCTTTAACATTTTTGTTACACCACGTCACAAAACTTTGGAACCCCCCTCACTGTGTGACGTCATGTTGACAACCTCATACTATATAAAGTACTTCTTTCTTCTTTGATCCTTAGCCGCCGACCGTCACAGCAGTCAGTGGCCATCACGCCTAGTGGCGTCTTGTAGGGCAACAACAAATTGATTCCACTTTGCTCGGTCGGCGGCCGTCCTTCGTACAGTGCCCCAACTCTGGTTCATTCCCTGCATCTCAGCCTCCACAGTCCCCCGCCAGGCTGTCTCCGGTCGGCCTCTCTTTCATTTTCCATCGGGGGTCCAAAGCATAGCTGCTCTTGCATGGCCAACCCAGCTCCAGCGTCCGCCAGCCACGACGGTGTGCATGTCCTCTTGCTTGCTCCGAGTAAGCAGATCTTGGCCGGTGATGGTATATATAAAGTACACACATGAGGAAATCTTACTGTAACCAAACGGGCGTACTACGTAACCCTTGGGAGAAATGTGTGCCATATCATGATGTGCCATACTGCTAGCTGCCATTGTAAATGAGTTAAATTATCTTAGTGGCCGCCATCTTGCTTCTGTGACTGGACATAAGGGAGTTGTTTTTCTCTTATTTTTATAGTTTCATGTTCTCTACTTAATTCTCATTTTCTTTCTTTCCCTCCTGTCTTGTTTGTCTGTCCCTGACGAAGGCCTTGTGGCCGCAACGTAGGTTTTTCCTGTCCTTTCTCCTTGTAAGACGTATTACTATTTGTTTTTTTTTCTTTCTTTTTTTCCCCCCATTCTACTGTTAAATTATTTGAGTGTTTCATGAAGCTTGTATTGTTTGGCATGACAGAGTGGTCCTCTCACACTGCTTGTGTTGTTTGACATGATAGAGTGGTCCTTATACTGCTTGTATTGTTTGACATGATAGAGAGGTCCTCACACTGCTTCTATTGTTTGACATGATAGAGTGATCAGA
Organism: Oreohelix idahoensis; assembly: GCA_024509875.1. Taxonomy (NCBI): domain Eukaryota; kingdom Metazoa; phylum Mollusca; class Gastropoda; order Stylommatophora; family Oreohelicidae; genus Oreohelix; species Oreohelix idahoensis. Next base: position 105,540 of record JAMPIV010003226.1, on the reverse strand, counting down.
GATGTAGTGGACTACAGATGTCCTCACATTGCGTCTATTGTTTCAAATGTTACAGGTTTTCCTACACTGCAACATCATCATCATGACCTGTCAGCCCCCTGTGGAGCACTAGACTCCAAGCCATCCTATCTTGTGCTATCCATTCAAAGTCTTTCTATCTCTTCTTTGTCCCTTACATGTCTGAGTTGAGGTGTCTTCTCCGTGTGTTTTTTTGTTTTAGCCTCCCTGTATGTCTCTTGCCCTGAGGATTCCAGAACGGGGAGTGTCTTGTAATACTTTCAGCCAGTTGTTTTCTCAGCATGTGTCTTAACCAACACCCAGTGTTTTCTGTTGACCTATTATTCTCCTGGAGTTGGTCTGGTTCTCTTTCATCAGTTTATGCCAGGTCCCTGTGCCACAAGAAGCCAGTTCTGTAACCATTCTACCATTCAGATGGGTCTCTGGTTGTGTATTGTATGTAATAGTGAAGGAGGTTGACATGTGACAGGATAGAGACCAGCTGTTAACACTTTATTTAATACATCATGATGTGTAATAATCATTGTGTTGGTCACCATCATTTATTATAATATGCCCAGTAAAAGTGGTTAGCTTCTGTCTAATGTGTGTCATAAGTTTCTTTAAGGCATTGGCCTCTTTTAGAACTAATATTGTGAGCCCACCAGTGGATTCGTGATGCTGTTACCAGGAGTCTGTGAGGAGACAAAGAAATAAAAAGACTACTGTGTCCTCAGTCATGGTGTCAAGAGGTGATTATTACAAAGTTCTGTATGGAGCTGCCAACCTGATCACAAGGTTCTGTATGGAGCTGCCAACCTGATCACAAGGTTCTGCATGGAGCTGCCAACCTGATCACAAGGTTCTGCATGGAGCTGCCAACCTGATCACAAGGTTCTGCATGGAGCTGCCAACCTGATCACAAGGTTCTGCATGGAGCTGCCAACCTGATCACAAGGTTCTGTATGGAGCTGCCAACCTGATCACAAGGTTCTGCATGGAGCTGCCAACCTGATCACAAGGTTCTGCATGGAGCTGCCAACCTGATCACAAGGTTCTGCATGGAGCTGCCAACCTGATCACAAGGTTCTGTGTGGAGCTGCCAACCTGATCACAAGGTTCTGCATGGAGCTGCCAACCTGATCACAAGGTTCTGCATGGGGCTGCCAACCTGATCACAAGGTTCTGCATGGAGCTGCCAACCTGATCACAAGGTTCTGCATGGAGCTGCCAACCTGATCACAAGGTTCTGCATGGAGCTGCCAACCTGATCACAAGGTTCTGCATGGAGCTGCCAACCTGATCACAAGGTTCTGCATGGAGCTGCAACCTGATCACAAGGTTCTGCATGGAGCTGCCAACCTGATCACAAGGTTCTGTATGGAGCTGCCAACCTGATCACAAGGTTCTGCATGGAGCTGCCAACCTGATCACAAGGTTCTGCATGGAGCTGCCAACCTGATCACAAGGTTCTGCATGGAGCTGCCAACCTGATCACAAGGTTCTGCATGGAGCTGCCAACCTGATCACAAGGTTCTGCATGGAGCTGCCAACCTGATCACAAGGTTCTGCATGGAGCTGCCAACCTGATCACAAGGTTCTGCATGGAGCTGCCAACCTGATCACGAGGTTCTGCATGGAGCTGCCAACCTGATCACGAGGTTCTGCATGGAGCTGCCAACCTGATCACAAGGTTCTGCATGGAGCTGCCAACCTGATCACAAGGTTCTGCATGGAGCTGCCAACCTGATCACAAGGTTCTGCATGGAGCTGCCAACCTGATCACGAGGTTCTGTATGGAGCTGCCAACCTGATCACGAGGTTCTGCATGGAGCTGCCAACCTGATCACGAGGTTCTGCATGGAGCTGCCAACCTGATCACGAGGTTCTGCATGGAGCTGCCAACCTGATCACAAGGTTCTGCGTGGAGCTGCCAACCTGATCACAAGGTTCTGCATGGAGCTGCCAACCTGATCACAAGGTTCTGCATGGAGCTGCCAACCTGATCACAAGGTTCTGCATGGAGCTGCCAACCTGATCACAAGGTTCTGCATGGAGCTGCCAACCTGATCACAAGGTTCTGCATGGAGCTGCCAACCTGATCACGAGGTTCTGCATGGAGCTGCCAACCTGATCACAAGGTTCTGCTTGGAGCTGCCAACCTGATCACAAGGTTCTGCATGGAGCTGCCAACCTGATCACAAGGTTCTGCATGGAGCTGCCAACCTGATCACAAGGTTCTGCATGGAGCTGCCAACCTGATCACAAGGTTCTGCATGGAGCTGCCAACCTGATCACAAGGTTCTGCATGGAGCTGCCAACCTGATCACAAGGTTCTGCATGGAGCTGCCAACCTGATCACAAGGTTCTGCGTGGAGCTGCCAACCTGATCACAAGGTTCTGCATGGAGCTGCCAACCTGATCACCAGGTTCTGCATGGAGCTGCCAACCTGATAACAAGGTTCTGAATGGAGCTGCCAACCTGATCACCAGGTTCTGCATGGAGCTGCCAACCTGATCACGAGGTTCTGCATGGAGCTGCCAACCTGATCACGAGGTTCTGCATGGAGCTGCCAACCTGATCACAAGGTTCTGTATGGAGCTGCCAACCTGATCACAAGGTTCTGTATGGAGCTGCCAACCTGATCACAAGGTTCTGTATGGAGCTGCCAACCTGATCACAAGGTTCTGTATGGAGCTGCCAACCTGATCACAAGGTTCTGCATGGAGCTGCCAACCTGATCACAAGGTTCTGCATGGAGCTGCCAACCTGATCACAAGGTTCTGCATGGAGCTGCCAACCTGATCACAAGGTTCTGCATGGAGCTGCCAACCTGATCACAAGGTTCTGCATGGAGCTGCCAACCTGATCACAAGGTTCTGTATGGAGCTGCCAACCTGATCACGAGGTTCTGTATGGAGCTGCCAACCTGATCACGAGGTTCTGTATGGAGCTGCCAACCTGATCACGAGGTTCTGCATGGAGCTGCCAACCTGATCACAAGGTTCTGCATGGAGCTGCCAACCTGATCACAAGGTTCTGCATGGAGCTGCCAACCTGATCACAAGGTTCTGCATGGAGCTGCCAACCTGATCACAAGGTTCTGCATGGAGCTGCCAACCTGATCACAAGGTTCTGCATGGAGCTGCCAACCTGATCACAAGGTTCTGCATGGAGCTGCCAACCTGATCACGAGGTTCTGCATGGAGCTGCCAACCTGATCACGAGGTTCTGTATGGAGCTGCCAACCTGATCACGAGGTTCTGCATGGAGCTGCCAACCTGATCACAAGGTTCTGCATGGAGCTGCCAACCTGATCACAAGGTTCTGCATGGAGCTGCCAACCTGATCACAAGGTTCTGCATGGAGCTGCCAACCTGATCACAAGGTTCTGCATGGAGCTGCCAACCTGATCACAAGGTTCTGCATGGGGCTGCACAACCTGATCACAAGGTTCTGCATGGAGCTGCCAACCTGATCACAAGGTTCTGCATGGAGCTGCCAACCTGATCACGAGGTTCTGTATGGAGCTGCCAACCTGATCACGAGGTTCTGCATGGAGCTGCCAACCTGATCACGAGGTTCTGCATGGAACTGCCAACCTGATCACGAGGTTCTGCATGGAGCTGCCAACCTGATCACAAGGTTCTGCATGGAGCTGCCAACCTGATCACAAGGTTCTGCATGGAGCTGCCAACCTGATCACGAGGTTCTGCATGGAGCTGCCAACCTGATCACGAGGTTCTGCATGGAGCTGCCAACCTGATCACGAGGTTCTGCATGGAACTGCCAACCTGATCACGAGGTTCTGCATGGAGCTGCCAACCTGATCACAAGGTTCTGCATGGAGCTGCCAACCTGATCACAAGGTTCTGCATGTAGCTGCCAACCTGATCACAAGGTTCTGCATGGAGCTGCCAACCTGATCACAAGGTTCTGTATGGAGCTGCCAACCTGATCACAAGGTTCTGCATGGAGCTGCCAACCTGATCACAAGGTTCTGCATGGAGCTGCCAACCTGATCACAAGGTTCTGTATGGAGCTGCCAACCTGATCACAAGGTTCTGCATGGAGCTGCCAACCTGATCACAAGGTTCTGCATGGAGCTGCCAACCTGATCACAAGGTTCTGTATGGAGCTGCCAACCTGATCACAAGGTTCTGCATGGAGCTGCCAACCTGATCACAAGGTTCTGCATGGAGCTGCCAACCTGATCACAAGGTTCTGTATGGAGCTGCCAACCTGATCACCAGGTTCTGCATGGAGCTGCCAACCTGATCACAAGGTTCTGTATGGAGCTGCCAACCTGATCACCAGGTTCTGTATGGAGCTGCCAACCTGATCATGAGGTTCTGTATGGAGCTGCCAACCTGATCATGAGGTTCTGCATGGAGCTGCCAACCTGATCACAAGGTTCTGTATGGAGCTGCCAACCTGATCACATAGGTTCTGTATGGAGCTGCCAACCTGATCACAAGGTTCTGTATGGAGCTGCCAACCTGATCACAAGGTTCTGTATGGAGCTGATGACAAGGTTCTGTATGGAGCTGCCAACCTGATCACAAGGTTCTGTATGGAGCTGCCAACCTGATCACAAGGTTCTGTATGGAGCTGCCAACCTGATCACAAGGTTCTGCATGGAGCTGCCAACCTGATCACAAGGTTCTGCATGGAGCTGCCAACCTGATCACAAGGTTCTGTATGGAGCTGCCAACCTGATCACAAGGTTCTGTATGGAGCTGCCAACCTGATCATGTAAAACACTTTGCTGCACTAACAACCACTGCAAGAGCACATGAATGCTTGGTGGAAGGGGGGGGGGGGCCCAGCTACAATGGTGGCTCCATGCTCCGTAAGGAGTGAAAGGGATGATAATGAAGAAGTGACTAAAATAAGACTGTGCTAGAGGCTGGCAACCTCACCTTATAAAACAAATAGAGCAGCAGCCTTATTCTTTGTGTCCTCAGAGACCTCCAGAAACCACAGTAGATTTGTTTTTGTTTTTTAATTGATTATCCATATTTTTCTTTCATATAGCTGTATTGACTGTATGAAGAACTTTCATACTTCCATTGGCAAAGATTTGTTGCATGACATGCTTGTCAATTTCTGGAATGCTGTTTTTGCATTGAGCTGTTGTTTGTTGACTTTTGAGTAACATCTTCAGTTTGATGTTATTGTAGCTGTTACTCTCTTAATGGCTGTCACAAAGCAACTTGAAGTTGGTCATCTATCGTAGTGGTAGTTTGATCTCTGAACCTTGTATCTTGTCAGCTCTCAACACCCAACTAATTCATATCGTTATACAGCATAACACCCAACGGGCTGATCACCCGTTTGCCAGTCACTTTGATTACGGAAACAACAGCAAACGGATTGATTTGTCGTTGCCCTAAAGACGCCATTAGGCGTGATGGGAACAACGGCAGAGAAAATCTATTCGCTGTTGCCCTTAAGACGCCACTAGGCGTAATGGCCACTGACTGCTTTGCCGGTTGTTGGCTAAGGACGGAAGAAGAAGAAGAAGAATACAGCATAACAGCAACAGTACAATACTTCTGACAGTTAGTTGATAGATGTGATGCTAACTCCTGCTATGGTTTTCTCACGTTTAATACGTCAACGTACGTACAAGCTCATATAACAAATGTTCATATCACCAAAGGTTCTCTTCCCAAGCTTCTACTAGCTTCCTTCAAAAGTAATTCGCAACACCCAATGTCATTTCATCCCTGAAAACCTCTTCACTGGTCATAGTGACTTTTATCTCCTTACACCTTATCTCACAGCTCTGCATCACATCGTGCTTTATTTCTATCAGTAATCGAAATCTTGTATAAAATGTTAATCTTGCCTGGTTAATATACTAGCCTAACCGCTAGGGTGTAGATATTTCTCAAGTCTTTCCTACTTCTTTCTTTAATTTCATCTGTATGACTTTATCATTTGAAAATGCTGTCGGACTTTTTGTCACACTCGATCAGAAAATCATGATTTACTTAATTAGCGAAACCTACATACTTTGACATCTTGAAAATGTCCATGAAATTTCCTACACTATTTTCCTTCAGAAAATCTCTTCATTCTTCAAATAATTACTTGACTTCTATATCTGGCAACTGGAGTTGTACATGTGTTCTCTACAGACCTGCAGCATATTCACAGTGGGTGACAAACTCACTATGTCTGCTCACAAGCCTCACTTTATGATCTGCACTGTTCAGCAGCTACGTACATACAGTCTCTAAAAACCTGTGTTCCCTGTTTTAATCACTGGCTATACCATGTGATCAAAACTTACTCTTAAGTTTCTACATTCCTCTCGTATTTGCCCAAGGGAACTAATTCTAAAGGACATAACTCATGCATTACTCCTCCTGGTTAAGGGATATAGCCCCCCTACTCTTCATCTACACCTATTTTATAGCAACGGTTATCTCGCTTTGACTGTTCCTGCCACATTATCAGCATATCCAGTTACAGGCAGTCCTCGGGTTACAAACAAGTTCCATACGTCTCCCTGTAAGTCAAATTTGTGCGTAAGTCGGAATAGTTACGTACAGTTCGTATATAGCGTCAGTTAGTCAAATGTTTGTCTTGGTATATATTTTACCTTTCTATGCATAACAAACATTAAAGAAACACTTCTTAAACAGTTTAGATAGAAAGAAAAAGATAATGATTAAAGGTTAACACTTACTCTCGTTCCTATTGATGTCTTGCATACCGGAAGAGGCATTCTTGATTAATAATTAAGATGACATTAATTTGATGATGCGGAAGAAGATGGAGAGATGGCTACTGTTAAAGATGATGGACCTGGTGCTGGTGAGGATGGATCTGGTGCTGGAGAATCAGGGTTTGATTCTGCTGCTGGAGAGTGGGGGTTTACTTCTGGAGTCAATTTCTTGAAGTAGACATCAAGGGAGGTTTGAACAGAGCATTTCTTTTTCTCATCATAAATGGCCTTGTAGCAGCTAGGGCCGTCGTTAACTGTCCGGTAAACTTTGGTGATAATAATATTAATAGCCCCTTCAGTCATAACTGACTATGGGAAGAACTTTGGTGAACCTCTCTGCATTAGGATCTTGCTCCTCTAACATTGCCATCCCTGCTTCAGTGAGACGAAAGGCTTCAGCTAACTCCTTCATCAAAAACTTTTTGGGTTCTGGGGTTTCTAGGTCCAGGTCTTCTTCCTCAAATGCTATCATCTGCTGCTCCAGCTCCAAAAGGTCCTCATTGGTCAGTTCTTCGGCATGGGAGTCAAGTAACTGTACGGCATCATTTTCACTGATGTCTAACTGCAGTTGATTACCAATATCAACCACAGCTTGCCTAGCTTCGGCGAAGCCATCAACTGTAAACTCCTGAAAAGCAGGTGCGAATTGGGGGCACACTTTGTTCCTCACTCCTTTCATGTTTGATTGTTTCATTTCATCCTAAGAATCTGCAATGTTTTTGATGGCATCGAAGATGCTGTAATTCCTCCAGAACTCCCTTAAATTCATCGCATCATCTTGGGTAGTCCTGACTGCTTGTGAGAAGGTCCAGCGTAAATAATAAGCCTTGAAGGAGGCTATGACCCCCTATCCATTGGCTGAAGTAACGATGTGGTGGGGGGGAGATGACCTTTATATTGGGGTGAAGGTCATCTAAAGTGCTTGGATGTCTGGGCGCGTTGTCAAGCACAAGGAGAATCTTGAAGGGAATTTTCTTGGCCAAGCAATAACGTTCAGCAGCAGGAACAAAATGGTTCAGGAACCAATCTTCGAAGAGAGCTAGTGTAACCCAAGCCTTTGCATTTGCCTTCCAAATAATGGGAAGAGATGCCTTAATGAACCGGCGAAGTGCCCTCGGATTTAGGGAGCGATACACAAGCAAAGGCTTAAGCTTGCAATCCCCAGATGTGTAACCCCCAAGCAATAACATTAGCCTATCCTTGGCTGCCTTATGCCCTGGAACACTTTTTTCTTCTTTTCAAATGTATGTCCTTTCAGGCATTTTTTTCCAAAATAAACCAGTCTGGTCTACATTAAATATTTGCTCTGGCAAATAACCTCCCTCCTGAATAATTTTTTTCAACATTTCAGCAAAATCACTCGCAGCACTTACATCGGCACTCACTGCTTCACCTTGCACTTTAATATTGTGTAAATTTGCCCTCAGTTTAAAATGATTCAACCAACCCTTACTTGCAACAAATTCTTCCTCACAATCACCTTCACTTGCTGCACGTGCAACTTTTAAATCACTGAAAAGGCTTCGAGCCTTTTCTTGCACTAAAGCAAGACTAATAGGCATAATTGCGCTGATATTGATCCTCTAACCAAATTATCAATAGCCTTTCCATTTCAATAATTAAACCACTACGTTGCTTAGTGATAATTGTAGCTTTCATTGGGGCAGAGCCTTTTACATGCTCTATTACTCTCACTTTGTCCTTTAAAATTGTCCCGATCATTGACCAACTGTAGCCTAACGCTTTTCCAATGTTCGTTGGCGTTTCACCTCTTTCCAGTCGCTTTATTATTTCCACTTTATTTTCAATCGTGATCGTTTTCCTTTCCTTTGATACATCACCATCACTTGCATTGGATTTATGCTTTGGAGGCATGGTTACGAGGGTAAACACAAGAAAAATTTAAGCCAAATAACACGAATAACACTCAACACAGTGTTAACAGCAACGTGATCTGACTTAAAATGGTGACGGCGTTGTCCTTCCTCGAGCCGACGAATCAATGTTCTGATGCGCGTTGCAAAGTACTGTAGTGCGCCCATTCGTTATTACGAACCATTGTATGTAACTCAAATTTTTAATATAATAGGCTTTACGGTGGTCGGTTTGTAACTAGGGATGTTTGTAAGTCGGACGTTCGTAACCAGGGGACTGCCTGTATTTAAATCTTTAGACTTATTTCATCAGTGTCACTGTGATACCACATCCTGGAGAAGTTTGTTGATTAGACAAACATTGCTTGTATTTTCTTCTTGTTTGAACTGAGGTCTGTATCTTGTCACCTGTTTGTAACTGTGGCTGACGAAGGGTAAAACCCGAAACGTCCCTTGTTTCTTGTGAACCGTTATTTGTAAAACTGATTCAATACCGTTTTATTGGTTTAAATATCTGTATTTTTAACATACTATCACTTTTTGTTTTCCACATTTTGCTTGTTGGTGGCAAGATTGTGTCATCAGTTGATGATGGCTAGATTGTATCATCAGTTGATGATGGCAAGATTATATCATCATTTGATTATGGCTGGGTTGTATCATCAGTTGATGATGGTTAGATTGTGTCATCAGTTGATGATGGCAAGATTGTATCATCAGTTGATGATGGCTAGATTGTATCATCAGATGATGATGGCAAGATTGTATCATCAGTTGATGATGGCAAGATTGTATCATCAGTTGATGATGGCTAGATTGTATCATCAGTTGATGATGGCAAGATTATATCATCAGTTGATGATGGCAAGATTGTATCATCAGTTGATGATGGCAAGATTGTATCATCAGTTGATGATGGCAAGATTATATCATCAGTTGATGATGGCAAGATTGTATCATCAGTTGATGATGGCAAGATTGCATCATCATCAGTTGATGATGGCTAGATTGTATCATCAGTTGATGATGGCAAGATTGTATCATCAGTTGATGATGGCAAGATTGTATCATCAATGGATGGCAACTATCTCTATGTAACAGTTGTGTTGATCATGCATTATTAATGTTATTGTAAAAGCTGTTCTTGAAGTAGCCTCACATGGTTCATGTGAGTCACTGATGAGACAGAGAAAGAACAGGACAACTACCTAATGGCAGGCATGTTATTTGAGGTAACTAATATGAGGGTTATGTATGGGGCTGACAGTCTTATCCTGTAAGACAAACTGCTACAGAAACCATTGTTGCTGACAAGAGCATGTCAATGTTTGTTACAGGTTTTTGTAAGGAAGCCAGCTGTGGTGGTGGCTTCATGCTATTTAGGGAGTAAACAGTGGAAATGATGATGACATGAATGTGTACTATAATTAGACACATTTGTCGTGAGACCCAGCAATAACCACTAACTTTTTGTCATGTATTTTCTGACATTTGTTTGTGACTAACTTACATCCACATTACATATAGATTTTATAATATTGAATTTTCCTTATTTATGCAACGATGTTATTTGGTTTAATGTATTACATCATTTGATTTTTGTAAAGACATTTGTTTTATACAATGACTTTATTTGGTTTAAGAAGTGATATTAGTATGTGTTTGTGTAGTGATCTGTGTGTTGAAGTGAATTTCACCATAAGAAGCCAAAAAATAAAAAATATGAGGGAAAGAAGACATTCAAATGACAGTTTATTACATTTTTCATGATAAACGCTCGCAAGATCATGGCTAAACAGTTGTCAGATCATCTTAGTGAATAATTAATAATATGTGATAAATCTGATAATATGTGATAAATCTGTGTTGATCATCCAAACATCATGAGGAGATACACACCTCTTATTCCATTCTACGTGCACTTTCAACTCTAAGACATGTAAAGAAAGTAGTGGTCACCTTCAGGTTATTATCTCCATAGAGTTTGTCCAGGAATGGTCACTGGTGACAGTCATATGTGCTTTCTCTGTTGCTCATATGTTGGGCACTCTTGCTGCACATATTCAGTGGTCATTTTATTGGTGCCACAGTTTGTACATTCATGTCATCTGTCGTTCCTGTCTTTTGTATTCAAAAAGGATATAGCAATAGCATGGAATATACAACGGAAGAAGACAGAGCAGATGATATGGCTGAAATGGGTAAGAGAAGTGACTTGACCACCATGCTGGCTAGTCAAGTAGCTACAGAGCATCACTGAATCTTCTCACAACTCTTAATGGCAACAGTTCAAATAAATGAAAAGTAACATAAGATTTCTAGTGTGATGCTGTTAAGTTCAGTACAACTGTATCATCGTTACATAGAAACCATTACCTTATATGGTAAGGAAACATGGACAACAAGTTTGAAGACAAAGCTTTATGTGGAACATGATGGGAAATGTGGACAAAGAAACACCGAAGATGGAAATGGATAGAGAGAGCAGAGAAATCCTTAACCAAAAAAAAAAAAAAAAAAAAGTAAATAAATGATGGAATCTCAAGAGATGAACAAAAAATGAATTGACAAGAGATGAGAAGAAGATGCTGCTGGAGATGGATAGGACACACATTGAGGACACTTGTTGATAGCATTACTAGGCAGGTACTTATTGTTGAATCTCAAGGGTGAGAGACGTAGAGGAAGACCAAAGAACACAAGGAGAAGACGACTGGAGACAGAAGATGTGAAGGGGGAGACAGGGATAGACCTTAGCTAAAGGAACAAGCCAGGAAGACTTGGCATTCGTTTGTTGAAGGCCTATGCTCCTTGGGAGGCTGAAGGTTGAGGAAGTCAATTTAAAAAATGTAAAGAAAATTATTTATGTTTTCACAAGTTTGGAATAAAAATTACGATATTACATAGAAATCCATATGTCCTGCTTACACGAAAGCCAGCACACCCATACACATAATCTTAAAATTTTTAAAATGTGGTTAAATAATTTATTTATTGATTTTAACAAAATAATACAGTATGCATATTTTTATAGATATTAAAAGAGTCGTACACAGTATTAAAAGAAAAAAAAGGTATAGAGACTTATCATTACCTCCCCCTGTTTTGTGCTGTCACTGCATTATGGTGCTCCCTTGTTGAACTTTCTCGTGTTTTATGGGCCTTCCCCTGTCAAATCTGACGCCACTTCATAAAGTATCATATGGGCATGCACAGATCATGTCATTAGGAGTGTGCACCAAAAAAAATTTTTTATTTAAAAAAAAATTGAATATTGATGAAATAAAAGTGAAGGTAGTCACCTGGCAGATATTGCTGTAGGAGAATCAAGTGTTAGATACTTCACTATGCTAGGTCTCAGCTCTATGAGGTAGGGTGAATGGTTTCCATCCTTGCTGCCTTTGCCTTTCCTAACTGAAGAGCAGAGTCAGGTAACCATTTACAGCAGGGCAGTCTGGAATGGGATGCTATCAGGTTTTGAACATGTTAACCTTGTTGCCTCGAGAAACAAGTACTCTAGCTGCTCTTTTAGAATGTTTAATTAACCCGTATACAATAAAAATATGGAATAAATGATTAGGATAAATGTTGCAGGCAAGCAGGTGGTAGCAACAGATCATAGACATCTTAACTGATTCCGTACGTAATTATTTTCAGCTCTGGACGGAATTATTTTTAAGCCCCAAAAATTTACACATACATAATTTACGTTTACTGACAATGTGTGTCTAATCATGAGTTAAGTATAACATATTATATATCAAATTAAAGTACATTGGATGAACAATATAAATCCATATGCCTTTCTAGCTAATTTTATGTTATGTTTATGTTATAACAGATAACATGTACACGGAAAAAAGATAACTTGAAATTTTGAACAAAAATTTTCGACTTACGTAAGGCTTGTAACATAAATTGTTATCACAATACAGTTTCACTGCTCTCTTTGTGCAGGTAATCCATTTAGAAACACAGAAAAAGTAAGAAAGTTATGGTTGATCACACAGTTTGTTCACTGTTCACATATTAGTAACATATCCGGTGTGTTTTTCGGCCATTATGGCGATACGACAAAACACGATTAAAGATGAAGATAAATGAAAAAATCCGTTCAAACGCAAATAAAAGACGTAGAAGCTTGTTGAAATTTGCCCAGTTTTGTGTTTACTTCCGTTCTAGATATATTCCGGGCAGTATAAAATATCAGAATAGAAAGAAACAATGAAATAAATCAGCGTCTTTTAAGGGATCTTACGTCTACAGCGTTCGGCCTTTGCATCTATTATTAGATCTTGCGTACGGAATCAGTTAAATCCTACTTATAACCCACCAAGTGTTCAACACTTTGTCCATTAACTAAAAACAAAATAATCCGGATAAAAAAAACATGATCTGATACTGGCCAGGGCAACACATCTCACAGAGGAACAAAAAAATCATCTTCCCACTACACCGCTGAATGACACAAGTGGAAGGAAAAAGTAAGGGAAGATAAGGTAAGAAACACAGAAATCCAAGAACAGGAAAAAGGGATATCAGTGCCTATAAGACTTGAAGGAGATTGAGATGGACCAGTCACTGACTGCAGTTGGGCTGGAATCCAAAGGAGAACCGAGGAAAGGGTAAATCCAATACATACATCATTATTACCCATGAGCCCCCAGTGGAGCATAGGCTTGCAACAAATTCATACCAAGACTTCCTGTCATGTGCTATCTGATAAACATTGGAGGCAGGACTCTACAATAAAGAAAAGACAAAGTGGGCAAGAATGAATGAGTGAAAGAAAATCTTATCTTTTACCAGGGTGAACAAATAGGCATTACTGCCTTTTTATACTTCTGCCGCACAATAATTCAGGTAACGGTATGGGTATGTAACAAATAAAAAAATTATCATTAAAATCAAAGAACAGACAAAAATTATGATAAAAAAAAAAGCTGAAAAAAATTAAGTCACTGAGCTATAAAATAAATAATGAGAGAAACCTGACGGCTGTGAGTCTTAATGTAAATAGGTCAACGGTAGGCACTCACAAGAGAAGAATGAACAAAGACACCAGACATCATAAATGTAAGAGAAGTAAGAGGCAGTCTGGAGACTCTGATCCAGGTCTATCTAAATCATGCCATTACATAAGTGACTGTGTTACAACAGATGGCTAGCCTAGTTCCCACCCACTCCCTTTTTCAAAAAGAAAAAAGTGCATCAGTTGGGGTAGGAGCTGTGGTAGCACAGTGATTAGTGCACTGGCTTCCTAGCTCAGTGGTCCATGGTTCAATTAACAGTTGAGGTGGGATTGTTTAGACCATAAACAGCTCTGGGGTCGACCCAGCCTCATGAATTCAGTACCAGAGCAACTCTGAGAAGGTTAAGGCGGCTGGTGTGGTGTTGACCACATCACCCCTAGTGTGCCGATGGGGGGGGGGGGGGGGTGCCGATGGACTTCCTTGTAATGCCATCAACAGTTGTCCTTATTTTATCTGATTCAGTGCCAGCATTATCTCCCCTCCTATATTATGTATAAAAATGTACATACATATGTATGAGTGTGTGTGGATGAGTGGGAACTGATGTGTTTGTGAGAGCTGAGATGATGTATTTATGGAGACTTTATATGTGTACCGTTTACGCATGCTTTTGTGAGTATTCTGTTTGTAATGAAAACTATTTGCCTTTTTAAAATTTTTTTACACCATTATTTTATAAATGATGCAATTGATTTTTGTTTGCTTGGAACTTTTTTGAAAATATGAGATTAAAGTTTTTTGGTTGATACTTTCTTTTTTCTAACTTCATATTATCTTTGAGTGAAAGATGAGATGATAAATGAAGAGGTAGAAGCAGAGATAATATATCAAGTGATTACAGCACTATTTAAACATGTCAAATAAAGTAAGCTGGGAGAGACACTGGCCAGATGTGGGTGTTGTTCAAGACTTGTTCACTATCACATTTTACTTCTTTGCATCATTCTTTTAAATGACCTAATCTCTGTGCTGCTGTAGCATGTCTGATTTTGACTATGGCATGGCAGAGAGGTTAGAGTGCTGGCTTCTCGTGGCAAAGTTTCCAGGTTTGAAACACGGTGACATCACGCTGCAGTTTACCCAGCTGTAAATGAGTGCCTGACTGTGTTCTTGAGTTAGGAAAGAGGAAGGCAACTGGTCACACCACCTGACAAACCTGGACCTAGTATAATGAAGTCTCTAACACTTCACTCCCTTATAGCAGTATCGGCTGTTGAACTACCTTGACCTACATGCTAGACAAGCATACAATACCATCTAGTATTAGATGGACAAACAGATGATGCCAGTCTAGTGTACTGATAATGACAGTCAACTAGTGTGCCTTACCAAATTTTCGCAAACACTCCAAGCTGTAGAAGGCCAGGTTGAATTTTTAAAATGACTGCACAAGAGTAGCTATTTATAGCCTTCAAATGTATTATCTGCTAACGCGGTTCCGCTTTTAAATATAAAGTTTAAAAATAGTAGTAATAATAATAATAAAATCGACGAACGGTTTTCTTTAGCAACGTTTAAAGCTCAGTGTGGATATTTGTAGAACACAGATGGCCTGAGCGGAAATTCTGGGTCGCCGAGCATTGTGCAGTCAACGTGGTCTTCCTGTTCTTTATTGGCAGTGACCTCGTTTGACACGGCAGACGGTATCATTGACATCAGTAAGCAACAACGGCAGCTTGAAAAATGTAGTTAGTCATAAACTACCAACCACCGTTGTGGCTGTAGCCATGGTGACAGGTTAAACTAAACACATTTTTTTTTTTAACTTGAGGAGTCCAGCAAAATGGACTTGCACACGGGACCTCCTATTTTTTTCGCCTTTATCAGAGAAGGCTAGGAATCCGATCTCACTGCCCAGGAGAAAGGGGGGGGGGGGGGTGTATGGCATCATTATGTACCACTGGTTCTGAAAGAAATGTCCATCAATTATATTCCCTGTACTGGGAGCGAACCAGGTACCTTTAAAATTAGAGGCGGATGCCATACTTCTGAGCCACTCCGACCCCCAAGTTTGTTTAACACATGGTATCTGAGTCTGCAATGGCCTCGTCTGTCTTAACATTATCACTTGATCTGCTCAGGAACGAGAAAAACACATTTAAAAAAAAAAATTAATGAAAAATAATAAAAATATCCCGTTCAACCTCTGATGGGTTATAATTAGGATATATATTGTTTTCAATTCCAAATAACATGAACAACTGCCGACATGAGAAAGTGGCATCACATTTGTCAAATCAATGTAAATAGGGATAATCACAATTGTGCTTATACGTTAAATAAATAGGAAAAAAAAAATCAAGAAGAAACTATGAACAAGAATAATATTAAAGTGGAGGGGTGTAAAGGCCTGGTGGTTCTAGTAATATAACGGACCCTAACAGATATTTAATTGACTTTCATCTGTTTAAAGTCACATGCATTGTAAGAACAGCATCAGACCTTCACATTCCCAGCCACTATATATTAACATGTGTTCGTGTTAAATATTGTTTGACTATATTATGCAGTTCCCTAGGTCTGTCTATTCTCAACACATGAAAAACAAATTAATATGACAGCCTGGCAGAAAAAAAAAGGGGGGGGGGCGCACGGCGTCCTGGTGGGCTCATCACAGTTAAAAACAATATTAGGGACATAGGCCTACATGGTCGCCCAAGCCAGCAGTCACTGTTCCTGAAGAAGTCGGTATTTACTGCGTCTGTAAAACGAAGGTCACCCGATTATGTCTCACGACTTTAATTTCCTTTTCGGCAACGCTCGGTCATTCTCGGGAGAGTAGGTGAAGTTAATAAGAAACTAAGATGGCGAACGTATGTTTAGTCTTGGGACTTGTGTCCTCTATTTTGAGTCTTACTTGTGTTGTGGTCGCTCTAGCCAGTCCACAGTGGCTGAGGGTTCGAACCTTTTTTTCCCAGAATGATATGGGATTGATGAGGCACTGTGATGCGATGGGCTCGTACTGTGGAGACATGGAGCAGCTTAGCTCTCTAGTTGATGCGAGTTATGCAGGTGTGTTCCGTTGTTGTCATTGTCTTGACATTACTTCGTGGTCATCGCCCACTTAAGTAGGGCAAAGCAGCAGGTTGTTTCTGCTCACCAGATGACATTAATGACAGTAATATTTTTATTAAAATTTTAAAATTTAGTTATCATTCTCGGCTAGGCTACATAAATTGTAATTTAGTGGTAAAGTAAATAACCCATACAATTTGTTTTATAATTTTTATTTGCCCTATTTACAAACATTTAACAGATGTGATGTCACGTTCCCGAATCGGCAGTTATTCATATTATTTGGAATTGAAAACAATATATATCTGGTAATATCGGAATGAAGTTTCGCCGCCGAATATTCCGCAGTGAAAATGTGTAGGCCTATAATATATGTATTTTCGTACCATTTAAGATTAATAATAATAATAATAAATTCTTTAAGCGCCAAACACGGCGCATAAGGCAGAAACCAGTGCTCTCCAGGTTGTTCGTTGTGACGCCACTCCTCTTAGCTCTTGCACATTATTTAGGCCCAACGTTCTTCCTTCTCTTATTATTGTTCTTCTGAGTGTTTCTTTTGGTCTTCCTTTTTTCCGCTTACCCTCAGGAACCCAAGTGAGCGCCTGTAGTGGTATTCTGTTGTTTTGCATTCGTAGGACGTGACCGATATATGACCATCGTCTTTTCCTTATATAGTCGGAGACATATTTCTGCCTAGAGTCTTCTCTTATTTGTCGATTAGTCTTGAATTCTTTCCAACTGATGTTCATGAGTTTTCTAAGACATTTGTTCTCGAATGTATTCAGCTTGTTCTCCAATGATTTTTGTTATTTTCCAACTCTCACAGCCGTATGTTAACACTGAGATAACATTTGAATTAAACAGACGAAGCTTGGTATGTAAGCTGTATATTCAATGATCGTAATTTCCAAATGTTAGATAATCTATTGAAGGCGCTAGCTGCCAAAGCAATTCTAGTATGGATTTCTCTTGTTGTGTCACCATCCTGAGTCATTTTACTGCCTAAATAATTGAAACTTTCAACTTTCTGTAGTTTTTCCCCGTTCAAGATGATATCAAAGGTCTCGTTAGAAAAGTTCATAGCTTTAGTTTTAGAGGCATTTTTTTGGAGACCTATTTTAACCGAGAGATGACACAAATTATTTATTGCTTCTTGGGATTGTCTTGGTGTTGAACTTAAGAATGCTACATCATCTGCGAAATCCAGGTCCCCCAGAAATTTTCCATTTGTCCATTTTATACCCAATTGTTCATTGTGGGTATAGTTTCTCATAACCCAATCAATAGCTATTCCAAAAAGTAGTGGTGACATAATACAGCCTTGTTTCACCCCTGTTTCTACTGTAAACCATTCTGTATTCCCTTTATTTGTTCTAACACAACATCTTGCATTGTCATATAGCGCTTTGATTAGATTCACATATTTTGTTGGAAAACCATAGATTGTAAGTATCTTCCACAATGATGGGCGGTGTAGACTATCAAAGGCTTTTTGAAAATCGACGAAGGTGATAATAAGTGGCGATTGCCTTCCCACTGATTCTTCTATAATTGTTCTTAGTGTGAATATTTGATCAATACATGATCGTTTCGGCCTGAAACCCGCTTGTTCTTCTCTGATCTTTTCGTCAGCATGCAATTTAAAGTCTTTCTTTTCAACCTGAAACGCTTGTTCTTCTCTGATCTTTTCGGTCAGCATGCAATTTAAGTCTTTCTAACATCATGCAACATAATAATTTTCCAGGTACTGATAATAGAGATATACCACGCCAGTTATTACAGTCTGATAGATCACCTTTCTTCGGTAACTTTACAATAATTTAAGATTAGGGTTAACCCTAATCAATCAATCAATACCATTTAGCTCCCCAAGGATCATAGGCCTTCAACAAACACATGCCAAGTCTTCCTGTCCTGTGCCATCCACTCAAGTTCTTTCCATGTTTTTTTTTTTTAAATTAATGAAGATAAACAGAACTCCCGTTCAACCTCTGATGGGTTATAATTAGGATATATATTGTTTTCAATTCCAAATAATATGAACAACTGCCGACATGAAAAAGTGGTATCACATTTGAAAATAGGGATACTCACAATTGTGCTTAGGCCTATACGTTAAATAATAAAATAAAAAACAAACAAACAAACAAACAAAATCAAAAAGAAACTATGAACAAGAATAATATTAAAGTGGAGGGGTGTATAGGCCTGGTGGTTCTAGTTATATAACGGACTTTACCAGATATTTAATTGACTTTCATCTGTTTAAAGTCACATGCATTGTAAGAACAGCATCAGACCTTCACATTCCCAGCCACTATATATTAACATGTGTTCGTGTTAAATATTGTTTGACTATATTATGCAGTTCCCTAGGTCTGTCTATTCTCAACACCTCCTCTATATTTATAGGTAAGTTGGATGCCTGCAAATAATCCAATATTGGTATTCTCATTTGGTCATACCTCTTTCCATGTTTTCATCATCATTTTCACTTCTGTTTCCAGTTCTCTTCTCCATGTGCTTTTTGGTCTACCTCTGCCTCTCTTTCCCTGTGGATTCCAGAACAAGGACTGCCTTGTAATGCTATCAACAGGTTTCCTCAATGTGTGTCCTATCCATCGCCATCGTCTTCTTCTCAGCTCTTGTTCCACTGGCACTTGTCTGGTTCTTGTCATCAATTCCACATTTGTGACTTTGTCATACCATTTCAGTCCTTCTATTCTACGCAAGCACCCGTTTATAAAAGTCTGTAGCTTTTTGGTTGTTTTTGTTGTTCTCCATGTCTCAGAGCAATACAATAGGACTGACTTCACATTTGAGTTGAAGATTCTTATTTTTGTGTTGGACTTGATTTCTCTTGTTCTCCGTGTGTTTCCCAATGCAATGAAAGCTCCTCTTGCTTTTTGTATTCTTATTTTGATATCACTGTCTGTCCCTCCAACTTTGTCTATATTGCTGCCAAGATATGTGTACGACTCTACATCTTTTAGTGGTGTTTCTTCAACCTTGTTATCATTTCTTGCATTTATTCTCATAATCTTTGTCTTTTTTGTGTATTTTCAGGCCCACTTGTTGTGACCTCTCATCGAGAATTTTCATTTTCTCTTGCATCTGATTATGGTTATGGGACAGAAGAGCCAAGTCATGTGCAAAATCCAGATCATCAAGCTGTTTAGTCAGATTTAGCAGGATTCCATTTCTGTTGTGTGATGTCGATGTTTTCATAACCCAATCTATTGCTAGTAAGAAAAGAAATGGAGACAAGAGACATCCCTATCTCACTACTGTTCTAATCCTAAACGGTTCTGTAAGTTGTCCTTCATGAAGAACTCTGCATGTCATGTCTTCATAGTTCTTCTTTATTAAGTTAATGATCTTCATGGGAACTCCATAATGCCTCAACAATTTCCAAAGCGATTCTCTGTCTATCCCTAATCCTAACTTTAAATAGTATGAAAATACACATATTATACACATATTCACTGCAGAGCGTTCGGCGAACTTCATTCCGATATTACCATATATCTTAATTATAGCCCATCAGAGGTTGAACGGGATATTTTTCATCATTAACATAAAAAAAGGTCATTAACTTTTTCAGTCCCAAGCAAAACAGTGGGTTTGGCCCAAACAAAAATGGCCACCCCAGTGTGTTTTTATTGTTGGTGTTTGGAAATAATTGTATTAAATGTTCTTATTGCATAAATAACTTTGTTGTTGTATATGAAACTTTACTCTAGTGCTACAAGTATAAAAGCATTCATTGAGAAATTATTAGTTATTCAAGGTAAAATGGAGGCTGAAAGAATAAGCCGGTGAAAAATTAGAGCTAAAGTATTCAATCAAATTCTTCTAGAATTGTTCCCCAGGAGAATATCCAACTCCAAGGGTAAAGTTTCAAAATGTCACAAACAGAAGTATTCTTACAGAGTACAAGCAGTTTTTGGTCAATAAACATTCAGGAAATTGTTAATTTCACTGATTACAACAACAGGTCACATGGTTGTAAAAAAAGAGGAAATTATATATTTTTACCTTGCTGAGCTGCTCCTCTTCTCAAGATGATGTGTAATCCATAGGAAATCACATAAGGTCACTCACAAATATATTTACACTAGGCCTATGTATAAACATTACTTTATCATGACATATTATATGAACTTATTACAGTCTGATTACATGCTCCTGTGTCCATAACTTCATTATCGACATCAGACCTTCCATTATCATCCTCGGTTTCCGAGCACTCGATATATACTACAGTCTGAATTATTATCACTATCTAGAATTTCTTCAAATAACTTTCTAGCTTGCTCTGAAGTTAATTCAGAGGTCTACCAGAAGCAGTGGGCGTGGCCATTTGATCTTATAAAATATGCGCTTAAAAAATCTTAAATTAATATCAAACCACAAAAACACGTTCTCTCTTAAACACACGAGGTATTTACTAGAAAGGTCTTCCTGTCGGAAATGACGTTTTGGGTTGTTAAAATTGGAAAACAGCTCTAGAAAGGAGCAAAAGATATGAAATACGATATAACGTTGATCGGGTCAAACAGGTTGAACCGGAAAAACTATATAACATTGATCGGAACTTAAAGAGTTAAGTAAATATAAATGTAGGAATGGGCAGAACAGAGCGAAAGCATAATTTAAACAATACTAATAACAGAGGGGAGGTAGCACGGAAACATGAATATAAAATGTTCGTTTAAAAAAATAATAAAGTATGCCGTTGAACCTTTGGGTTACAATTAGGACATATGGTGTACTAATTCAAGAAAATAAAGTCAGATCTCTATTATCCAAAAATATAGTACCTTCTTCCCCCATCCACTCAGTCCAAATAGAGTAAACTGTTCATAGTTTCAACAAGAACATGTCATGTAAGTAGAGAATAAAAAATTCCCAGCAACAAGAAACCCCTCAGATTACAACTTGGAAGGGGCTATTTTAGAATAGAAGAACCTTACTGCAAGAACATAATAGGAAGTGTTAACGTATTAGTGGATTATTTACTGGTATGCAATTCACACATAGCCATAGAACAGGTGTAGAGCTAGTCCAGTGAACTGCCTAGTGTAGTTAAAACAGTATTTAACCAGAACAAAAAATTAATATAGTGTGAAAAAAAATAATATATTGTTATTAATAAAGATGTCATAAGAATGTAATGGTCTAATAAAGATCTAATAATACACATTACGATTGTCAAGTTAAAACTAATTTAATTATTAACCCATGTTATTTTCACACACATAAAACACCCCCCCTAAAATAAATTAAACAGCAAAGCATGTTCTGTTTAGTACAAAGGAAGGAAAAAAAAAACATGAAATTTTAATTTAGCATACCCTATATTCAGTAATTGGCCAGGAGGGATAATGCCATAAATAAATAAAAAGAGTTTAACATACTATCTAAAGTTATTGACACTGTTTATTATAATTGCAACTTTTTTCCAGTTAAAAAAAAAAGTCATCAAGTATTCCATATATCTTACATTACTGTTATAGTGAAGCAGTTATGAGAAAGAACTGAGGTCTTTTGGCATCTCATGAAAAGAAAAGTGAATCTTGGCTTTCAACTTTTTAACATTTATTACCATTCATCCTGTTATATTGTTTTCTTTAAATTGTTTTATTGTATATCGTTGATATACAAATAAAAACTAAAAAACTAAAGCTCTAAAACTAAAGCTATGAACTTTTCTAACGAGACCTTTGATATCATCTTGAACGGGGAAAAACTACAGAAAGTTGAAAGTTTCAATTATTTAGGCAGTAAAATGACTCAGGATGGTGACACAACAAGAGAAATCCATACTAGAATTGCTTTGGCAGCTAGCGCCTTCAATAGATTATCTAACATTTGGAAATTACGATCATTGAATATACATACCAAGCTTCGTCTGTTTAATTCAAATGTTATCTCAGTGTTAACATACGGCTGTGAGAGTTGGAAAATAACAAAATCATTGGAGAACAAGCTGAATACATTCGAGAACAAATGTCTTAGAAAACTCATGAACATCAGTTGGAAAGAATTCAAGACTAATCGACAAATAAGAGAAGACTCTAGGCAGAAATATGTCTCCGACTATATAAGGAAAAGACGATGGTCATATATCGGTCATGTCCTACGAATGCAAAACAACAGAATACCACTACAGGCGCTCACTTGGGTTCCTGAGGGTAAGAGGAAAAAAGGAAGACCAAAAGAAACACTCAGAAGAACAATAATAAGAGAAGGAAGAACGTTGGGCCTAAATAATGTGCAAGAGCTAAGAGGAGTGGCGTCACAACGAACAACCTGGAGAGCACTGGTTTCTGCCTTATGCGCCGTGTTTGGTGCTTAAAGAATTTATTATTATTATTATTATTATATCGTTGATGGTGCATGCAGCATTTCTGTCAGTGCAGTTAATTTTTGTTTTAGTTTGTCCATTGGGTAAGACATCTATACACAAATACTGAAGATATTAAAAAAAACAAAAAGATACCCAGTTTAAAAAGAAAAAAAAAACCTGCATAGCAAAAAAAACTTTGGGTTTTTTTGTGTTTTGGTACTAAAAATATGATCAGAACCTTCTGTGTTATCTGTATATCAATTAATTTTTGTGATTTATATGTAGTTGTGATATAGATATGATTGGTGGGAGATAAGCACGGAGATCTCATCGCGGCAGTAGAGGGACGGGAGATGGGATGGGCAGAGCATTTCAGAGAGGCTCTGAATGGGGAACCACTGGAGACACAATTGAATGTTCCTGGGGCTGAGAGTGATCTGGATGTTAGTACAGACATCCCGCAGGAGGAGGAGATCATCACAGCAGTCAGAGGGTTGGGGAATGGAAAAGCTCCTGGTCATGATAACTTTGATGCAGGCCCGGAGCTAGCGGCAGAGCTATTGGAACCACTGTTTGCACAGGTCTGGAAAGCGGGGACAACACCAGCAGAGTGGAGAAAGGGAATGATTGTCGGGTTGCCCGAGGGGGGGGGGGGGGGGGGGAGATCTTGCAGACTGCAATAGTTGGAGAGGAGTGACTCTTCTATCAGTTCGCAGCGGAATACTGGGCAGGATAGTTATACAGAGAATCTCGAAGGCGGTGGATCACAGGCTGAGGAAAGGGCGTGCGGGATTTACAAAGAACGGAGGTTGTGTAGATCATATATTTGCCCTCAGGGGCATTATGGAGCAGTGCTCGGGGTGGCAGAGACAGCTGTGCATTAATTTCGTTGATTTTGAGGGGGCTTTTGACGGTATGCATAGGGACAGTTTATGGAAAGTGCTGAGGGCTTATGGAGTTCCAAGCTGCATAGTGTCAATCATAAAAAGCCTATATGCCAACTTTACATGTAGCATTGGGCAGAGCAACCTAACCTTTGAGGTGAGGACAGGAGTGCGACAGGGATGCCCCTTGTCAACCACTCTATTTTTGACAGTCATGGACTGGGTGGTGCGCCGGGCAGCAGAGGGCGGTCCGGGAGGAGTGGGATGGACTGCGTTTTCTACATTGGAGGATCTGGAGTATGCAGATGACGTTGCACTGCTAGCGCATTCACATCAACACATCCAGGAAAAAACGGATAGACTAAATGGGTATGGACCGGGTGGGCTTGGGCATCAACCTGAAGAGGACGGGTCGTGGCGCTCGATGTGAGCAACCCTGAGAATAGATACAAGTATTACATGTTTTAGAAATAAATTTAAATATTGAGTATAGAAAATTGTACGAAGTTTTAATTACTGTATAAGTATTAGTCAAAGTGTGAAGCATTGTACTGTGAAACATGGATCCTGATGACAGAATTAGATTAAAAAAATTTAAGACTTGCCAGAAAAAGTGATGCTATCTAATATTCCTAGAATAACTTTCATAAACCACACGACAGAGAAATCTGACACTCAAATAGAACTGTCCATTACCATCTATTCTTGACTGTGCAAAAGACTGGGAGATGGCAGTAAATTTACGTCGGTGAGGGACATACCCAGAAATCATTAGATCATCTCGAAGATGACCAGACCTAGTACTGCACTCCTCATCGTCACAACAGATTATAGTGATTGAGCTGAACATGCCATTTGAATCCAGATTGGACGAACAACAGTCATTCAGATTGGCGAAGTACAGTGATCTGATCATGGACTTGAGACATGACGGGTTCACAGCAAAAGTCATGGCTGTTGAGGTAGGTGCAAGAGGTCTAGTGGCTGCTTCAATATATGAACTACTAAAACTATTGGGCGTGAAAGGACAGTCAAGAACAAGGGCACTTAAGAGGCTCAGTGAAGCTGCAGAAAGAGCATCGTGTTGGCTGTGGAGCAAGCGCAATGGGGTATGGAATTTAGGGCAGTCATTTATATACAACATAATGGTTACTTTTACAATTGTCTCCAGCTGGCAGCATGGATAAGATCAGGAGTGAAGTTAAATGTTGCAACCGAGGTGAAGTGCATTCAATTTGTAGCGCAGGCAGAAAAGACAACAGGAGGCGGACATTTGATAGTCATGACCCAAGTGGGCCCACCCCACTCAGTGTAAAGAAGATAAATGGTTGAAACTCTTGTCCGATGCGGAGGACTACTTCTGATGATCAGATTGCCTCTTATTGTACCACTGCGTACATAGTTTCTTATCACAAATGAAAGCTGATGAAATGTTGTGACTGTGGCATATCAAATCTTAAGGGCTTTCGAAAAGTTGCCATCTGAAGCCAAGTACTAGACTGAACAGTATTGTTTGTTGGGGAGTCGCTTACAGAAACCATCTGCAGAGTGATGGCCAGAACTCAACAGGACATGCTGAATCATAGACCAGACCATAGCTTCTTAATGGGGATGACTCTTGTAGGTTCAAATACTACGTATTAAAAGACGAGGGAGGAGGGGGGATATAACAAAGATGAAAAGAGCACACAAGAACATATTCAAATATAATTGAAGAACAAAGTCTAGGGTTGAGTGTTGTGTGCCTTGAAAAGACTTGGCAGACAAAAAGGGCGATGTGAAGTCTTTAGTATTACTGATAGGTAGATACAAGTGTTACAGATTCATTGCTTCTCTGCTGTGGTAATTAATTCACCCACGTGGCATCTGGCATAAGTAATTTGAGATGTTTTATCACATAATTATTGTTATTTATTAATGTTTATTGTTAATATTTTTTGTTGCCTACAGGATTGTTTAGATCAGTACAAACCCTGTACTTGCTACACTGTGTGGGTATGCTTGTGTCCACAGTCGCTTACATTTTATACATTGTCAGATTCCTGGAATTCAAAGGAAGTTTCCGATTCCTGACTGTTTTTAACTTTCTCACTTGTAAGTACTATAACCTTTATCACACATAGGTATTCAGCAGTGCAAGAAACTGGTTGCATCAGAAAGATCTAAGGTTCTGATTGGCAAGCTAACTGCAGTTGAAATGCCGAGCTCCGATTGGCTTTAGAACCACGCCGCGCATATGACGTCATGAAGTCGGCGCGTGGGGGTCTTGATTATAAAAGGCCTATATTTCATAGCTTCTTTCTCTTTTAATGAAAAAATTGCCAAAGCCGGGTTGCCAGAGTCAAGTCGATTGCCCTTCAGTTGGACATTCGAGATTTGGTAAGCATGAATTTTTGCGTGAGGACTTTATTTAATTTTTCTAGTCCTAGCCGATCATTTAAGTTTCTTGGGAAGTTTTAGTTTAATTTAATTCTTAACTCCAGAGCCATCAATTCGATCTGAGTGATAGACATGAGAAACTAGGTCCATTTAATTCCTTATTTCAGGAATAGCGGTATTTAAGATGATTTGAAAGTTGCGAGGTTTCGGCCATGCTTGGATCTATTTCAAAAACAGGTCTGCAGAGAAACCCGCATCTGCGAATTTTATTTATTTACAGAATAGTCGGGAGCGTGTATGTGTATTTTCATTTGTGATTTTAGTGAGAGTATTGATGCTCGCTATTTATATAGTTACGCATATAACTGTGGACGGAAGTGATAGAGGTATTAATTGGAGCACGTGTGTGCTATCAGTAATGAATGTATGCAGGAGCGCGTGGTTGAAAAACTGCGGCACCACGTGGCTGAACTACGGGGTTTTCAATTTGATAATCGGGGGTTATGTATAACTTTTGACGGCAGGTAGATGCTAGCGTAAACAGGATTATATGTTATTGATTGTGCATTATTGTTCTGTGAATTCAGAAGATGGGAGAAGTAATTTTAAAGGGAATTATTTTGTATTACATTTTGAATGTGATTACTATTATTGACGGGAATTTTAGGAATTCCTAGAGAGGGCTAGTTTTAGTTGTGTTAAACATTACGGCATTAGTGTCAGCGTAAGAAGTAGGCCACAGTACGTCTGCCCAGACGGGCCAGTGAAAATATTGTTGTTGCTCGGAGTTAGTCAGGCAGAACAAGCGATCTGGGTTAGCCAATGTTTACTTTGTAGGCTCAGGTAGAGAGGGGAGTTACGTGGTGAAGAGTAAGGAAGTTAATTGTTATTTGAAATGTATTATTATGGTTTGTTTAGCTGTTGTTTTGTTTTGTCTAAAACAGCAGGTACCGGCTTTGTGGGAATGAGAGCGGAATTTTGAGACCACAAAATTTCTCCCACGGCAAAGTTGGGGCATTCGCAGAACCGCAAGGGTTTTACGTTAGTTGCCAGTAGTGGAAGGAGAGGAAGAAAATACGTTTTCCCAGCCAGGGGAAGACATTTTCCAGCGAATAGGATTTTTGTGGATAAATCCTGAGCTCTGACGCTCGTTACACACGCAGATTTGGCAGGCTGCCAGCGTTGTGGTAATTTTTATGTTCGTTTCTTCACGGCCATAATAAAGCCGACGGCCCAGTTATAGGTACTCGGGCAGGTAATTTCAGAGTGGTAGAAGTCAGCTACAGTTCCAGTCCAGAATCCAGTGGGGTTCTGTTAAACCTCAGTCATCAATTCCAGAGTTAGTGGAGAGAGAGAGGGTAAACATTCTCTCTACTGAAGTCAGCACAGATAGGCAGAACTGTTAGTTTTGGTGAATCATAGCAGAGGACAGCTGCTGAAGTTTAGAGGTGCAGTTAGTTGTGTTCAGGAGATTCCAGGATAGGCTGTGTAGAACCGAAGTCTGTGCAGAGATTGTGTAGTCACTTCGCAGTCGTTCCAGCTATCAGTGGACTTAGAGTTAGAGTTAGAATTTAGAACAGCTAGTTTGGAGTGTAGGCGACATCAAGTGCAGTGTAGTTCATTTCAGTTAACCTTACCTTCTTTCTCCATACAGGTTGCAATTGTGGGAGAAGGGTTGGGGTTGATGCATTTTTAACTGTGCTTGATTTTGTTTCAGGTGTGCATCCTCGCACTTCATGTATTTGACATGTATATGAGTTTGTTTATAGGTGTATAATAAACTTGTATAAATTGTAGCTGGCATCAGTCATTTCCTTTAGTACAGTAGCTATATGTTGTCTGTACCTTGGTGTTTGTGAATCTTAATTGAACCTTATCCCCATAGGGTAGTTAGAGGTGGTTCGAGGCCATAGCAATTTAAACGTCCGAAGTGGCGAGGAAAGAATCAACCTCGGTTCTCAACCTCGGAGCCAATGGTCTCAACTTTCACATTTTTGCACTATATTTCTATCTGAATCTATCATTTCAGTCTTTCTTCTTACTATTGTCTTGTCACTATATGTAGACAGTCTCTAGTCCTAAATCCATTTCGTGACAAAGTGGGTGGCGTCGTCCTTGGGATCATCTTTGTTGGGATCAATTCTAGATTCATAGATTGTCTCTGTAGGAAGTTCTGAAAAATAGATTTCAAAAAAAAATCCCCTAGACTTGAGCTATATTAAGACTGATCCAGCTATAAGTTTTTTCCACAGGTTACAGTTAGTATAGATGATAGTGGTTGTAAGGTTGTTTATGACTTAGAAGTAATTGATGGCTAATGGAATTTTTTTTCTTGACAGGAAAGTAAATTCGGGTTTTGGGTAGCTGGATAACTTGAATTTTTTTCAGGTAGTTATTAGTCAGACTTGGTGCTAGTCTGAGTGCGGGTTTTTGCGACAGCATATTCCTAGTAGGTAACAGTAAATTTTTCTTGTTCCTTTTTTGTCATTTCCCCTCGTTGTGAGTACTGCTGATTTGTCAGGTAAGATGGCTGAATTGGTCAAGCTACTTACTGCATGGAAGGACGCAGCTAAAAGCATGGGGATGAATGAGGCCGAGACTAGGGCTTACATTATGAGGGAACAGGACCGGCAGACGGAGAGAGAGAAAAGGGAAGCGGAGAAAGACCTGCGTAAATTGGAAGCAGAGAAAGAAGAGAGGGCCCGACTGGCAGAGATGGACCTGCGTAAATTGGAAGCGGAGAAAGAAGAGAAGGCCCGACAGGCAGAGGAGAAAAAGGCAGAGAGGGAGGCGCAGGAAAGAGCTGCGGCGGCAGAGGAGAGAAAAGCAGAAAGGGAAGCAGCAGAGAAGGCAGCCGAGAGACAGCATGAACTTGCCCTGCGTTCACTGGAACTGCAGTACCGATCTTCGGAAGGCAGTTCGGCTAACGGAGATTCTCCCGGAGCAGGGGCAACAGACACCTCAGGAAACGGAGGGCCCCGGATGGCAGCCATGAATTTTCCGATGGACTCTTTTCCTAACGGGAATGAGAAAATTGAGGTATTTTTAGAAAAATTTGAACGGATGGCAAAGGCATACGGGCTGGATGATAGTCTTTGGTGTCTCAAATTATCTCAATCTCTAAGAGGACATGCGTATGAGGTCTATAGCAAGATGCTGGTAGATGACCAAGGTAACTTTGAGGCTCTGCGGAACGCCCTGTTACAGCGATTCCAATGGACTCCCCGGAAGTGCCAAACGATGTTTAGGGAAAGTCGACTGGAGAAAGGAGAAAGTTTTCCCCAGTTCGCAGAGAGGCTGAGGAATTACCTCACTCGCTGGAGAGAGTTGTCGGGTTTGGCTAAATCTTTTGAAGGATTGGAAGAATTAGTTCTGTGCGAACAGATAAAGGCCAATATGTCTCCGGACTTAAGGAAGTACCTGGCGGAGCAGGGCGCACAGCAACTGGACCAGATAATTCTTTTTGCTGAAAGGTTCCAGACGGCACAGGCCGAAGTACTGGGACAGAAAAGAAAACACCCTGACCTGCCAGCCCCGGACAAAGGAGCATCTTCATCGCAGTCGCCTTCCTCTTCAGATCAACAGCAGCAAGGGCCGTCTCGCAAGGAGCTCCCTCCCAGTCATAACATGCGCTCCCAGCCGCCTAACAGAACACAGGGGCCGACTTCTCATGAACCCGTCAGGAACCGGGGAGATAATGAGAGATATTGTAGGTTCTGTCGGACTACTTCTCATTGGACAACACGGTGCCCAAACAAACAACCCGCTCATCAGATGGCTTGTTTAAGGCCTGTGAGGGTGAAACAAGGGAAGAAGTGGAAACCCTTCCAGTCAGAGAAGTTGTTTTCCAACAGCGGGCCAGCAGAAGTGAACGGGACTGAGACAACATGCTTATTTGACAGCGGGCTTACATACCCCAGCATAGTCGCCCGACATCTGGTGAAGCCCTGGCAGATGACGAAGGAAAAAGTGAATATTGGTGGAGTTTTAAGGAAAGGGACTTCACAGTGCTTTCCGGTAGCCAATATTGAGGTGAAATGTAGGTTCGTGTCTGGCACCATCAAGGCAGCTGTAACGGCTCAGCCGGCCTACGACTTCATTCTCGGTAACCCATATTTAGTTTTGGGGAACCCGCCCACACCGATCCTTGCTGATGCAAGGGGGCCTACTGCAGGCCAGATAAGTGAAAAAGGAGAACCCCTAATTCACGGAGCCCCGAGCGAGCTCAAACATAGCTGTCGTGCCAAGGAGGGTGCAACGCCTCTGACGACAGTGATATGTTATTTGCAGAGGCAAATTCGCCCGCCAGCCCTGTTCAGCCAACCGGCCAAACAGTGGTGACGACGCCTCTGATTCAGGAAGTACACTCTTTGTTGTCGGGAATTAGGCCCCCGATGGTATTAGCTCCTTCAAGTGAGGGACATACTGACAAGAGCGGTATTACATATGTCAACGACCAGCGCCATCTTCATAGGGCACAAGATAGCGGTCTGAGCGAGCATATAGTTCCAACCAGCCCTGGAGCCCCATCCGACCAGCACTTTACTCAAACGGAGGAGGACAGTGATCTGAGTATCCGTTTGCCTATAGACGGAGATGGGCCCCACAACTCTCGTATCTCGTTTACAGGAAACAACTCTTG
The DNA here is from genome assembly GCA_024509875.1 of Oreohelix idahoensis. Classification (NCBI taxonomy): domain Eukaryota; kingdom Metazoa; phylum Mollusca; class Gastropoda; order Stylommatophora; family Oreohelicidae; genus Oreohelix; species Oreohelix idahoensis. Next base: position 74,621 of record JAMPIV010003226.1, on the reverse strand, counting down.
TAACGAGCAGCCTGAAAAATTGGCTATCTTTTCCAATTCGTTTCACGGAACATTGGAACCAGTTACTGAGAGCTTTAACTCAGATTCTCCGCGATCTAACGGGATCTTAAACCGTCAAGTGTCACTGCAGGACACATTCCAACTGACGCCAGTAACTCTCACAGGGGAGGGCAAGGTTGAAGGTAGAACCAGGGTGTTAGACGGAGAGCTCCCGTGGTCTACATTTTCATCTCACCAACTTTTCAGGCCAGAAAAGAGTGAGAAAAGCGACCTTACGCATTTGCAAGGAGCTATTTTGGAGAGCTCTGTCCCGCTTCAGATTGGTAGGGGAAGAGCGAGTCCAGAACCACTGCCAGGGGCAGATCTTACCTACCTTTCTTCAAAGGTAGAAGCTATTGAGGTCGATCGTGATCCAATAGACACCCAGCAAGAAATCGGAGGCTCTACACCAGAGGAACCCGAGACGTTGCATCGTTCTCGCACGGTACCAGCAGTCACAACCCTGCTGACGCGCAGCGAGGAAGTCGCCATCGCCAGGTCGCCACAGCGCCCGCCGGTCACATCAGCTGACCAGAACAGCCTTTTGACGGTCATAGCAAGGGAAAGTTCAGACCCGCCATTAGACGGCACAGGTCTGAAGAGAGATCAACTCTCCCAACGGAGCATAGGAGCTCATTCTAGGAGAGGAGGAAGGAGGAAACGCAAAAGAGGAAGGTCGAAGAACACTGAATAGGAGGGGTAAGGACAGACAGCCTTGTAGACAGAGAATAAGGGCCAATGTGAAACACAGAGATTTCAGTAAGGAGATCGTTGCTCAATCTTTGAAAGGGGGGAGTGATGTGACGAAAGTACTGAGATTCTGTCTTTCAAATGGCCCATGTCTTTTTCTCCTTGCATTTTGTTCACTATTTTTAGGAGGGATTACAGGAAATCCTTCTCCATGTTTCTTCTCCTTCTATTATTTACGTTTTTTCAAGATGAGATCACGAGGGAGTTTGATCTCATCTGCTTTATGGTTCTTCTTTATGTGTTTAGAATGGGGGTGTAGGGAATTAGACAGTATTTTTCTAGAAGAAAGATTATAGAGGCTAGATCAGGATTTGCACCAGTGTCCTTTTTTTAAAGATATTGCGTGGCCATATACGCATTTTTCGGGAGTTAAATTATTTGCGGCCATTTTTGCTTCATTTCCGCAGTATAGGGCTAGGACCAATTCCCGGTTCTTTGTCTAGCAGAAACTGGTTGCATCAGAAAGATCTAAGGTTCTGATTGGCTGAGAGCTAACTGCAGTTGAAATGCCGAGCTCCGATTGGCTTTAGAACCACGCCGCGCATATGACGTCATGAAGTCGGCGCGTGGGGGTCTTGATTATAAACGGCCTATATCTCATAGCTTCTTTCTCTTTTAATGAAAAAATTGCCAAAGCCGGGTTGCCAGAGTCAAGTCGATTGCCTTCAGTAGGACATTCGAGATTTGGTAAGCATGAATTTTTGCGTGAGGACTTTATTTAATTTTTCTAGTCCTAGCCGATCATTTAAGTTTCTTGGGAAGTTTTAGTTTAATTTAATTCTTAACTCCAGAGCCATCAATTCGATCTGAGTGATAGACATGAGAAACTAGGTCCATTTAATTCCTTATTTCAGGAATAGCGGTATTTAAGATGATTTGAAAGTTGCGAGGTTTCGGCCATGCTTGGATCTATTTCAAAAACAGGTCTGCAGAGAAAAACGCATCTGCGAATTTTATTTATTTACAGAATAGTCGGGAGCGTGTAATGTGTATTTTCATTTGTGATTTTAGTGAGAGTATTGATGCTCGCTATTTATATAGTTACGCATATAACTGTGGACGGAAGTGATAGAGGTATTAATTGGAGCACGTGTGTGCTATCAGTAATGAATGTATGCAGGAGCGCGTGGTTGAAAAACTGCGGCACCACGTGGCTGAACTACGGGGTTTTCAATTTGATAATCGGGGGTTATGTATAACTTTTGACGGCAGGTAGATGCTAGCGTAAACAGGATTATATGTTATTGATTGTGCATTATTGTTCTGTGAATTCAGAAGATGGGAGAAGTAATTTTAAAGGGAATTATTTTGTATTACATTTTGAATGTGATTACTATTATTGACGGGAATTTTAGGAATTCCTAGAGAGGGCTAGTTTTAGTTGTGTTAAACATTACGGCATTAGTGTCAGCGTAAGAAGTAGGCCACAGTACGTCTGCCCAGACGGGCCATTGAAAATATTGTTGTTGCTCGGAGTTAGTCAGGCAGAACAAGCGATCTGGGTTAGCCAATGTTTACTTTGTAGGCTCAGGTAGAGAGGGGAGTTACGTGGTGAAGAGTAAGGAAGTTAATTGTTATTTGAAATGTATTATTATGGTTTGTTTAGCTGTTGTTTTGTTTTGTCTAAAACAGCAGGTACCGGCTTTGTGGGAATGAGAGCGGAATTTTGAGACCACAAAATTTCTCCCACGGCAAAGTTGGGGCATTCGCAGAACCGCAAGGGTTTTACGTTAGTTGCCAGTAGTGGAAGGAGAGGAAGAAAATACGTTTTCCCAGCCAGGGGAAGACATTTTCCAGCGATAGGATTTTTGTGGATAAATCCTGAGCTCTGACGCTCGTTACACACGCAGATTTGGCAGGCTGCCAGCGTTGTGGTAATTTTTTTATGTTCGTTTCTTCACGGCCATAATAAAGCCGACGGCCCAGTTATAGGTACTCGGGCAGGTAATTTCAGAGTGGTAGAAGTCAGCTACAGTTCCAGTCCAGAATCCAGTGGGGTTCTGTTAAACCTCAGTCATCAATTCCAGAGTTAGTGGAGAGAGAGAGGGTAAACATTCTCTCTACTGAAGTCAGCACAGATAGGCAGAACTGTTAGTTTTGGTGAATCATAGCAGAGGACAGCTGCTGAAGTTTAGAGGTGCAGTTAGTTGTGTTCAGGAGATTCCAGGATAGGCTGTGTAGAACCGAAGTCTGTGCAGAGATTGTGTAGTCACTTCGCAGTCGTTCCAGCTATCAGTGGACTTAGAGTTAGAGTTAGAATTTAGAACAGCTAGTTTGGAGTGTAGGCGACATCAAGTGCAGTGTAGTTCATTTCAGTTAACCTTACCTTCTTTCTCCATACAGGTTGCAATTGTGGGAGAAGGGTTGGGGTTGATGCATTTTTAACTGTGCTTGATTTTGTTTCAGGTGTGCATCCTCGCACTTTTTGTATTTTGACATGTATATGAGTTTGTTTAGTTATAGGTGTATAATAAACTTGTATAAATTGTAGCTGGCATCAGTCATTTCCTTTAGTACAGTAGCTATATGTTGTCTGTACCTTGGTGTTTGTGAATCTTAATTGAACCTTATCCCCATAGGGTAGTTAGAGGTGGTTCGAGGCCATAGCAATTTAAACGTCCGAAGTGGCGAGGAAAGAATCAACCTCGGTTCTCAACCTCGGAGCCAATGGTCTCAACTTTCACATTTTTGCACTATATTTCTATCTGAATCTATCATTTCAGTCTTTCTTCTCACTATTGTCTTGTCACTATATGTAGACAGTCTCTAGTCCTAAATCCATTTCGTGACAAAGTGGGTGGTCCGGTGAATCATCTTTGTTACGTTCAATTCTGTGATCTTGACAAAGTGGGTGGCGTCGTCCTTGGGATCATCTTTGTTGGGATCAATTCTAGATTCATAGATTGTCTCTGTAGGAAGTTCTGAAAAATAGATTTTCTTTATAAAATCCCCTAGACTTGAGCTATATTAAGACTGATCCAGCTATAAGTTTTTTTTTCCACAGGTTCCAGTTAGTATAGATGATAGTGGTTGTAAGGTTGTTTATGACTTAGAAGTAATTGATGGCTAATTGAATTTTTTTTTTTCTTGACAGGAAAGTAAATTCGGGTTTTGGGTAGCTGGATAACTTGAATTTTTTTCAGGTAGTTATTAGTCAGACTTGGTGCTAGTCTGAGTGCGGGTTTTTGCGACAGCATATTCCTAGTAGGTAACAGTAAATTTTTCTTGTTCCTTTTTTGTCATTTCCCCTCGTTGTGAGTACTGCTGATTTGTCAGGTAAGATGGCTGAATTGGTCAAGCTACTTACTGCATGGAAGGACGCAGCTAAAAGCATGGGGATGAATGAGGCCGAGACTAGGGCTTACATTATGAGGGAACAGGACCGGCAGACGGAGAGAGAGAAAAGGGAAGCGGAGAAAGACCTGCGTAAATTGGAAGCAGAGAAAGAAGAGAGGGCCCGACTGGCAGAGATGGACCTGCGTAAATTGGAAGCGGAGAAAGAAGAGAAGGCCCGACAGGCAGAGGAGAAAAAGGCAGAGAGGGAGGCGCAGGAAAGAGCTGCGGCGGCAGAGGAGAGAAAAGCAGAAAGGGAAGCAGCAGAGAAGGCAGCCGAGAGACAGCATGAACTTGCCCTGCGTTCACTGGAACTGCAGTACCGATCTTCGGAAGGCAGTTCGGCTAACGGAGATTCTCCCGGAGCAGGGGCAACAGACACCTCAGGAAACGGAGGGCCCCGGATGGCAGCCATGAATTTTCCGATGGACTCTTTTCCTAACGGGAATGAGAAAATTGAGGTATTTTTAGAAAAATTTGAACGGATGGCAAAGGCATACGGGCTGGATGATAGTCTTTGGTGTCTCAAATTATCTCAATCTCTAAGAGGACATGCGTATGAGGTCTATAGCAAGATGCTGGTAGATGACCAAAGGTAACTTTGAGGCTCTGCGGAACGCCCTGTTACAGCGATTCCAATGGACTCCCCGGAAGTGCCAAACGATGTTTAGGGAAAGTCGACTGGAGAAAGGAGAAAGTTTTCCCCAGTTCGCAGAGAGGCTGAGGAATTACCTCACTCGCTGGAGAGAGTTGTCGGGTTTGGCTAAATCTTTTGAAGGATTGGAAGAATTAGTTCTGTGCGAACAGATAAAGGCCAATATGTCTCCGGACTTAAGGAAGTACCTGGCGGAGCAGGGCGCACAGCAACTGGACCAGATAATTCTTTTTGCTGAAAGGTTCCAGACGGCACAGGCCGAAGTACTGGGACAGAAAAGAAAACACCCTGACCTGCCAGCCCCGGACAAAGGAGCATCTTCATCGCAGTCGCCTTCCTCTTCAGATCAACAGCAGCAAGGGCCGTCTCGCAAGGAGCTCCCTCCCAGTCATAACATGCGCTCCCAGCCGCCTAACAGAACACAGGGGCCGACGTCTCATGAACCCGTCAGGAACCGGGGAGATAATGAGAGATATTGTAGGTTCTGTCGGACTACTTCTCATTGGACAACACGGTGCCCAAACAAACAACCCGCTCATCAGATGGCTTGTTTAAGGCCTGTGAGGGTGAAACAAGGGAAGAAGTGGAAACCCTTCCAGTCAGAGAAGTTGTTTTCCAACAGCGGGCCAGCAGAAGTGAACGGGACTGAGACAACATGCTTATTTGACAGCGGGCTTACATACCCCAGCATAGTCGCCCGACATCTGGTGAAGCCCTGGCAGATGACGAAGGAAAAAGTGAATATTGGTGGAGTTTTAAGGAAAGGGACTTCACAGTGCTTTCCGGTAGCCAATATTGAGGTGAAATGTAGGTTCGTGTCTGGCACCATCAAGGCAGCTGTAACGGCTCAGCCGGCCTACGACTTCATTCATTCTCGGTAACCCATATTTAGTTTTGGGGAACCCGCCCACACCGATCCTTGCTGATGCAAGGGGGCCTACTGCAGGCCAGATAAGTGAAAAAAGGAGAACCCCTAATTCACGGAGCCCCGAGCGAGCTCAAACATAGCTGTCGTGCCAAGGAGGGGTGCAACGCCTCTGACGACAGTGATATGTTATTTGCAGAGGCAAATTCGCCCGCCAGCCCTGTTCAGCCAACCGGCCAAACAGTGGTGACGACGCCTCTGATTCCGGAAGTACACTCTTTGTTGTCGGGAATTAGGCCCCCGATGGTATTAGCTCCTTCAAGTGAGGGACATACTGACAAGAGCGGTATTACATATGTCAACGACCAGCGCCATCTTCATAGGGCACAAGATAGCGGTCTGAGCGAGCATATAGTTCCAACCAGCCCTGGAGCCCCATCCGACCAGCACTTTACTCAAACGGAGGAGGACAGTGATCTGAGTATCCGTTTGCCTATAGACGGAGATGGGCCCCACAACTCTCGTATCTCGTTTACAGGAAACAACTCTTGTAACGAGCAGCCTGAAAAATTGGCTATCTTTTCCAATTCGTTTCACGGAACATTGGAACCAGTTACTGAGAGCTTTAACTCAGATTCTCCGCGATCTAACGGGATCTTAAACCGTCAAGTGTCACTGCAGGACACATTCCAACTGACGCCAGTAACTCTCACAGGGGAGGGCAAGGTTGAAGGTAGAACCAGGGTGTTAGACGGAGAGCTCCCGTGGTCTACATTTTCATCTCACCAACTTTTCAGGCCAGAAAAGAGTGAAAAGCGACCTTACGCATTTGCAAGGAGCTATTTTGGAGAGCTCTGTCCCGCTTCAGATTGGTAGGGGAAGAGCGAGTCCAGAACCACTGCCAGGGGCAGATCTTACCTACCTTTCTTCAAAGGTAGAAGCTATTGAGGTCGATCGTGATCCAATAGACACCCAGCAAGAAATCGGAGGCTCTACACCAGAGGAACCCGAGACGTTGCATCGTTCTCGCACGGTACCAGCAGTCACACCTCTGCTGACGCGCAGCGAGGAAGTCGCCATTGCCAGGTCGCCACAGCGCCCGCCGGTCACATCAGCTGACCAGAACAGCCTTTTGACGGTCATAGCAAGGGAAAGTTCAGACCCGCCATTAGACGGCACAGGTCTGAAGAGAGATCAACTCTCCCAACGGAGCATAGGAGCTCATTCTAGGAGAGGAGGAAGGAGGAAACGCAAAAGAGGAAGGTCGAAGAACACTGAATAGGAGGGGTAAGGACAGACAGCCTTGTAGACAGAGTTAAGGGCCAGTGTGAAACACAGAGATTTCAGTAATGAGATCGATGCTCAATCTTTGAAGGTGGGAGTGATGTGACGAAAGTACTGAGATTCTGTCTTTCAAATGGCCCATGTCTTTTTCTCCTTGCATTTTGTTCACTATTTTTAGGAGGGATTACAGGAAATCCTTCTCCATGTTTCTTCTCCTTCTATTATTTACGTTTTTTCAAGATGAGATCACGAGGGAGTTTGATCTCATCTGCTTTATGGTTCTTCTTTATGTGTTTAGAATGGGGGTGTAGGGAATTAGACAGTATTTTTCTAGAAGAAAGATTATAGAGGCTAGATCAGGATTTGCACCAGTGTCCTTTTTTTAAAGATATTGCGTGGCCATATACGCATTTTTCGGGAGTTAAATTATTTGCGGCCATTTTTGCTTCATTTCCGCAGTATAGGGCTAGGACCAATTCCCGGTTCTTTGTCTAGCAGAAACTGGTTGCATCAGAAAGATCTAAGGTTCTGATTGGCAGAGCTGCAGTTGAAATGCCGAGCTCCGATTGGCTTTAGAACCACGCCGCGCATATGACGTCATGAAGTCGGCGCGTGGGGGTCTTGATTATAAAAAGGCCTATATTTCATAGCTTCTTTCTCTTTTAATGAAAAAATTGCCAAAGCCGGGTTGCCAGAGTCAAGTCGATTGCCTTCAGTTGGACATTCGAGATTTGGTAAGCATGAATTTTTGCGTGAGGACTTTATTTAATTTTTCTAGTCCTAGCCGATCATTTAAGTTTCTTGGGAAGTTTTAGTTTAATTTAATTCTTAACTCCAGAGCCATCAATTCGATCTGAGTGATAGACATGAGAAACTAGGTCCATTTAATTCCTTATTTCAGGAATAGCGGTATTTAAGATGATTTGAAAGTTGCGAGGTTTCGGCCATGCTTGGATCTATTTCAAAAACAGGTCTGCAGAGAAACCCGCATCTGCGAATTTTATTTATTTACAGAATAGTCGGGAGCGTGTATGTGTATTTTCATTTGTGATTTTAGTGAGAGTATTGATGCTCGCTATTTATATAGTTACGCATATAACTGTGGACGGAAGTGATAGAGGTATTAATTGGAGCACGTGTGTGCTATCAGTAATGAATGTATGCAGGAGCGCGTGGTTGAAAAACTGCGGCACCACGTGGCTGAACTACGGGGTTTTCAATTTGATAATCGGGGGTTATGTATAACTTTTGACGGCAGGTAGATGCTAGCGTAAACAGGATTATATGTTATTGATTGTGCATTATTGTTCTGTGAATTCAGAAGATGGGAGAAGTAATTTTAAAGGGAATTATTTTGTATTACATTTTGAATGTGATTACTATTATTGACGGGAATTTTAGGAATTCCTAGAGAGGGCTAGTTTTAGTTGTGTTAAACATTACGGCATTAGTGTCAGCGTAAGAAGTAGGCCACAGTACGTCTGCCCAGACGGGCCAGTGAAAATATTGTTGTTGCTCGGAGTTAGTCAGGCAGAACAAGCGATCTGGGTTAGCCAATGTTTACTTTGTAGGCTCAGGTAGAGAGGGGAGTTACGTGGTGAAGAGTAAGGAAGTTAATTGTTATTTGAAATGTATTATTATGGTTTGTTTAGCTGTTGTTTTGTTTTGTCTAAAACAGCAGGTACCGGCTTTGTGGGAATGAGAGCGGAATTTTGAGACCACAAAATTTCTCCCACGGCAAAGTTGGGGCATTCGCAGAACCGCAAGGGTTTTACGTTAGTTGCCAGTAGTGGAAGGAGAGGAAGAAAATACGTTTTCCCAGCCAGGGGAAGACATTTTCCAGCGAATAGGATTTTTGTGGATAAATCCTGAGCTCTGACGCTCGTTACACACGCAGATTTGGCAGGCTGCCAGCGTTGTGGTAATTTTATGTTCGTTTCTTCACGGCCATAATAAAGCCGACGGCCCAGTTATAGGTACTCGGGCAGGTAATTTCAGAGTGGTAGAAGTCCGCTACAGTTCCAGTCCAGAATCCAGTGGGGTTCTGTTAAACCTCAGTCATCAATTCCAGAGTTAGTGGAGAGAGAGAGGGTAAACATTCTCTCTACTGAAGTCAGCACAGATAGGCAGAACTGTTAGTTTTGGTGAATCATAGCAGAGGACAGCTGCTGAAGTTTAGAGGTGCAGTTAGTTGTGTTCAGGAGATTCCAGGATAGGCTGTGTAGAACCGAAGTCTGTGCAGAGATTGTGTAGTCACTTCGCAGTCGTTCCAGCTATCAGTGGACTTAGAGTTAGAGTTAGAATTTAGAACAGCTAGTTTGGAGTGTAGGCGACATCAAGTGCAGTGTAGTTCATTTCAGTTAACCTTACCTTTTGTTCTCCATACAGGTTGCAATTGTGGGAGAAGGGTTGGGGTTGATGCATTTTTAACTGTGCTTGATTTTGTTTCAGGTGTGCATCCTCGCACTTCATGTATTTTGACATGTATATGAGTTTGTGTATAGGTGTATAATAAACTTGTATAAATTGTAGCTGGCATCAGTCATTTCCTTTAGTACAGTAGCTATATGTTGTCTGTACCTTGGTGTTTGTGAATCTTAATTGAACCTTATCCCCATAGGGTAGTTAGATGTTTATTTTATTGGGAGTGGGTGTCAAAGGTTGGCTGCACCCCTGGAGCTAAATACTTTACATATGCTGCGGACATTTGGCGTCTCTTATATACAGGGTGATTCAGAAAGATATATCAAAACTGAAGGAGCTGTCTTCTGCACTCATTATGAGTAAAATAAGACGTTCATATCAACAAGTGTCTAATTCTCACAAGCTATGGAGTTTGTAACAGTTTAGGAGAAAAAAGATATCTTCTATGGACAATTAGCAGATGGCAAGAGAACAGTTGGGCGACCACAGCTGAGGTTCAAAGATATGTGCAAGAGAGATATGAGGGCACTGGACATGGATCCAGCAACATGGGAGGATGAAGCTGCCGATCGCACTAAGTGGCGATGCTATTTATGGCGCCACCTCAGATTGGGCGAAGAGAGGCTCACACAAGAAGCAGAGGTGAGGAGAAAACGTCGAAAGGAGCACCAGGAAAATAAGCAGCTGAGGGCTGTCACCTCAGGGGCGCATTCCCATAGTCAGTTATGACTGAAGGGGCTATTATTATTATTATTATTATTAGGAGAAAAAAAATAAAACCAGTTATTAGAAACCATATTTGAAAAGGGGAGATAATTTTTCTCAACATATCACGTTTCGGAATGCAGGAAAGCCACAGGAAAGCCTAGATCTACAGTGTAAGATAATACCAAAGAGTCTTCAGCGTGGTATTGGCTGTGAAAGAGCGAGAAGCTCAGCAGCCCTAGTTGAACAACAACAACACAAAGGTTCACCACATCAATACTGCTGTACACAAATGTTATAGCCTGTGCTGTTATGATGTATTTTCAGAATCTACTCGCTTGCTTCAGTGTGTTGTATACTGAGAATCTGCATCTACTCTATAACTGTTCATACTTGGATTCATGTTATCATGAACATTGTTTCTTTAACAACTCAGCATGACACCAGAAATAACTTTCTAAAGCTATGGCTATCTTCCTGAATCACCCAGTATCCAAGCTGTGGACCAAATTAACTTCTGCCAAAGCATAGGCTGTCAACAAACTCATGTCAATCTGTCCTGTGCTGTTCGTTCAAGGTCTTTAAATGTCTATTCACCCGTTGTCAGGTCCAATTCTCCTGTCTGTCTCCCTCTTTTTCTCTTACCCTAGAGATTCCAGACTAAGGATTGCCTTGTAATGCTATCTACAGGTTTCCTGAATGTGTGTCCTGTTCCAGTATATTTTCATGACTTCTTGTTCCACTCGTGTTTGTTGTATGTCTAGTTCAGTCAATTCCACATTGGTGATCTTTTCATACCAATTTAGTCACTATTGTGGACACTGGCACCTATTAATGAAAGTCTATTAGCTTCTTGGCTGTCATTTTTGTTCTCCAGTTTCAGAGCCACAATGTAGGACTGCCTGGACAATTTAGTTGATGATTCTTTTTTTGCAGTAACCTTGGTTTTATAAAGGTACACGGTTCGCTCCCAGCACAGGGAATACACAGGGAATATCATTGATGGAAATATTTGTCACAACCAGTAGTTCCTATTGATGTCATACTCCCCTCTGATCTCCTGGGTTGTGAGATCAGATGCCTAGCCTTCTCTGATAAGGACGAAAACATAAAAGGTCACATGTGCAAGTTGCTCACATTAAAAATTCCTCGGCTAGTGTAAAGAGTAGGCCATATGGTCGCTGCCCTGGAAAAATGTACAAATTAGGAAACCTACTCACCAGAGAAATATTTATAGAATGTGTGATTCCTGTATACAGACATTGGGATCCTCGCCAGGGCTACGGAGTTCATGCACTGTGCTGAGATCCTCCTTATGTGATCTAAGGGAGAAGATCGAAGCACTTATGCAGATGTCTGTGTGCAATGAAGATGGTCTTTAAAACCAAACCAGATATCAGTATCCACTCTTCCAACTTTGTCTGAATTGCTACCAAGATAATGTGTGTCAGTCCACAACCTGTTGGAATGTTTTTTTTCTGGTACAGCCTGGTTGTCATTTGTACTCATTCATTCATTCATCTCCTTGTTCACTCCATATGGAGTCACCACGGCAGCTGGCCTTCTTTCCAGAAGCCTTCATCAAAGCCACACTCAACAGCAGCAGTGGTTTATTTTGCAATCTGTTTTGCATAATGAGATTGCCAGCCCCATGCACAACCTCACATAACTCACCTTTTACAACATTCCTGGGGGTGGTCCAGTTTTTGCTTTGTTTCCCCAGAGACATCTGGGAAGTACAATGGGGCTGGCTATCATTTACCATCTTGACGTTGATTATATTATCTTTTCTCTGTGAATCTTGGGACCCAAATGTTGTGAGCTCTTATTGGGTAATTCTCATTGTTGTCTTGTATCTGGTTTCAGAAATGGAACAGAGAAGTCAGGTCATCAGCAAAAATCTAAATCTTATTGTTTTGTCAGAGTCCAGTGAACTCCATTCTGTTGGTAGATGACCTATAGATGATAAGAAAATTGTTTACAAGGGGCATCCATGCCACACTCCAGTTATTGTTTGAAAAGGTTTAGCAGAATTCTTGTTGAAGAATTCGGCTTTGCATACTGTCATTTGTTTTCTGTATTATGTTAGTGAACTTACGAGGGACCCTGTAATGCCTCATCAGTTTCCAAAGTGGTTCACTGTCTAAATTATTGTTGAAAACCTGCCTGTTCTTCTCTCAGATATACGTGGTTTCTTTCAGCCTCTCTAGCATGATTCTGTTTAATATTATCCCTGACACTGAGAGTACCATCATAACGTCCTCTGTAATTTGAGCACTCTTACAAATCTCCCTTATTTGGCTACTTGACCATATGTTCTTCCTTCCAGTCTGCTAGTATTTCTTCAGTACTTTACCATGTGAAATATCTCTGTAGGGGTGTCAGTTTTCTTCTTTGGCCTGGAGTTTTTACATGTTTTTGCAATTTGATGGCTTTCTCTAGTTTTTCCTTATTTGGTTTTTCACAGTTCACTTCTAACTCCTTTTATGTTGGCTCGATCTGGTGAATCTTGTGGAGCGAGTCTATTTAAAAGTTCCTCAAAATGTTCTGACTGGGTATCTCTTTATTTGCTATTTTATGTTGCTTAAGCAAATTTCCTTTCTTGTCCTTAATAAGGCCACAACATTGCTTATATTTCCTATTAGCGTCACTGGACTGTTGTACAGGTCCTTCAAGTGGCCTGTATTTAAACATAAGCAAAAATTTCCTCAGTGCCCCATATAGAAGTTTGGCATGTCTTTTCTCTATATATAAATTTGATATGTATCAATACTTTCTGGAAGTTTACCAGATATCCCAACTAACATAATTACCGATGTATGTTACGTCGGCCGGTCTCACTCAAAATAGTAACTCGCGACAGAAAAAAAAGTGCGCAACACACGGTGTGCAACTTGCGCGGCGTGGGTGTTATATAAAACAAATACTTTGGTTTTTTTTTTTATTCTTTCACGAAATTAGTAGCGCTCGACAAAGAAAAAGTGCATAAAAATTGGTGTGCATGAACCAATAACATACCAAAGTGAATTGTATTTTCGGACATGGCCAGCTCTATGTCGCCCTCACCTGATGTACAAATCATGAAAACTTGAAAGTTATTATCAGGGAACACTCTTTGAAAACAATCCATGCACTTTCACACGAAATGTCATCAAAGAACTTTTAAATTGAATCTAAAATAACATAATTCTCGCCGTGTGTACGTTGGTCACAGCTGAGGAATGCAACCATGTTGAAAAATTGTATTGTGTCCATTATATATACTCTCCTGAAAATAGTTACAATCAACAAAGAAAAGCGTTCAAATGACGGTTTTCGTGAACAGTTTGATTACACTGTATAATGGAAAGAAACCAAAAACACTCTAAGAATGTACTTCTATCTGCTCATCTGGGAACGGAAACGGCACACTATAATTAAAAACCCGTCAAGTTTGATGGGTTATTGTTAGTCTACATCATAGTTCAAAGTTAGCAGACTCCTGGTCCATATAGAAAGTTATTATTTCTACATGATACTGACTAGTATTTGTACTTCAAGCAAAAAATTCCTATTATGCTAGCATGGGTAGTGACAAAATTGGTTGTTGCCTGAAGTTTGTAGGCTGGAGTGACCTACATGAGAACATCTTGTATTATATATCTCTACTGGTGACAACTTGTGGGTGCAATAAATGGGTGCTTGTGGTGGGTTACCAGTGGGGCAGGAGATGGGGGAAGAGGGCTGGCAGTGGGTGGGACATACACTGGGGAAATCTGTTGATGGTATTGCAGGGCAGTACTTGTCCCCGGGTAGGGAAAAGGGGGCCAAAGAACATATAGAGAAGAGAAATGGAGACATATGAAAGGGGTGAGGAAGACATAAAAAGACCATGAGCTGATGGCACGGGACACGGAAGATTTGATGTTGAAGGCATGCACTCCTTGGGGAGCTGATGAATAATGAATGAATGAACTGCTAGCAACTGATTTATTGCTCATTATTTCTTTTCAGTGGCTGCAGGAATCTATGCCGTGGCTGTTTTTGGCACAAACATGAAGAAATTTTTTGACCTGACTGACCCCTCCCTGCCAGAGGATGTGGCCACTCTTGGTTATGGTTTTTACATCGCCATTCTTGGCTGTTGCTTGTCTTTCCTGGTCATGATGCTGAGTGCGATGGAGGCAATCCATGCAGTGGATCTTATCCAGAACATGCAGAACCGTTTGACGGTGTGGACAACGCCCTACACTCTTTTTGTGGATCAGGAAGCATAAGATGGTGGAATCAGAATGAGCTGGGTACATTTGGGAGCACCCACACTAAAAGCTGTTGTAGCCAAGCACAGAATTCAACCTTGCAAAAATATAACTCAATCGGAACATAAGATCAGATCATTCACATATAAAACCTACTGTGTGAAGATAAAACTTAATCAAACCAGGAATGTGTTCAGTGTTTACTGGAAATTTCACAAATAAATTTGAGACATTTATATTGTTCTCAGATTACCTAATTTGAAGAAGAAAAAAAAACCTCACAATTCAAGCTTGGTTTTCCAGGTATATTGTATTGCTTTGAGTAATCAACATTAATTATTATTTTTAAATGTTAATAATATCTATTTCAACATTTATTGCTGGCTAGGGTACTTGTATTTTAAGTAGCCCAATATCTTTTAAAGGTGTTTTTTATTTGTTTGTTTGTAGATTAATTGAAGTGTTTTGATCATTTTAAATTAGAGTTTGTTGCAAAAATGACAATATTACATGCAGTTAGGAAATCTATTTTTTTAACTTTAAAAATGTTTTGTAAGTTTAATTTTGTTATTACACAGTGGTGAGGTGAGTGAAAATAATATATTGTAAGCAAGTACTACCAAGGACAAAGAAATATATTACATTATGATGACACGGTCTTTGTTGGGGACAAATAAATGTAAAGAGTAGAGAACATAAATTTCTGGAAACCACATTATCCATCAGGAATGGCTTTACATGCAAGGTGTGCAACATAATGTACACCATTGTATGCAAATGTTACAGCTAAGCTTTCATTTGGTGAAACCGTATAAATGTCTTGCCACCGGTTTTGCTTACATCTCGTTACGACGTCTCGTGAATGGTCCTTACACCTGCAGCCACCCATTTCAAGAGCCTCGATCACCAGATTTTGACATTCAGGTCACTTCTATCAAATACTGTTCCTTGGATAATAAAGGTTGGTCTGATCTTGAAGACCGTTTAATCTTCTTGATGGGAGACCTTCAGCTGTATAACTTAAATACCAAATAGTTTTTTGTCTGAAGTGTTGTCTTAACTTTTCTATGCATTTAGTTAATTTTTCACTTTCTTTTCTCTACTGTTTTTATACTTTTGCCCCTGACAGAGACCTTTGTTCGTTCATCTGACCATTTATCATAGTTCTTCAGCAGTCCTTCTTATTGTCTTATTATGTAAATGTCTGTTAATATATTATTGCTTATATATTTTAATATATTACTGCTCATGTCTGTTAATATGTTATTGCTTATATGTCTGTTAATGTTTATATGTCTGTTCATATGTTATTGCTTACATGTCTGTTGATATGTTGTTTATATATCTGTTAATATGTTATTGCTTATATGTCTGTTAAAGTTTATATGTCTGTTCATATGTTATTGTTTACATGTGCGGCAAACTTCAAATGTGTGCGAACAATTTGTAGAGAATGGGATGGGCTAATGGTCGGTCGCTTACGTACAGGAGGTCAGTTAGATCATAAAGTCAGTTAATATCTGGTTTACCAATCCAGTGTACGTGTGCGTTCTAGGTAGAACACTGGCTAAACAGACAGTTCAACTTAAAATAATTGTGTCTGTTACTACAGCAGAATAATTTTGGTGTACAAGTATTTCTCTGTGCGATATGGCATCTTCCAGTAGGCCTAAAGCATATAAAAGGAACCGCAATGTTTTGTCAATTGAAACGAAAACAGAAATTATCAAGAGACTAGGACAAGGTGAAACTGTGTCTTCACTTGCGAGGATTTTCAATGTTGGGAAAGCTACCGTCTCTGACATCAGAAGTAACAAGGATAAAATTATGAGTTTTGCATCGAAATTTGATAGTGAAAATGGGTCGAAGAAACGTAAAACCATGAGAAATGCGAAAGATGTGAAATTGGAAGAGGCTTTGTATATATGGTTTGTGCAAAGAAGAAGCAAAGGGGAACCTATCTCTGGTTCTCTGTTGTGTGAAAAGGCATTTCAGTTCAACAATCAACTTGACGGTCCTCCTGACTTTAAGGCTAGCCAGGGATGGTTAAGAAATTTTAAATCTCGTCATGGCATACGAGAATTGGAGATTCAAGGGGAATCTTTATCTAGCGATGCAACTGCCGCTAAAAATTTTAAAGAAACATTCTTGGCTTTTTTGGAAGAAGAAGGTTATTCACTCGATGATGTGTATAATGCCGATGAGACTGGCTTATACTGGAAATCATTGCCTCAAAAATCACTTGCATCTCAGCGCGAAGCAGCTGCCCCTGGGTTTAAAAAGTGCAAAGAGAGAGTAACAATTTTGGTAGCCGCGAATGCCAGTGGAAGTCATCGTTTACCGGTGCTAATGATCGGCAAAGCCAAAAAACCACGTTGTTTAAAGAATGTGACATGTCTCCCATTGTGTTACAAAGCACAGAAGAGTGCTTGGATGAATAGTGAAATATTTCTTGATTGGTATACAAATCAGTTCATCCCAAATGTGAAGAGGTTGAGAGAACAAGAAAAGAAAACTGGAAAAGTAATTCTTCTACTGGACAATGCACCATCTCATCCAGAGACGGATACATTGAATGCAGTTGATGCAAATTTTAAAGTAATTTTTCTGCTTCCCAATGTAACAGCACTGATTCAACCAATGGATCAGGGTGTTATAGCAAAGCTTAAAAAGATGTACAAGAAGGAAGTCCTGCGTCGTTTATTGTTGGCTGAAGATGAAGAAAGTGTGGTGGCGTTTTCCAAAAAGCTTAATCTCAAAGACTGCTGCTATATGTTAGCTGATGCTTGGACCACCCTGTCACAAGATAATCTCAACAAGGCTTGGAGTAGATTGCTTGGGAAAAAAGGAGGAATTGAAACTACTGCAGTGGACACAAATGATGATTGTATAAATGAAGTTGTGGAACTGTTTCACGCAATGCCCGGATTTTCGGACTGTGACAAAGATGATGAACACAAGTGGCTAGAAGATGATAATGATTCTGGTTTTCAGTTTTTGAATGACGAAGAAATTTTGTCTTTTGTGCAAGAAGAAAACCAAATACATGTAGTGACCGATGATGAAGACTCCTCAGAAGTACATGATGTACTTGTAGATTATGAAGAAAAACCAAAACGTCGACCAAGTCCTGAAGAGGCCTTATAGCACTAGAAACAGCGATGGCTTGGTACGAGCAAGAAGATGACAGCTGTCCTACACAGCTTCTGCTGTTGAAGAGAATGCGGGACTTAGCAGCCAAAAGGAGACTATCCAGTTTGGTGCAAAAAGAGGATTCCTCATTATTTTAAATAGTGGGCTACATCTGTGCAAGTACATATATACGTAAGTTGCGCCCGGTTTTGAATCGTTTGTAATGTTATTTTGAAAACATTTCTCTTTCTTAACAAAAATAATTAATACAAGTAGTACATGCACTGCAGTGTAATAAAAGATTTTGGTGATACAGTGATCTAATACAGTGTGGGTATTATTATTACAGTACAAGTAAATATGTTTTATAGTGTATTTTCCTTGTGATGGTTAATTATTTTTAGAAATATGTGTACATGTACTCGATACATTATGTAATCCAATTATCCGAACATTTGATTATCCGAACGATGCTCGGTCCCATGGGGTTCGGATAAATGGAGTTCTACTGTATTATTGTTTGTATGTCTGGTAAGGGGAGGAGCTACAGTGAAACATCACTTACCTTAATAATCACATGATTTCGATTAAAATGGACAGTCTTGTCCTACAACAAAAGTAGGTTACGTGTAACAAGAACATTAATAGTTCAAAACAGAAGTTCTTAAAAATGAAATGTTTTTCTTTATAAGATGTGCACAGTGTGATTAAAAAATAAACTTCAAAGTTAAAATACACGTGCTCAGATTGCGTTCTCAAAATAGATTTTCATATATTTAAATTTGGGATATCCTAAATTATTAGACAATGGACTAGTCACAATTTTGATATTTAAAAAAAAAATTTGAGCTAAATACCCTGTGCTGCTCCTACCCTTAACAAACGAAGCAAGAGGCCAATTTTCTTAGCAGGGGGTTGTCTCCAGCAGAAAGAGGGAGGTTAATTATTTGGTTGTAGTTTATAACACAGATCATCTGCAACGAAAATATATTTGCATACCAAATTTTGTGAGCAGTTTGGATTGTTATTCTCAATGCATCAGAGATCTAGTGCTGTGGTGTATCATGTAAATAACTATATTGAAGAATTTTTACTCATGAGATGAGTTTTCTGGATATGATAATTTCTTGTGCTTAAATGAAATCTGACTACCTCACGTTGCCTGTCTAATTCTGATGCCAGCTGTATTCTTGTGTCCTGATATGGCAGCTAAAGAAATGAGTAATAAAAGTAAATTCAGCCAGATTTTTGAGTGAGATAATGCCTTTACAGTACAGGCAAATCATGACCTGTGTTTGATATTTGTGTACATAGAGAATGTAAAGTTAAAATTAAGATGTGTATTATTCTTCAGCATTTAATGATAGCATATGCATGTTTAAAATTTTTTTGCCTAAACAAGTGCTGCATTTTGAATTCATAGGTCAGAATAATATATTTTACAGGACACATGGAAATGAGCTACTTACTGTGTAATCTAAACTGGCAAGTGAACAAACAAAAGAGACAAAAATAATCATGGTAGATATATTTTGCACTGATTTCAAGCTGGTCAGGTTGTTGTACAGTAGGGCCCCGCTCAGATGATGGGTTAGGTTCCAGACCCCTGCCAAAAAGTGGAAATCACCAAAAAGCGGAACATAGCCTTTTTTTAAATTTGCAGAAACATATAGCATCCTAACAACATATTAACACTATCAGATATTAAGTGTGTAATTTTTTTTTTTTTTTTTTTTTTTTTTTTTTTGTTTTTTTTTTTTTTTTTTGCGTACGCAAAAGTGGAACATTAGCCTTCTTTTAAATTTGCAGAATACTCGAGGCGAAATCTCACTATCAGGTTTATTACGTACGCCCGCTAATACTCGAGGCGAAATCTCAGGTTATTACTATGTCTAACCTGACATTGATTTTACGTGAGTATCCCTTTTTACTTGTACAGAGACAGGTGTCCCTCGCCATTCAGGCAAATACTCTCCGATTTCGGAGGTACCCATTGCAGCTGGGTCGGCTCAGGAGCCGCCAATCCCTGGTCGACAACACTCCTTCAAATGTTCTCGCCAGGTCTCGAGTTAATCCAGTCCAATTCCCGGTCGACGAAAAATCCTCAAATGCCGTCGCCCGGGTTTGATCCTGAATCACCCGGTCGCCAGAGCGGTGTTGTAACCACTACGCTAGCGCGGCTCCCTGAAGTGTGTAATAAAGCTAGGCCTAAAAAAATGGTACGAGGGGCGTTCAGAAAGTAATGCACCGCATCGTTTTTCTCAGCTAATAATGAAGATAGAAGCATGAAATTTTGCACACTTCAAATATGGCATGTGCCAATTGTGTGCACCAAATTGCACTGTAACCGGCCAAATAATAAGGCTGCCCTAAACCGTTGAAATGGAGCGTGTTAGTCACTTGCGTTATAAGCAGCGAATTCTGATAGAATTTCTCGTTGCAGAGAAGGAAACTGTTGTGAATATTCACAAGCGTCTATGTGATGTGTATGGAAGTTTTGCAGTCGACAGGAGTACAGTCAGTTGCTGGGTTCAGAGAATCAGGAAGTGGAGATACGGAGCTGCTTGATCGGGCGCGCTGTGATCGTCCTGCCACAGCCACCAACGCAGAAATTCTTACTGATAGGCGAATCACTACTCAACAATTGGCCTTACAGCTGTCAGTCAGCATTGGTAGTGCAAATGCAGTTATAAAAACTCTCGGATTTTCTAAGGTTTGCGCAAGATGGGTTCCTCGAAGTCTCACAAATGACCACCGATTGCAAAGGAAAGCAATTTCTTCTGAATTGTTGGAGCATTTCAATGCTGATGGAGAGAACTTTTTGGCTAAGATCGTTACAGGTGACGAAACCTGGGCATATCATTTTGAACGTGAGACAAAAAGACAGTCAATGGAGTGGCATCATCCGCAATCAGCACGAAAAAAGAAATTCAAGACAATTCCTTCAGCTGGAAAGGTCATGATCACTGTCTTTTGGGACATTGAAGGTGTGATTCTTGTGGACGTTATGCCAAGAGGAGAGACAATCAATTCGCAAGCTTACATTAAGACATTGAAAAAACTCAATCAACGTTTTCGCAGAGTTCGGCCGCACAAGAATCCAGCAGACCTGCTTCTCCTTCACGACAATGCGCGACCTCACACAAGTCTGGCAACATGGGAAGCAATCACCAAATTGGGTTGGACTGTACTACCCCATCCACCCTATAGTCCCGATTTGGCACCCTCTGATCTTCATCTATTTGGTCCACTTAAAGATGCACTCCGTGGGACAAGGTTTGAAGATGATGAAGGAGTGATTCATGCAGCTAAGAAATGGCTACATGATCAAGACAAAATCTGGTACGGGCTAGGAATACATGCACTTGTTTCGCGCTGGCATAAAGCCGTACAAGTTGATAGGGATTATGTTGAATAATACTGATGTTTACATGACATTTCCATGTATATTGTGTATAAATTTCATGCTTTTTGAATAAACAGCTCCTGAGAAAAACGATGTGGTGCATTACTTTCTGAACGCCCCTCGTATGAAAGTAAGATGAATATACAGCATTTAAAATAAAACCCTTACAACTCTTCTATTTATCACTAGTACACTTAGATACCATTGTAATTAATTAAACAAAGTATTATGTGTATAATATGATAAATATTAAAAGGTTGGAGAATTGCCAGAAGACAGAGAGATGCTGAGTGCACAAAAGCTGTAAACAGACTGCATTACCAACAATAAAGGGGTACCCTAAGCCATTCTCAGGCTCTGCCTGCTGACCGCAGCATGCCGAACAATGCAGAAGAGCAGAACAAACGCTGACATGTATATAATTGAAAACCGCCATATTAGTGTAAAGCCGTAAAGCGGGGTCCTGCTGTTAAAAACAAGTGTTTTTATTTTGTTCTTAATTAAAATTTGCATTGTGTGCTCTTTTTTTCTACTGTTTACACTCTAAAACTTTTGTTGTGTTGAGGAGTTTTTCTGTCATGGATGAGTTTGAAACTTCATCTTTCCTAAGGATTTTTCCATCATTAATCAAAGTGAAACATTGTTGAACAGTTTGTAGAACTTCTTTCTAACATTGAAATAATACTGTACTCACGGTCTTTCACTTATCCTGTGTGATAGAGAAGTATCGTCACTGACAGAAGTGAAATGTTTTTTAACTTTCCATGTGCCCAGTAACTAACTTACTTCTGTTACTTTATCAACATAGATCAAATAAATGAAGCAGATTACAATCATGCAAGGGGCAGGCAACCTCATTAATACAAAGTGCTACAGAAACCACCGTTGCATGAGCATGTGACCGCTTGATGCAGGATTCCTGCAAGGGGACCCGCTGTAGTGGGGGTCAATGCTCTGTAATGAGCTCAAAGAAAAATGAATGAATGAAAATACAGGCTCTGCTGTTGCAGAGAAAATAATTGAAAGTTATTGTAGATTCCATTTGTTTTATATTTTTAACAGCATAAACTATGAAAGAAATGACATAATGTATTCATTTATGTTTCTGCAAGATTGATTCCATAAATATTTCGATTTTATTTGTGGTGATGGAGCAGTCCCCATAATGCAGAAACCTGGCAACAAAATCTTTAAGCAGGTCATGGATTTAAGAGTCTGATTGAAACAAGATATAAGGACAAGCTATTGAATATTGATGGCAGATAGGACACACATTGGGGAAACTCTCTAAAAGCATCAAAGTACATGGTCTGAAATCTTCACAAGTCAAAGAAATAGAGGAGGATTGGAGACAAACAATAGGAGGAAAAAAGAAGCAGTGAAAGAACTTGAACACAGGCTACAGACGTGACGGCTTCATATCAGCTTATTCAAAGCCCATGCTCCACAAAGAGTGGGAAAGCAAAGAGGAAAAGAAGAAAATATGCAGGTCTCCTCTGTGTAGAGGTCTTCAGTTAGAATTGACCTCATTCTGTGGGTGAGAAATGTTAAAAAACAGTACATTTGTGCATATTTTGTTTCATTACCATAGAAATAAATACTAATATGTATAAATATTTATGTTAATCAAGATCTTATTGTTGTGTAGAAATTGTTAAGGGTGTGTTAATCAAGAACTTTGGTGTTGTACATAGACCTTTCTGAAGTGTTACCCACTACCGTCACATTGTATATAGATGATACAAGAATATTAATCATGACCTTTTTGTTGTATATATAACTTTCAGAAGTGTTAATCAAGACCTGTATGTTGTATTTCAGTGGCATATTTGAGAGGAGGGGGTGTCCCTGTATTTCCCCAGGGGTTACTGAGATGACCAAGAATAGTACTACTCGTACATTTAGTAAAACAGTTCATTCATTATAAAACAATTAATGACTACTGTAGAAGAATACACTTATTGTAAGAAATTATAATTACAGATAATCCTTTTGGAAACTGGTGAGGCATTGTAGAGTTACACTGAAGATCATTAATTTAATAAAGAAAACGTGAAGACTTGACGTGGAGTTCCTCATAAAGGACAACTTTCAGAACCATTTGAGATAATAGCTGGAGTGTGACAGGGATGTCTCTTGTTACCTTTTCTTTTATTACTGGCTATAGATTGGGTATGAAAACATTGGCTTCAGCCAATAGAAACAGAATTCAGTGGACTGTGACTAAAGAGCTTGATGATCTAGATATGGCCAGTGATCTGGTTCTTCTGTTCTATGGCCATAGCCAGATGCAGAACAAAATGAAAACACTTGATGAGAGGTCACAGCAAGTGGATCTGAAAATAAACAAGGTAAAAGACAAAGATAATGAGAATAAATGCTAGAAATGACAAGAAGATTGAACTTGAAGAAACACCCTTACAGGTTGTAGAGTGATACATTTATATTGGCATCCTATAGACAAGGTTTGAAGGATGATGTTGATTAGAATTAATACACTAAAAATACTTTCTCCTGGCAGATTTAACATGCAGACATCAGAGAAATATTGTTCATTTATATTATTCAAAGGCTATCCAGCTGTTGTATTCAGTGTGTTCTCATTGGTGAGAAATAACTTTGACAAATAGATGGTTTGAACTGCCTATATAGTGTATTATAACTGAGGGAATCTTCGGTTATTGGAGAGAAATGTGAGAGATTGAGCCCTCAAATAGGCACCCCCACTCAAATAACCAACTCACCTTAAACAATTCAGAGATATGGCAATATTGAATATAATTTAGAAGTGTTAATTAAGATGTGTTTTCTGACATAACATGTTTCTGGGGCATTTGGTGTTGTATTCGTTGACTGTGATGGTGGTCACAATCTTTATTGTCTGTGTTTGAGTTAAATTTTTGTGTCACTTCAGTTATATTTTCTGTGTTTCAGTTAAATTTTTGTGTCATTTCACTTATGTTTTCTGTGTTTCAGTTAAATTTTTGTGTCACTTCACTTATGTTTTCTGTTTATATTGAGCAATTTAGACTTTTCTGTGAAATCACTTATGTTTTCTGTGTTTATTGAGTAATGTAGACTTTTGTGTCACATCAATTATGTTTTCTGTGTTGATTGATCACTACTTTTGTGTCACATCAATTATGTTTTCTGTGTTTATTGTGTAATGTAGATTGTTATGTCACATCACTTACATTTCTTGGTGATCTAGACTGGTCCATCATTGCACATATGTTTTCTATGTTCATTGATCACACTTTTGTGTCATATTCCTGATGTTTTCTGTGTTAATTGATCACTACTTTTGTGTCACATTTGTGATAGGGTGGGTGAGGAATGATGATGTGTTGTGATATGTGATCACTTTCTTGCATACTCGTGCTAGACCCGAACAACAATAAAACTCTTGATTCTAAGGCAGGGGGGCTGTATTTATTCATACAACCCTTTCAGTGACCCAAACCCACAAAGCAAACTAATGAACAAACATTAAACAAATAAGCAAACAAACACCCAGCCAGTGCTCAATTGCTAACCTGAAAAGCAAACAAAGCACCGACTAGTTAAAATCATAATACTTAAATAATGAGAAACACCATGCTCTCACCTGCCAAACAGCCCGTTCTTCCACGCCACCTGAAACATTCAACTATCACAGACACACACATGCTTATGCATGTCGTATAATGAGACTAGTATGGTGTTGTGCATGGGGCTGGCAATCTCACCATGTAACACAGATGGCTACTGAAACCACTACTGCACAAGCATATGAATTCTTTGTGCGGGGCTTCATGCAGAGGCCAGCCACATTGGTGGCCCCATGCTCCATAAGGAGCAAGAAGAGACATAATTTATTCCATGGTGAACCCACATGCTCTCATTAAGTATCCTACACATAACAATAATTAAATAATAATCAAATGGGCATAAAATAATATTAAATGATATGTACAAGCATTACTCTCATTAATGAGAATAAACTACCACCTCGCAACTGATCCACATCAATATTCATTCCTACACTGTGAAGCATGTCGTATGTGATGACTGGTGCGCCTGGCAGCAAGCGTGTCATATATGACCACTGCAATAGCATATAAATGCTTCTCGTAGGTTTGTGATGGGCAGCAGTCGCATTGGTGTTTCCATGCTCCGCAAGGAGCAAACAGAGAAACGCTTATGTCTCAAAGTGCCTTATGCACAGAGGAGTGGCATTACGCTCACAAGAAATCTAACTAACTAAAGCTAGATGCATCTTCTCAAAGGGCATTTAACACTACAACTATACACACAGCAGATGTTACTAAACTAATCACCATAAAAATATATGTTAACTACTTCGCGTTCCCCTACAATAAACTATCTTGGCATGAATGGAAAAAATTATATTAATCTTGTACTACTAAAATAGCACCTCTTATAATAAACCAATTTTCATCCAATACCAAATAATAAACAGGTTTAATCCCCTTTCCCACATAACACGGGGTGACTAAACATGTTATTTCATACTCACAGGTGCCATCTTTATGTACATCAACACGTGGCTGCTATCTTGCCAAACAGTTAATACGTACTATCTCAATTTCAGTCCCTGATCTCATTTCTGTCCAGTTTCATGTATGAAATAGGTTCCTACTATATTCGCTTTTCTGCCTGGTCTCATGAATGAAATAGGTTCCTACTATATTTTCACAGCCGTGATCTGGACTTGCTAACACAACCAGTAAAACCTATCCACATTTCTTTCACGAATCCATGACATTAAAACTAACTATAACGTCCTAAAAGAAATCTTTTCTCTATTTTCTCAAACACTAAAACCGGGTCATGCTGAAAATAATTCTAAAGCTACAGGGAAATAATGGTAATTTCACTAGGAAATAATCTAATCTGCATTAAAATCAAACTCACGTGTTCTTATTTCTTTGTTCACCACTCCACCCACACTGGAGTGCCTAACTTCGTTTCTTCCATCTGGACCACTCTTGCGAAAAGGATTTTTTGTTGGCCCGCGCTCTCTTTGTATAGGCGGCTCGACCAAATCACACGCTGTGTAGTGCACGCGTGTAGTAATATCAGGCGTCTGGTTCGCGTAGACGACATGGGGACTATTTACGGGTGTTCTTGTAAAACTTATACTGGGCAAAAACACAGCTATATACTTTGGGTATTAAACACATAATTTATGAAAATGAGGGCGTTATTATGGCCTTATCACACATCAGTTATGTTTTCTGTGTTTATATCTAGACTCTTATGTCACATTCCTCTTGTTTCCTGCCTTTATTTATCAAAACTCTTTAAAAGTTAAGTCATGTTTTTTGAGTGGGAGTTAAGTGTTTGGGATTTTTATGTACGGGTCTGATTTTTTATAGGCGCTAGTAAGGACGTTTAAAGTTATGAGATGATTTTTTTATTTGGGTGCTTGAACATAGCTCAACTGAGTATGTGTTAGTTTTTTTAAACATAAAGAAAGTGTTCAAATGTTCTGAGTAGTTGGGGGAGAGATACGGGTGAGCTGAGTTCACATCTCAAGCTGTTAGTTCGCGCTTGAGTGAAGACGTACTGAGTTGTATTGAGAAACAATAATCTCGGTCATTAGGTATCTGGCAGAGCTTCGAGACGGTTCTTATAGTCTCGCTAGTGTGTCCAGAGTGTTTTTTGAAGGGAAGAGATTCAATATATTATTAATGCCATGGATTATACCGGCTATTACCATTTATGATGAGTTGCTGGTGATGCACTCAACTTTCTGATGGATTATACATTATTACCATTTATGATGAGTTGCTGGTGATGCACTCAACTTTCTGACAAATTGTATGCTATGTCGATTTAGGATGAGTTGCTGGTGTTGCACTCAATTTATCTATGGATTATACCTACTATCATACCTTGTGATTTGCTGTGATCTGTTGTCCATGATGTCAACGTTACTGTTGTAAATAAACTGTGTATAAGTTGAAAACTAATTCGTCTTATCCGTTGGTCTATTTCCTGACCTAACGTTACTGTTGTGTGGGTGACATTAGATGTAAACAAACCAAAAGAACTCACGACATTTTCCCATTATATCTACACACCTGTCGACCACTAATAGTAAGCCCGACATTGCTGACGTCAACCTTATCAGCTGTGAGAGACAGTAGCACTATCTCTTTCATACAACCCCCACACATACACCAACAGAAGTGGCGGCCAAAAGATTCATGAAACAACTCTTATGTCACATTCCTCATGTTTCCTGCCTTTATTTATCAAAACTCTTTCATCACACTGCTTACGTTTTTTTCTTGTTGATCAAGATTTGTATATTGATTATTTTCACTGCTTATTTCTCTAGACTTTTATATGACATTACTGATGTTGCTCGTGTGTGTTGATACAGACCCTTGTGCTCACACCTTTACTTCTCTGTTTTTATAATGTTCCTGGTACCATCATGCACTACTGGAAACAGTTAATAAGAATGTCATGAAATGAGGCCAGTGTGCAAAAGAAGCTTTGTTTGTTTTTTGTTTTCTGTGGAGGGGGTGGTAGCGTGTGGGAATGAATGAATGAATACATTGTGACAACAGACAAAAGTGACAGGAAGAGAAATGAGAGGATGAAGGTCAGTTTAATATCATGGCTTAGAAACCATTGGAAGACATTGTGACAGCAGGAACATGACAGAAAGAGAAACAAGAGGACAATGATAAGATAAAGGAGAGTTGGACATCTTGGCTTTAAAACAAAAAGAAACAATTGATGTGAAGGGACATGATATCTGGCATGGCACTTGAAGAATAATAATATTGATGAGTTAAGTAATAATAATATTGATGAAATACCATAGTGGTAGTGGGATAACTTTCATCAACAAAGCTGAACCAGAGACGCGCACTGTTCTGTGATTAGAAGCTGACGCACTTTAAATGTTTTTTTAATATAATTTGTTCCTTCTGTTCAAATGCATTTACCATTTCTTTTTAAATGAATTTCGCTTTGTTTTCAAATGCGTTTACCTTTGTTTGATGGTGTTCTGTTATTTTATCAATATCTGTTGTAAAATAACCAAGAGTCAGAGAATGGTGTTCTGTTATTTTCTGAATATCCGTTGTGAAAAAGCCTTTCTTAAAGAGTTGGAGGATCATATTTTGTTATTTTCTGAACTTGTGATGTAAAATAACCAATCTTTCGGAGTCAGAGGATATTTTATATGTGGTTATTTTCTGAATATCTGATGTTAAATGACAAATGTTAAAGAGCCAGAGGATAATGTTTTATAATTTTTTTGACATCTGATGTGAAATGACAAATTTTAAAGAGTCAGAGGATAATGTTCTATTATTTATTTATTTTTTACACCTGATTTGAAATAACAAATCTTAAAAGAGTCAGAGAATAATGTTCTATTATTTTTTAACGTCTGATATGAAATGACCAATCTTAAAGAGTCAGAGGATAATGTTCTATTATTTTTTAAATATCTGATTTGAAATGGCAAATCTTAAAGAGACAGAGGATGGTGTTCTATTATTGTTTGAATATCTGTTGTGAAAGAAGCAATGTGAAAGAGTCAGAACAAGTTGTGAACATTGAAATGTTACTGCTGTGTAAATAAACACAAATGTTAACTAAAAGTGTGAGTGTGGATATATAAACGATGATCTGTGACCGGGAACTGTCTGTAAATGTGATCATTGCTAGTGTTTGTAATTATATGTCCCCCACCTTTAACTGTACATATATTCTCTTAAATACATCTATTAAATATCTTCTTGTTTGTCTATTCTGCTCATTCCTCACTTCCCCCTTCCCCGCCCCCTTTTTTTAAAAAAAAGAAAATTTTAAAACTTTTCAATTACTGGTACAACTGAGAAATAATTAAGACTACTTTTTAAAAAAATGCTTTTAAACTGTACTGAAATTGGCTTGAAATTTTTCTCTAAATTTGTTGCTGCTAGTCACAAGACTGGAATAATTATTTCTAACCACAGCTTGTTTAATAGGTCAGTGCTACTGAGAGTGGTAGACTGCAGACCAGCACTGGCTACCAGTCTGCAGCAAGTTGCCAGGAAGGAAATTAATAATAGTGTCATTTTAAAATCTCATTGAGAATTTTGCCAGGAATAATTATCGGACAGTAATATACTACTGGACAAAAGTTAAGGGCCACCATTCAGTTTAGACAAGGTTTATATAATTCTTCATGAGCAGGGTCGATTTTCCAAATGTCCGGTAGCTTGAAATCTCTCAAGAAGTCTCTGAATGGTAGAGTGGGACACTGCTAAACGTCTTGCAACATGACGAACAGATTGACCATCCTGAATCCATGCCATGGCTCGACCACGGTCTACATTGCTGAGACTTCTTCTTGGTGGCATGGCTAATGCAGTGATCATTTCGACCACTTGTCATACTGATTTATTGCATATCAACGGTGAACACTCTTTACCGATGATCATTTTCCACGTGCATTCAAATTCAACTCACTTTTTCACCTTTTGAACTAGTGGGGCGTGTTGCAAAAACCACGAGTTTTTGCAGCAACAATGGCAATTTTCACGTGCGGGTTATATTTTACATATATAATTAGGTAAAAATACACTTACCTGACATACTTTAAAAATTTATATAAAATCATCCACAAAGGTTTTAGTGAAAATAAACATACAGAAATGTGGGCAAATGAAAGTACTTTCCAGTGCAATATGTATCTAAAATTTGATATTTTCAATGAAATTCTTCATTTTTGGGGGTTAAACCTCCCCTTAAAGTGACCCAGTTTTTGGACATTTAAAACAATTAACCTAGTGTAAGTATAAAGAGACGAGAATACATCTCAGACGAAACACTAAAGTTGGTGGTAGAGAGAAAAAAAATGAAGTCCAAAAAAGATACAGAAAATCAGGAGTTGTACAAGGAATACACAAAGCAGATTAAAAAACGAGTCAGACAAGACAAACAACAATACATAAACGACACCTGCAGGAAAATAGAGGAAATGCGCGAACAGGGATTGAGTAAGAATATGTTTTCTGAAGTAAGAACATTGAAAAACAGCAACTTTAAATCATCACCCCGAGCAATAAACGACAAGAAAGGCGACACTCTAACAGAACGTAAAGATATTCTGAACAGATGGAAGGAGTACTGTCAAGAAATGTATACGGAAATAAACAAAGCGGCAGATAACAACGTCATGAATGAAGCGGAACGTGAACCAGAACCTACCATAGAGGAAGTCCGGAATGCAATCAAACACTTAAAAAGTGGAAAATGTCCTGGTTGTGATGAAATAACAGCTGAAATGATACAGGCAGGAGGAGAAGGCAGCGCTCGTATATACCATGCATTATGCTGCAAGATCTGGCAAAGCGGAATTTGGCCCAAGGAATGGAAACGATCAATTTACATACCCTTGCCAAAAAAGGGCAACCTGAAACTGTGCACAAACTACAGAACTATAGCTCTTATAAGCCATGCCAGCAAAATACTTTTACAAATCATAATGAAAAGGATGCAACAAAAGCTAGAAACAGAAATAAATGAAGTACAGGCGGGTTTTCGACCAGGTAGAGGCACTAGAGATCATATATTCAACATGAGGATCATCATAGAAAAGTGTAGAGAATTCAACGTTGACCTACATACTTGTTTCATTGATTACACCAACGCTTTCGATTGTGTACAACATCAGCAGTTATGGGCTATTATGAAAAATATGGGATTTCCAAACCACCTTATACAACTCATCGCACTGCTGTACCAAGAACAACAGGCAGCCGTAAGAATAGAGGGGGAAACATCAGAATGGTTTGAAGTACAGAAAGGAGTAAGACAAGGCTGTACCCTTTCCCCTTACCTGTTTAACATTTATGCCGAGAATATCATGAGAAACGTAAGAGATGACCAAGAACACACAGAGTTTGACTCATTTAACATCGGCGGGTACCAGATCCCGGAAATCAGATATGCTGACGACACAGTCCTCCTATCGACCAACCCAAAAGGACTTGAACAATTACTTCTGTCCACCAAAAAACACAGCGAGGCCCAGAATCTATACCTAAACACCAAGAAGACCAAAGTATTGACAACAGACAAAGTAAAGACCAAACCAGAAATTGAAATTGATAACGAAGAACTGGAAAGTGTCAATGAATTCGAATACTTAGGATCAATCATTAACAGCTCTGGCGACTGTGCAGTAGAAATTAAAAGAAGACTTGCAATTGCTTCACATAAGCTAATACAGATGAAAAACCTCGACGGTGGACCCAGGACATCACAGAGAGTCTGAACTTGTCTTTGGCTGATGCAGGTCGACTTGCCCAGAATCGTGATGCGTTCAGAGCAGCTGTAATGGAGACAACGTTCTGGAAAGAATATGTCACATGATGATGATGATGAACCTAGTGCACACAGAAATGTATACACATTTCTCTGAGCTCAGTTTTAATGACATTTTCACTTGTCTTTACAGTTTGCCAATCAATTATATAAACTTTATCTAAACTGAATGGCGGCCCTTAACTTTTGTCCAGTATGCAGTGGGGTGCTTCTTGTCTCCATTTCTTTTCTTACTAGCAATAGACAGGGTTATGAGATCATCAACAACACACAACAGAAATGGAATCCAGTGGACTCTTACTAAGTAGTTGGATTTTGCTGATGACTTGGCTCATCTTGGTAGACCAAGAATAAATGCAGGTAATGATAACAGGGTTGAACTTGAAGAAACACCACTAAAAGATGTAGAATCGTACACATATCTTGGCAGCAATATAGACAAAGTTGGAGGGACAGACAGTGATATCAAACTAAGAATACAAAAAGCAAGAGGAGCTTTCATTGCATTGGGAAATATATGGAGATCAAGAGAAATCGGATCCAACACGAAAATAAGAATCTTCAACTCAAATGTGAAGTCAGTCCTATTGTATGGCTCTGAGACATGGAGAACAACAAAGACAACAACCAAAAAGCTACAGACTTTCATAAATGGGTGCTTGCGTAAAATAGAGGGATTAAAATGGTATGATAAGGTTACCAACGTGAAACTGATGACAAGAACTAGACAAGTGCCAGTGGAACAAGAGATGAGAAGAAGGCGATGGATAGGACACACACTGAGGAAACCTGTTGATAGCATTACAAGGCAGTCCTTGTTCTGGAACTCCCAGGGCAAGAGAGGCAAAGGTAGACCAAGAAGCACATGGAGAAGAGAGCTGGAAACAGGTGAAAATGATGAGGAGAACGTGGAAAGAACTTGAGATGATGGCACGTGACAGGAGGACTTGGCATGTGTTTGTTGAAGGCCTATGCTCCTTTGGGAGTGGAGGGTTATGAATGAATATATGTAGTATTAAATAACATGTTTTCAGACACAATATTGATAATTATGCCGAATTGCTGCAGTGCGTCCATACCTACATACGACCATAGTGTAGCAAATACGGTATTAATATTGCATAAATATTGTATTGGTCTGTCGTACCGATAGGTTTGTAAGTTATTTATGGTCCCGTCTGAGTAGAGTGGATGGTGATAAGTACATGAGAAATAAAGGTGTGAGAAATAGATTTCATGGGTGAATAGCTTAAGGAGAAGATCTGTCTCTGGAATGAGTAAGTTTCTCTAGTCCAGCCTATCCATACAACTGTAATTTAGTACAAGACAATCTTTCCCTCCTCATATATTTAAATATAAGTTTAACCACACACACACACAGAGATATGTGACTACAAGACACACAAACATGAAAAACTACGGTTAATTGGGTATGGGTCTGACCAACACACAAAGTTAAGTTTCTTTTGTTGTTTATTATCTTTAAAACTTGACAACACCAAATATCTAAAGAAAGATCAAATAAAATCAGATTTATATGCATAGGAAATAACTGAATAAATGTGCCCTCCCCCTCTTGAGAAAAGAACCCAAAAAGTTAATAACCCAGAGGTCAGAGGTTAGCACTGTGTTACAGAATAGACAGTAAAGAAACAAGTTCCTACTAAATGCTACCCAGTAAAGTAAACAATTTTAAGCAAAATCCAGGTTAGTATGATCCTGTAACAAAGAAAAATATTCGCTCTCTCTCTCTGACATAAAGTGGCTACTCAGTCACGCTTACCTAATCTTGGTGATATCCCTTGGAATTACAATGGTTCCTGAATATACAAAATGTCAGGTGTATTACCCAAATTGGCCCCAGTCCATCCTTCAATAAATAAGATTAACAAGTTGGACGCCTAATTTGGTGGTTTATTCCTGGATGGACAAATGTCACTTCGAATGGTTAGTGTAGAAACCGAGATCTTGGGTTCACAGTAAGCAGAGGAAAAATACTTCCAGTATTCGGAAACATCTGGTTGCTAAAAAAAACTGTTACAATTGATAAATGATGGTAATCCTATCGGCTGGCTCTGTGAGTGCCGATTCTGAAACAGCGTAACTCTTCTGGATAAAATCCACTTGGATACGACTGTCAAAAGTCGGGAGTAATGTTATTTGTTTTACACCCCAGTGGGCTGATAAAATTGCACAAAGATTTCTGGGTTTTATAAGTCCAGTTAAATGTTTATTTGTCTCTTTGGCCAATCCTGTTCACAAATGGACTTGGGGACCCACCCGCCAAGAAAAAAGACAACATTCACCAATCAGTAAATGAAGAAAGGAGGTAAGACCGAAAAAAACCGCTGGCCGCTCTTGTGATCAGGTCAGCATGGAATAAATAAACATTTATGAAAAAAATGCTACTATTCTATATACACACGGACGGGGACAAGACGATCTCTTATCCACTCTGTCGTCCTGATTAAAGTTAAAAGGCACACAGTGACTTTCTTTACACCTATACGGTCAGCTTTTCGTTAGCATGGCGATTTCAGGTCGGATGAAGGTATGCAAAACTCCCCCGCCCCTTACGTGCACGCTAACGATCAGTGTACAAATGTCAATTATTATTTAATTGTCCCTACGCGCACTTACATAAATATCGCCTGTCGTTAATAGCTATTAAATTGTCGGCGTCTGTTGGTCTTCGTATGTTATTAAATAATAGTCACTTACTATAACTACACAAAATGAAATATAACGTGAATTCCATCTTCCACTGTCAGTCGCGCCTAGCATATAATATCAGTCAGCTAAACTGTATCTTGTGTGAGAAAGCGGGTGGTTAAAATTAACATTACAACTGAAACATTGGTATAAAACAGCTAAGTGTTATTTATATTTCACTAATTCTAACATTAGAAAATCACAGTGAATTATAATGGTAAAATCTTAACACTGTTAATCACGTAAACGCTAATTTCTATTACCAGAACATCAGAATGACAATCCCCACGAATGCTATTAACACATCTTCCACAATGGTTCTAGACTACGTGTTTAGACTATCCGAAAAATTCTGAGTGACAACTGATAGCTGGTTTCGGAAGACACAGTTTATATATCCTCATGGTTATCTGATCTCTAGAGGATGCTACTTTTCACACTATTGTGTATAGCAGAGAAACAGAAGCATGAGTCCCCCAGATGAAAGCTTTCCACGGTCGGGCGTTGCTAATCGACATCAGAGACTTAAAACCGTGTAACGGGGTCTCGGAGATTTTGCCCGCTTCAGAAGATCAAAGAGTTAACTCCCCTCTCTGTGTACAAACGTCAAAGGGTACTCGGGATAAATATTTCTGCCCGAGCGACTACTTCAAAAAGGTCCGGTGTTTTTCACGTGCGGTCTGTCAGTTATCCGATGATTGACAGATCAGCTCGCATGAGAAACTTGATAAACAAACCTGATTAGCTCCCTGTTATGACTGGCAGGTCGTGAAAGTTGGTAAACAACTTCGTTTGTTTATGTTCAAGGAAAAGAGGCGTGGATGAAGAATAAGCTTGTGTGAGTAAGACAGGCAGAAAAATGCGTGGTTTTGCTAGCAAATCATAGAACGCTACGAGGTCACGAAAGACTGTCAGATACTGTAGGCTATATTTCCATTATACGTCACATGGTCTCTGACACATTTTTTGTGGTCCACCAAGTCACATGGTTTGAGAAGCACGTTAACAGATAACACGTCATATTCGACATACGACTCAAAAGTATGTTGTAAGATGTGGGTAGTATAAATTTGTAAATGAGGCTGATAGCCTCCTGATGTTAAAAACATTGCTACAGACACCAGTGTTACAGGAACCAGTGTTACAGGAACCAGTGTTACAGGAACCAGTGTTACAGGAGCACTTGAGTGCTTTAATGCAGGTTTCCTACAAGAGAACCTTCTTTTTTAAATACAGTTTTGGCAAGGTGCGTCCTGTTCAACCCAGTCGGTCATATTAGGGCGCTTGTCCAAATATAAGACTTTTAGGTTTGAAACCTGCTGCAGTTGTCACTGCATGCTCTGTAAGAAGCTAACATTGAAATGAAGGATTGTAGAGTTGTGACGTTCAAGTCTGGTGTCCAGATTTGGTTTTGTTTACACTGTGTAGAAAATGGTGAGGTCATCTGCCAGAACTGTCAGATATTGACCTTTGACCTTCTGTGTACTTCTGTGATGTTTGTGTGTGCTAATTTCTGACTCTGTGGAGGGGGGAATGAAAGGTTTTATTTCCTTACTGTCAGGTTGAGCTTGCAAGCGTGCATCTGGAGTGTTACCACTGTTACAGCTTTGTATATAAAATATATTTGCCCTAACGTTAAAAATTATGTTTTGAATTTTAAAAGCAAGGTGATATACCCGGTACATCAAAATTCTTCAAGAGATCAAAAATGCTTGTGATGATAATTCATCCAGGTAACAGAATGGCTAATAGTTCCATCAGATCTCCATCCTGTAGTTTTGCATGTAATCAGAAAGTTGCATCACATATTTGTGCTGTTTAAGTCACCCGTTATAATCAGAGGGGAAAATAGTTCCACCAAATCTAATTTAGGACATAGCTGATCCGTATTACCTTGCTGCACATTGGCTTAACTTGGCAGTTGTGCTGCTTTCAGTTGTGTTTAGTCAAACATGACACGCAAGGTGTGTGCACTTCTCTTATAGCAACATCATAGGGGTGAACTTTTTGCTTAAAAATGTAAACAGCAGTTTGATTAGATCACAGTAACCGGGATATCACAACAGAATTGAAGCAGCTAGGACAATTTATTTTAAGGAGGGTTGGAATAACCTCTGAACTGACAACTGCAACAAAGACTACAAACATGTCATGTATTTTATTGAATAAATATTGTTGGAACACCGTAAACATGCAGTGATATCCTCTTATATTAGAAAGTTATGTATGACCTCGGTGACACCAGTGTCTTTGATAGTGACAGGGAAAGGGTACAACTTCTGAGAGGAATGAAAAAAAAAATATATATCTGTCTGTGTGTGTGAGACAGAGAGAGAGAGATATATATCATCGAAATAAACCAGTCCATGACTGCACACGTTGCTGTCGTCTGCTTGTCGTACATGAGCCAGGGACCCAAAGATGCTGCAATAGAGAATGCAGTCAGCGACCCATAGCTTGACTGCTTGCGTCAGGATCAGCGAACCATAGCTGATAAAGACCCTACTCCACCTCCACGTGGTGGTCCTGGAAACAGACTGCAGTCTGGCTGAGAGAGTAGGGATTGAAGAGGGAAGGCAAACCCGGTCCCAAAAAAATGCCATGCTGAAGTCAGATGTGTCGGCCGAAAGGCACAGATATCGCAGCTCCGGTGTAAACAGACACAACGCAACCAAAGTCCTTTTCAGAACGAACGAGGAAAAAGAAGAAGAAGTACATGTGTGACCGTGCTGTGTGTGCTTTCACTAGGTGGCAGATGGCAGGCCTAGTGACGTATTTCAAGTGTTTACACACACAAGTCTCTTTTGTTTATCTTCCAAGTTAATGCTATTGTGTATGGCCATCTCCGCCAGAGTTGGTGATTCCTGGATGAACTACTTTTTCCTCCTTTGTTAAACCCTCGACTCGTTCTCTTCCTTCTCCGTTGTTATTATAGTGACTGATCGTATAGTGGATTTTATAATGATTATTGACCTGGCCTACATACAACAACCCTCAAGGATAGACTCAAACATATGTTTTCTCTCTTGCAAAAACATTTATTTACATGTAATATTCTTCAATAACGCAGGTAATTCTTCATAGAGCTCACATACAGTTGTATCATAGTTGCTTCATACATAAACTCTTTATCTCGTGTATATATATATACTTAATCTCCCTTTGTTCTTCTATCATCTCCATTTACTTGTTTAGCCTCTTCAAACTCTACCTCAGTTTGCTTAATATGCCTCAATACTCCTGATCAGCACTTCCAACTCATTGTCTTGTGCTTTTATTCCTCCTGAGCAAACTTGGTCAGACCTGCCTCTATTTCCGGTCCTGAAAAGCATACTATAATTCTTATACATGTAACAAGTCTTCTATACTCCATACTTACATGCGAGAGCATGCAGGTAGTTCTTAAAGAAGTCGACTCTCCCAGTCGCTTACTTGTCGTAACTATTTCTGTAGACGACTCATTGGTTCACTCTCTGTGAACTCACTCTGATAAAAATATGGTTTTCCTCTTGGAATTCATTCTTACCATCTATTCGTATATAACAGTACCAAGCTTGACCATCAATGTATCATTCAAATACTTCTCTTCTCTAAGTTGACATGTCGACTTGGGATTTCTGATTTACTTCTCCTGCAATTTTTCATCAATATGAATGATAAGTTCAAAACCATACTTACAGGCAATTCCCTGAATTTCTCCCGAAATACACTCTCTACTGTGACTATAAGAACTTAATCATCTTCTACTCTGTCTATACGAAACTTCTTAGTTATCTTGTATAGTTACTGACAAGAGCTATCACATCCTCTGAAACTTCTAAAACTTATGCTATTTCTGTCTAACCACAGAATCCTTTAATCTTATGAGTTATCTTTACAGCTTATGCATTCTCTGTATAACTTCTGAACTTATCTGTATAACCACAGAATCTGTTAAAACTGGTGGCAACTGCCAAAAGCACTTCTTGCTTCTTCAACTTCTGAAACCCGACTGCCCTTCAGAAACCCGCACACCTTTCTGACTTCTAGTCATTGTTACTTGGTGCGTTTCTTTCGCTACCTCTGATTCGTTCCCTAATCTGTTTTCCAGCTCAAACTATTGGTCGAGCTTTATTTACTACTCACCAGAAAAATACTCACGTTTTACTAACGCAAGCGAAGTTAGTGAACCGTTGTCTGTTATTTTTAATCCTCCCTTTATTTTCTTCCTCGTGAACTGTTTTAAACGTTCACGCAACCTTGGCAATGTATTTATAATGCCTGGGCAAACCCTACGGTGACATACTTTAAGCGTTCATATAACCTTGCCAGAAGCATAAACAATGCTTGGGCAAACCCTACGGTGACATACTTTAAGCGTTCATATAACCTTGCCAGAAGCATAAACAATGCTTGGGCAAACCCTACGGTGACATACTTTAAGCGTTCATATAACCTTGCCAGAAGCATAAACAATGCTTGGGCAAACCCTACGGTGACATACTTTAAGCGTTCATATAACCTTGCCAGAAGCATAAACAATGCTTGGGCAAACCCTACGGTGACACATGAGCCAAAATCTTAGTGGGTGCTGAGTGTTGACACGACACAAGAGAAATTGATGGTAATAAATCAAGGGACTGAATAAAATCACAAGAAAAGTGCGAGTCAGATTTCTGAATCACATTCTCCAATCAGTTCACATTGAGACAGTTTCTGATGATGACCGTCAAGATAACCATTCAGTTTTGGTAAGTGCTGGAATTCTTCCTTTGGCGCTTGAACCACAAGAAGCTTGAGTCGTACTTATCTGATTTAATTCAGTTCAGCGGGCATTTGAATTCTTCCAAAGTCCGTTTCATTTAAACATTGAAAATTCAACACAAGAACTTATCACTTTGTTGGGCTTGGAAAAGTGTGGATTCAAAGCTGATATGCTCTTACTGCAAAGCCTGCAGGTACATTCTGAATTCATCTCAAGGGTTGTTCAATCACTGACATGTGGATGTATCTTGTGACAGATGGGGAAGTATCTTGTGACAGATGTGGAAGTATCTTGTGACAGATGTGGAAGTATCTTGTGACAGATGAGAAACCTCCTTACTTGATACAGGCAGTTTTCTAATTATTGTCCGTGTTGGCATCGACTTGGCTGTGTCAATCGACGTTTTCTTCACCCACTTTGAACAAGTCGAAATACAGATCTTGAATAATATACTTGAATTTAGAGGAGGAACTTAGATATGGGTTGAGTTCGGATATGTAGCCAAATGTTGATAAGAAAGAAAGATGGCAAGGTTTCACATTATTGCCCAACAGCTTCTATAATTAAACGCTAAATTGGTTACTTAACTCATGTTTCTAAGACTGGATACATATTTTAGAATGTAACTTTCTATATAAACTTGAAGGCCGTTCATTTGCTTATGAAATAACCCATATTTGACCCAGTGGGAATGAATACTTGTTTTATTATCAAATTATCATAGAGCTATGTATGCTGGGTCATATATGGGCCTCAAGGGGTTAAATCAATGAGCTTCCTTGATGACTCTGTAAGCAAGAATAAAGTTTGAATGAAGCTAATTAAAAGGAATTTCAGATTTCCCTCTTTCATCAAAATAGTTACAACTTTTGTTTTTATGTGATATGGCTAATGAGTCATGAAAATCACACCTGTGGCTTGACTCAAAATGTTATCGCCTGCCCTCGTATAAATCTTACTTGTGTTATTCTCAGTCTATGATGTTTGCTCCTGTCTTCATGTGCTGCCACCAGTACAGTACACAGACACACAACATAAATTGGTGCATGCACTGTGAAGAACATATTATAACATACAGACGTTACATAATGGAGGTTACAGTTTCTGTAGTTATTTGAGTCAACAGTTGGCATTTTCTTTCTTTGTCTAAATCCTTAGCGACCCCTGGGAACCACACGTGACAGTAAATCTGCCATATATGGTCATGTTTTCACTACCTCTCTACTGTTTAAAACACAAGTTGTGCTTGCTGTTCTGCTCTTCATTATGTCTCAGAGCGCCACCTTGTGGAGGACACAGTTTGAACATTATGTCAGACAAGCATGACAACACCACAGCATCACACCCCCCGTTTTTAATGGCTAATGTGTTTCGAGCACCCGATTAGCAGAACGCCTACCTCTCGCGACAAAGTAATGGGGTTCCAAACGTAATAGCGTCAAACTGCAGCTTACCCAGCTGTAAATGGGTACTTGACTGCTCTTGACTTAAGGACGGCAAATGCAGCGAGGAAGGGAACTGACCCCCCCCGTCCCATAAAGGTGAGACCTAATGTAGTGAAGTCTCTAACACAAACTCACACACGGCAGTATCTGCTGGTACTTCTACCTATGAAATGTTTCCTCTCCGTGAAGGTACAATACCGGGCGTGTGTGTGAGGAGACAAAGGAAAAACAGAACAAAAAATAGCACTCAAGCAGTTGGTAGAGGACGACTTAGATGGTGCTGGCATATTCCTCATATCAAACATATTGCTACACAAACCTTGGCTGCAAGAGCTCATGGCTGCTTTGGTACAAGGGAACTATCTACAGTGGTGGCTTCATGATCCACCAGGTGCGAACAGGGACGCGATGATGATGATGAAATATGTTTTCCTTATTGTTTAGTACATGCGTGCAGTGCGCGTGCACATTTTCACACACAAACACACACACTTTCATGTTGGAAATGTAAAACGATAAACCTGTAAAAACACATGCAGATAGAATGTGTGCTGGTTAAATTTAGCCTTTAATTAAAACACGTTTGTCGCCAACCACGAACCTTTAAGATCAATGACGACAACGTACAATAAACATAAATTGATGCAAAAACGAAAACATTAAAATATAAACAACGACGCCACTAGCTACGAACGAACTTTATTTTCAAAGGGTTGAGAATTAGGCACGCAGGCCCGTCTAACATTCTGCCCTTCCTTTCGCTCACCTTTCATACTGAATTCATTTATTCTCATATGCATGTTACATATCAATTTCAAGAAATTCAACGTAAAGTAAAATAATAACATAGCACACTCATATTAACATTAATTACTTATAAACATGACATAACATATGTTGAAAAGTACAAACATCGTCATTAGAACCTACAGTTGATGTTATAAGAAAAGATAATCCGATTAGGGGGGCATGTAATCAGAATTCAGAAAGTATTCAAAAAGTCTATGATTGTATGAATAAGGACTGAGGTTGTTTCTTAGGTTATGTGGAAGACAATTCCAAAGATGAGCAGCAGAGTACGCTAAGCTTTTCCTGAATAAGTCAAGCCTAGGCTTGGGCACTTGCAATCTGTTAAAGCGTAGACTGCGTCTTTCATTGTAATTGAACATTGGCCACAGATATGCTGGAGCATTGTGTGACAGGATTTTGTGAACAAATTTAGCTTTGTTAAACAGAAGGCGCTTTCTTAAGGGCAGTATTCGGAGGTTTTTATAGAAATCTACACACTGAGTTAGGCAGTTGTCAGAGACTAGACGCACTGCACGCTTTTGTAGTGAACGGAGTCTCTTTGTGTTGGACATTGAGCAACCATCCCAGATTGTGGAGCAATAGTCAAGGTTTGCTTGTATGTGAGATATATAGAACAATTTTCGTGCATCTTCATCTAGGAAATATTTGATTTTAGCTAACTGGTAAACTTTCTGTGCCGTTCGCTTGGTCAGTGCATGTACATGTGAGTTCCAATTTAGATGCTGGTCGACGATTATACCTAGAGTTTTATGCTCATTAACGTTTTCAATTAGTGAGGTACCAATGTAGATCTGAAGTGTTGTTTTCTCAGAATTTTGTAATTTTTGTCTAGTTGATATTAACATGCATTTCGTTTTAATGATATTTATTAGCATGCGATTACCGTTGCTCCACTTAATCAGATTATCTGTATCCTTTTGTAACGATAGTTCGAGTGTTTTACAACTCTTATCACTCTTGTAAACAGTACAGTCGTCCGCAAACAGATCACAGGATGAGTGCTTGATGTGAAGAGGAAGGTCATTAATGTATATGGTAAAAAGTAGAGGACCAAGTATAGAACCCTGAGGAACGCTAGCTATACATAGTAAGGCGGTCAGTTTAAGAATTGGTGCAGAAAAAAGGCTGTCAGTGGCAACAGGACAATTCTCAAGTAACTTCAGAGCAGAGGCAGAGGCCTTGAAAACTGCAGCAGAGGTTATAGTGACAGAAGAAAGCACAGAGAGACAAGTTGCTTTCTTTACTGATACACAGTCAGTAATTGCAACGTTGAAAAGCCAAAATAATAGAGACCTTGATGATCTCATAATAGTGCTCCACAAACTTTGTCAACGATTCAAAAGTGTTATGATCCAATGGATCCCATCTCATTGTAACATCACCGGCAATGAAGAGGCTAAAAGAATGGGAAAAGAAGGTTCACATCTACCTCAGCCTGATGCAAGCATAACTTTCGAGGAGGCAAAGAGTATTATCAGAATCAGGTACAGAAACAAATGGAATGTAGAACATCCAGGTCACACACAGAATGATGATTACTACCAGCTCCACAGAAGAGAACAAGTGGTAATCTTCAGACTCCGCACTGGCCACAACAGATTGAGATACCATCTATTCAACAAGCTAAAGATAGGAACTACCGATTAGTGTAACTGTGGCACTGATAAAATGACTGCTGAACGTCTGCTTCAAAGTTGCCCCTTATATGCGGTACAGAGAAAGTGCATATGGCCGACGCCAGCTCCTTTCGTGTAAAAGCTTTACGGGGATTCAAATAGCCACAAACTGACTACTGTTTTCTTTGAGAACATTCAAGTGGACGTCTGAGAGTGTACGAAGAAGAAGAAGAAG
Organism: Oreohelix idahoensis; assembly: GCA_024509875.1. Classification (NCBI taxonomy): domain Eukaryota; kingdom Metazoa; phylum Mollusca; class Gastropoda; order Stylommatophora; family Oreohelicidae; genus Oreohelix; species Oreohelix idahoensis. Next base: position 31,884 of record JAMPIV010003226.1, on the reverse strand, counting down.
AAGAAAGTTTAAGAATTAATTTAAAAAGAAATATAAAGAAAAGTTACTGTTCCCTTAAGCTGAAGCAGTAAGTTGACATCAAATGTGCAGCCTCAATAAATTGCAAACTCACAAATTCATGTTGTGTTTGCTTTCTTCACCGGAAAAGAACGACCGTATTTTAATTTAAAAACGGCAGGGTTGTGTTTCGTTGGATGGAATGTGGGACGCTTTTCACGCAAAATGGAGGCTAAGGTCGGCCTCCTATTAGTTTCTTTGTATACGCGCGTAGGTCCTGGCTCCCGCAACTTTCAAGTTAACGAGTGCGGAAGGAGACGTGGTAGAGATGTGAAAGAGCAGATAAACAACATGTCTACCTGAGTGGTTACCGTGTCGATGGCGCGGATTTTTTGTTTCCACCGTAAATATCAAATAACGAGGGGAAGTGGGTTGATATAACATGCTGTGTTTAAATATAGTGCATGACTTTTTGTTGAAAATATACACGATGATATTTAATATACGGATATGTGATGTTATTATTGTGGAACACGAGGTGTGTAGTTGTATCTCATGGAGCACGAAAAAAAAAAAACTAACAGCACACGTATATGATATGGCGCAGCGAAACTGCGTGGCAAGTAAAACAGTTAAAAGCAAATAGGGGGAAAAAAACAATACTGTGTTGAATTTCTCAAACTGTCCATTCATAAGCTTCTTCGCTTGACCATTACATTTCCTCACAATGATACAACAGAGTGCTCGGATATAAATATGCCATTTTATTATTATTATTTTTTTTTTTAAATTAATGAAGAAAAATATCCCGTTCAACCTCTGATGGGTTATAATTATGATATATATATATTGTTTTCAATTCCAAATAATATGAACAACTGCCGATATGAGAAAGTGGCATCACACTAAATATGACATTCAGTAGCCCCATCCACCAAACACTGACTTTCTGCGGTGGTACGCTACATTTTGAACGTAGAGCTAAAGGCTTTCGAGCGCGTTCAAGTGGGAAGGCAACGAGACGTGACAAAGCCTGATAACAAAAATGGCGACTGTTCGACCAATGATAACATGGCCAAGAGAGTTCAAGCTAACACATAACTAATTCTCCACACCTAAAGGTCTTTGATATTTGGACATGCGCCCTAATATAACCGGCTAAGTTGAACAGGACGCGCCTCGCCAAAACGAGGCAAAATTTTATAAAAAAATAAAGCTAATCGTGTCTTATTGAGCAGTACGGAGGCTGACATATTGCAGATTATTTGCATTGCTAGTAAACTTGCATTATGGGATACAGTTAAAAGTGCAGAAACCTATATAGCAGGCCATTTTATATATCTTGTAGAAAAATGGTGTATTAAAAAATATTATCAGCACTATAGAGTGCTACACTATAGAGTGCTACACTATAGAGTGCTACACATTCTGAATAGATAGTGTCTAAAAATGTATCCACAATTGACAATTTAATGAAGAATAAATATTGTCATGATCATGGAACTAACATTGCAGTATAGATTCAGTAGGGCAGTCTTGGGGGGTTCAGACCCCGATCCACCAAAAAAATCCTATATGTGCAGGCTGACGTACTTGTTTGTGGGGAGCAGGGGGGCACTTATCAAAGTTAGTTTACATTCTTGTTTTGAAAGATGTTTCGTCACCTTTATACAATATGCTTGGTGTAATGTAAAAAAAAAAAAGGGCTAAATCACACTTTACTGTACGCCCTCCATTTCGCCCGTGTTGTTTGGCGTGGTTTAAAAAACAAGAATATACAGTAGAACTCCATTTATCCGAACCCCAATTATCCGAACATCCAATTATCCGAACACTTTTTCCAGAAAAAAAAAAAAAAATCAGATGCCACAGTCACGTTAGACTAAAATTCTGAATCTTTTGATGCGGCAAACTTCAAATGTGTGCGAACAATTTGTAGAGAATGGGATGGCTAATGGTCGGTCGCTTACGTACAGGAAGTCAGTTAGATCATAAAGTCAGTTAATATCTGGTTTACCAATCCAGTGTACGTGTGCGTTCTAGGTAGAACACTGGCTAAACAGACAGTTCAACTTAAAATAATTGTGTCTGCTACTACAGCAGAATAATTTTGGTGTACAAGTATTTCTCTGTGCGATATGGCACCTCCCAGTAGGCCTAAAGCATATAAAAGGAACCGCAATGTTTTGTCAATTGAAACGAAAACAGAAATTATCAAGAGACTAGGACAAGGTGAAACTGTGTCTTCACTTGCGAGGATTTTCAATGTTGGGAAAGCTACCGTCTCTGACATCAAAAGTAACAAGGATAAAATTATGAGTTTTGCATCGAAATTTGATAGTGAAAATGGGTCGAAGAAACGTAAAAACCATGAGAAATGCGAAAGATGTGAAATTGGAAGAGGCTTTGTATATATGGTTTGTGCAAAGAAGAAGCAAAGGGGAACCTATCTCTGGTTCTCTGTTGTGTGAAAAGGCACTTCAGTTCAACAATCAACTTGACGGTCCTCCTGACTTTAAGGCTAGCCAGGGATGGTTAAGAAACTTTAAATCTCGTCATGGCATACGAGAATTGGAGATTCAAGGGGAATCTTTATCTAGCGATGCAACTGCCGCTAAAAATTTTAAAGAAACATTCTTGGCTTTTTTGGAAGAAGAAGGTTATTCACTCGATGATGTGTATAATGCCGATGAGACTGGCTTATACTGGAAATCATTGCCTCAAAAATCACTTGCATCTCAGCGCGAAGCAGCTGCCCCTGGGTTTAAAAAGTGCAAAGAGAGAGTAACAATTTTGGTAGCCGCGAATGCCAGTGGAAGTCATCGTTTACCGGTGCTAATGATCGGCAAAGCCAAAAAACCACGTTGTTTAAAGAATGTGACATGTCTCCCATTGTGTTACAAAGCACAGAAGAGTGCTTGGATGAATAGTGAAATATTTCTTGATTGGTATACAAATCAGTTCATCCCAAATGTGAAGAGGTTGAGAGAACAAGAAAAGAAAACTGGAAAAGTAATTCTTCTACTGGACAATGCACCATCTCATCCAGAGACGGATACATTGAATGCAGTTGATGCAAATTTTAAAGTAATTTTTCTGCCTCCCAATGTAACAGCACTGATTCAAACAATGGATCAGGGTGTTATAGCAAAGCTTAAAAAGATGTACAAGAAGGAAGTCCTGCGTCTTTTATTGTTGGCTGAAGATGAAGAAAGTGTGGTGGCGTTTTCCAAAAAGCTTAATCTCAAAGACTGCTGCTATATGTTAGCTGATGCTTGGACCACCCTGTCACAAGATAATCTCAACAAGGCTTGGAGTAGATTGCTTGGGAAAAAAGGAGGAATGAAACTACTGCAGTGGACACAAATGATGATTGTATGAATGAAGTTGTGGAACTGTTTCAAGCAATGCCCGGATTTTCGGACTGTGACAAAGATGATGCACACATGTGGCTAGAAGATGATAATGATTCTGGTTTTCAGTTTTTGAATGACGAAGAAATTTTGTCTTTTGTGCAAGAAGAAAACCAAATACATGTAGTGACCGATGATGAAGACTCCTCAGAAGTACATGATGTACTTGTAGATTATGAAGAAAAACCAAAACGTCGACCAAGTCCTGAAGAGGCCTTTATAGCACTAGAAACAGCGATGGCTTGGTACGAGCAAGAAGATGACAGCTGTCCTACACAGCTTCTGCTGTTGAAGAGAATGCGGGACTTAGCAGCCAAAAGGAGACTATCCAGTTTGGTGCAAAAGAGGATTCCTCATTATTTTAAATAGTGGGCTACATCTGTGCAAGTACATATATACGTAAGTTGCGCCTGGTTTTGAATCGTTTGTAATGTTATTTTGAAAACATTTCTCTTTCTTAACAAAAATAATTAATACAAGTAGTACATGCACTGCAGTGTAATAAAAGATTTTGGTGATACAATGATCTAATACAGTGTGGGTATTATTATTACAGTACAAGTATGTAAATATGTTTTATAGTGTATTTTTCTTGTGATGATTAATTATTTTTAGAAATATGTGTACATGTACTCGATACATTATGTAATCCAATTATCCGAACATTTGATTATCCGAACGATGCTCGGTCCCATGGGGTTCGGATAAATGGAGTTCTACTGTAATTACATTTTTGACAGGAGCTTTCCAAATTTATTACAAGGCATAAAAAAGTATTAAAATGATAAAGCTAGTCCCAAAGCAGACGCTGCAGTAGGGAGTGACGTGTTAGAGGCCACTATAATAAGTCCAGCATCGAGAGGTGGGGTGATCAGTGTGATGGAGTTACTGTGATTTAGTCTTCAATAGGCCCCATTTCGTTTTCTCTTCGTAACTATTGAGTTTGCCATTTTTGTCTTCCCTCTATTAAAGATTGGGAAGTATTCTTTTTCTCTCTGAATAATAGGGGTGTTTAGATTTGTTCTGTAGGTAAAGTAATTGGGGGTTTTTTCTATAGGGATTAACGTAAGTTAGTACTGAATGGCACCAGTCTTCCCGTTTCTAAATATCGCGATCTTGAAATTCCATTTTTTTGCGTTGTTAAATTTATCGCGGTCATTTTTCGTGGGGAAGGGGAGATGACCCCTACCCAGGTAACGCCCAGCTTACGGGAGAGCGAATCACATTTCGATTTCACTCACGCAAACAGACGTCGTTAGGTAACGTTACGCATACCGGAAATACGCGCGCATTTAAAGGAAGCAAGAATACACTGGTTCTAAATTTAGAGATGAGCGCATGGAAAGTTTTAGATTATCTTTAATTCTATTGGTTGTAGTGAGACGCTAAGCCTCAAGTAGGTCGGGGGTCAGCGTGGTTTAATCTGAGATAAAGTAGCGCTTTTCGATTTAGCGGTCTCTTCCTGCAGAAAATCCTGGGCCGTGTATCCAAGCATATTGTCGGCTTCTAACGCTGAACGCAATATTTGGTATGTCAGTAATTTAAAGTAGCGTGGTAATTAAATCTAGTTTCTCTAATAGAGCCTTAGTCCGTTCTAATTTAATTTATTTTTGAACTTTATAACTTGTAACGCCATCATTTATTTCTACAGTGATAGCAGTGTCTATGAGTGATAAAGAGATATTACGTAGGTGTGCTCCGTAGATTTAATAGAAAGTCGGTAGAAATACACGCATCCTAGATTTATATTAATTTACAGAATATTCTGAAGCGCGTGTATTTTATTTCATTGAGAGTTTAATTCTGATAAGTCTCATAAAAAAATACGGGAACGGATTTTCGGGAAAATTTAATCACAAGAGAGGGGAAATAGGGGAGCAGTCTTCGTTCGGGTGTTTACATGTTTGTGCTAGATTTGAGTGTGACTGAAGCATCCACTGTTTACGTTTTATATGAAAGTTTATTATATGAAAGTATTTTGGTATTGTAGTACAGAGTGGCATGTCTTTTGTGTCCACAGCAGTGGTCACGGCCCGAAGAGCGGGGGTTGCCAATAAATCCTGTTCCTGACAGCTGGCAAAGGTAGCCAGTCTTCTCAAGAGAGAAAAAGTCAAGGAAGCGCCAGAGGCGTAAGAGCGTGTACCGCGGTGGGTATCGGCTCTGAGTATTGTGGCCCCCAGAGAGAGGGAGCGAGGAAGAGCAGGTCGAGACAGCGACGCAGTCTTCAGTGAAAAGGGTTTTCTTAAGACCCGGAGCTCTAAGCTCATACACACCCATCGAACCCAAGCAAGCGGGTTGGTGTGTCTTTTTTTTTAGCCTCGGTGACAATAATACCGAAGTGCCTAAACCCAAATGAGGGGTAACATAGCAAGGGAAAATCAGCTTTCTTTTCGCCAAATAGAGAAGCAATTCTACGGCAAGGGCCTAGGCATCAGAAGTACGAGTCAGAACCAGGAAGAAAGGGATATCATTTCCCGGTTGCTGAAATGAAACGAGAGCAGCAAGGCAGAAGTGGAGAGAGAGATGGTGAAAAATAGATCAGGGACCTGCAGAGTCTCATATTATTCTTAGAGGGTAGCCTCCGAGCCTTAGAGTTAAAAAAAAGTCTATTAATTAGCAGTGCAGAGTGTGACTTAGTGGCGGATATCGCTGACAGAGTTAGCTACTGTGCAGATAGTCTTCGGCAGTACCAGCAGAACCTTGACATTAGAAATAGTAAATTATAGAGCGTGGCTATAGTTGACGCTCCACCAAATTAGACTGTAGTTAAGATCACTTATCATTTTTTAAATGTTGTCCCCAGCAGGGTGTATGAAGGAGGGAAAGTGGTTGGAGTTTTAATTTGGTGTGCTTATAATCAAATTGATTTTCTTTGTTTTCCAGGTCGGTGCAACCTTGCACGATATATGATTTTCTTTGTTTGTTACTATGTTATGAAAATTCTGTTGATTTGTATAATAAACTTATTTAATGTTCACTGGATCAGCTTCTTCACTGTATAGTCCTTAACTGTTGTCTGTACAGTGGTGTCTGTAGTGTTAGTTTAACCTTATCTCCTTTAGTCTGTTAAAGGTAGCCAGAGGTGGTGAGTTTATAGCATTTCTTGAAGTCACGATTTGGCGAGGAAGATTTAATTTCGGTTATCCTCCTCGGGCCAATAGACTCACCTTACTACTGTAGTGGTATTGATGGTATTGTATGATGATGATGGTACTACATGTAAATTGTATGAGGCCAGCTGTGAAGGCTCCTGAGATAAAATGTAATTGAGAATTGTCAGAAGGCCTTTCTTGCTACCACTACGACCTCACACTTAATTTTTTTTTTTTTTTTAATGAATGTAGCTGCGTAAAGTGTCTAGGGTTATGATGTGTACTGTGGTGTGATAGTTATAAATATACCCATAGATATTTAACAAGACTAATAAGATTAACAAGTGTTAAAATACACTGAACTAACTCACGTGTGTAAAGTTTTTGATATAATTATATTACATTTATTTGTTCTGGATCAAGTTTTATTTTGACCAGAACTTGTTTTAAAAGAAGGATTTAAAATTTATAAAATTATGCATGGAATGTTACATAATAAATGCAAAAGTGAACATATTTAAGTACTAGAATAGTTAGTTTTATTAAAATGTTCTGGTAGTCAGCTACTAGGGAGGATATTTATTGTCTGTGCTGTTGGGGTGGTCTCATCACACCTGTCTATATTGACTACATAGTGTCCAGAAAATGGTGGGAATTTTTATGGGGTATCTGCAACTAAATGGGGTTGGTGAATATCCAGCAGACCAGAGGCTCACTCATCTGGTATTTGTAGCTCTGGTGCTGAAATCAGGTGGTCCCACCTCTCCGTGCTGGCGGGCAATAATGGTGGTCTCTGTCACAAGGACTGCACAGATACACTTGTGTAAATCACCACCCGAGTAGATACTGCTTCGTTGACGACAGAAACTCGCAGCTCTGCAATCAAAGTATGGGCCATGTGTCAAAATCTATTCTCTACCCACGTCTGGACACCACACTGACACAACAACCACATTATACAGACAGGTCAGATCTCTCTGACCAAACAGCACAGTTACCATGGTGGGTTTACATCCGATAGATCCTCCCAGACTATAGATTCTGAAAAATAATTATTAGTTTTCTACCCTAAAAGAGGATAGGTAATATGTTCCTTATTCTCAACTCTTGATCGGTCTTGCATAATCCTTGCTGGTGTTTAGGTACATTGTTAGTCCCTAGACCCTGACTTGGGCGGGGGGTCTAGAGCAAAATCCCTACTTGTTTGTAAGGCTAGATTATGATATGGCAGTATCAAATCACTCGAACATGAAACAATATTCAAAATATATAAAGAAATAATTTCAATCTTACCAGATTATGAATAATTAACACAGAAGTGCTAGCAAAACTCAGCTGAGCTGCTGGCTATAGGATGGCGTCCCTAAATTTAACTCACTGTCTTTCATATGGGAAAACACCACACTTTAAAATCTGTGTCTAACACTGAACAATTATTGAAGAATGACCCCAAATGCGCTCTGAGCGCTAATAATATGATTGTCTGTGGCCAATCACTGCCGAGGTTTATTTTTAATTTCAAATTTCCTCACTAAAGTCATTTCAGTCAAGCTTCAGTCACGTATGGATGGTTATCTGTTAGTCTGTCCGTCTCTACTTGTGTTTCTACAAAATTGTGCTCGATTTTTGACCCAACCGTTCTCTCCCCTTCAAATTTTTGTTGTAAAAAGTTATATTTAGACACAGCTACCACCAATGTCCCTTCACTTCTATGCTAAGTAAATTTGAACACCTGCGTCCCCAAGGTCGTGTTTTTGTGTGCAAATAACGATATGTTAGATTCAATGCAGTCTGTGGCTGATGTAAACTACACTGTCTTTTGTCATTATTTTCAATATTATCTATCCGTCTGTAAAATTAAGACCATATTCGTTCACTGCTCAGAATAGGCCATCTGGCCAGCTAATTTTTATATTCCTAACATTAATATTAAGAAAAATTTACTTTTTAATTTTTTGTAATTTTTTTTCAGACATCTGCGTTCTTCCGCTCAAATTCAAATCAAGCGCTTGGTATCGCAAAACGTCCAATTCCGTACCTCGTGTCAATTTGGGGGACTTGAATTTTTTTTTACTTTCATCCATTTCCCCCCCCCCCCCCCCCCCCCCCCCCCCCAATTGCGTCTCTTTAGCCTTTCCAGTCATATTTTTTTCCTTTTTGATCCTCCGTTCCCCTCCGGTCTAGCAAGTCAAATTTATGGAGGGTGATGACCCGCGGTCTAGGCGATCATGTACATCAGCAGCCTACGCATTATGTTTTTATCCTTAAATGTTATCCTTGGAGGAATTTTACCGTTGTATCTCTGTCAATTTCACTACACATCTCCCCACCTGAAAACATGCCTATGGCAAGTTCCAAAACCAGCGATACACATAGGTAAAATTACTCCTCACGTCTGCCATTACTCTAATTTTGATCACAGGGGTGCCGACTGAGGAAATCTGCACCGACATTCAATTTGCCTGGGATATATTGGATACTAAACTGATAAGGTTGAAGCAATAAAGACCACCTCAGCAATCTTGCGTTTTCATGCTTAGCCTGAGACAAGAACACGAGAGGCTGATGATCCGTCTCCACCACAAATGTCCTACCATACAGATAGATTTGAAACTTCTTTATTGCCCAGATTAATGCTAAACATTCTTTTTCGCTTGTGGAGTATCCTTGTTCCGCCTTATTCAATTTGCGGCTTGCATAAGCGACTGGTTTAAGTTCCCCATCAGGTGAAGATGATCTTTGCAACAAAGCCCCTCCTAGTCCCACATTACTTGCATCGGTTCTTAAGACAAAGTCCTGTGTCAAATCAGGCAGTTTGAGAATAGGCTTGCTAGTGAGTTTTTTTCCTTTAACTCTTGGAACGCTAATTCACATTGTGCAGTCCAAATAATTTTATCTGGAAGTCCCTTGCGAGTCAGATCAGTCAGAGGAGCACAAATGGCGTTAAAATTTTTGATGTATTTCTGATAAAATCCGCATAACGACACGAATGATCGCACGTCCTTTTTGGTTTGCGGCCTAGGTGCTCTCTGCAGTTTTTCCAAGTTCTTAGGATCAGGGGTCATATTACCCTGATATACAGTGTGCCCCAAGAATTCCAACTCTTTGCATCCAATACAACATTTTGTTGGCCTAGCAGTTAAGTTCGCCTCCCGAAGTCTATCAAACAACATCTCCAGAGCTTCAATGTGTTCTTCAAATGTCTCTGTGGCGACGATAATATCATCCATGAAATTCGTGATACATGGGTTATTCAGGGGGTCCAACAATTTTCGCATCATCCTTGAAAACACACTCGGAGCATTTTTCAGTCCGAATGGTAGCATATTGAATTCATAATGTCCATCCGAAGTGCTAAAAGCCAAATAAGGTCTCACTTCAGGCTTCACTGGGATCTGGTAATAGCCTTTACTAAGATCCACTTTTGAAAAGTATTTTGCCTTGTTCAGTCTGGCAAATAGCTGTTTTGTGTCTGGTAATGGATCCACTTGTCCTTCTGTGACAGCATTCAGTTTCCTGTAATCTATGCACAGTCTGTGTTCCCCAGACGGTTTTCCTCAACAAAACGACACTAGAACTAAAAGATGATTCACTGTGCGAAATAATCCCCTCCTTCAATAAATAATCTATTTCTTCCTTTAATGCCTTCTCCTTCGCGAACGGAATAGAATAGGCTCTCATACAGATTGGGTTTGAGTCTACCAGTTTCATGTCATACTGTAGCAAATTTGTATGGCCTGGTTTATCTGTTAATACATCTGTATGTTCCTCCAGAACTTGTTGAACTCTCTCCCTCTGGTTTTTAGTCAGGTGCTTACTGACTTTTACCTGTGCTGCTGTTTCACAAGGATGTAATGGGTATTCATGTGAGGTGAGTGGTTCTTTTTGCATCTGGGTTGCAATAGCCAAGGTCAATAAGGGGGTGCTTTCCTGGAGTGGTCTGTCCAGATACTTCTTTAACAGGTTTACATGATAAACTTTTTCCTTCCCCTTTTTGTCAATTTTATAGTTTGTTCTAGACACCTTCTCTAGAACCGTATATGGACCTTGCCAACCAATTTGTAATTTATTCTGGCTTCCCGGTAGTAGAAGCAGCACCTTCTCTCCGACTGCCAGTTCCCTGTCCTTTGCCTTCCTATTAAAATATGCTGCATGTTTCTTCCTGGCTTGTTTCAAATTATCATTTGCCAGTTTCCATCCAGCTTTCAAACGAGTGGTCAGTTCGTTCACATATTGATACGATGAGGTAACAGTCTCTTCCGCCTTCTCATCTGTCCAGGTCCTTAATAAAGTTACATCTGGATCTTTAATTTATCATACTTATTTTTCATGGAACTCATCTGGTCCCGTCCATTAGAAGCTTTATAATGAGGACTTTTCTTCCTAGAATCATCACTCACAAATCGACCACTACCAATTTTTCTCTGGGGTTTGTCTCCCCACTTAAGATTGTTTATGAGAGATCTTCGCTCTCTTGTCTGTTCCTCCAGTTTATATAAGTCTGACCGAGGGATTGTCATCCTATCCTGGGTTAAATTTCTTCTTTGTACTCTTCGCATAGCGGCCATGTTAATCCATTCAAGTGAAGACTGGGTGTGAAAAGGGGGCTCCCATTCCACTTTGTCTACCCGTGTATAATTAGTTTTCCTTTCAGGCCTAAAGTTGCCCCGTGGCGGTTCTAGGTCCTGCACATATTTTCCCTTTGTGGGTGTTCCCTCATGAAATACGCCACATGCTTCTACAAAGTTTTCAACATCGACATTTACGTCGGGCCAATAGTATTTTAGAGCAATCTTTTGGCAGATGGTACCGACTTTCTCATGGTCACCATCTTTTCCAACATGTAAGCTCCTTATCAAATTTGCCCTATATCTCTTGGGAAGAACTAACTGTCCGTGACCAGTGGATCTAGTTCCTGTCTTCCTGTATAATAATCTATTCTTCATGAAATATTCCCCCTTGCTCGGAGGTGTGTGGCATTTGGGCAATTTTTTAAAACAGGGCTTGAGTGTCCTATCCTCAGCCTGCGCCTTCCTCATCTCCTCTGGATGAGCGTTTATAGGTTCACCTTCTTCCTCCTTCTTCTGTGACCTGGTCTGCACTGTCGCCATGATCACAGGTTTCTCGGGATTCCCCAAGAAGACGTATCTACACCCCAATATCAGAGGGTAGATTGGTTCATCTATCACTGCTGTTCTGATTTCTCCTTCCACATAGCGAGTTTTCACCGTTATCCTTGCGATGGGAAGTGTCATGAGTGGTATGTCCTTAGTCGCCCCTTGTATTTCCACTGTTTCTGTGGTATACTGACTTGGGTCCACTAGGCTAGACTTCACAACTGAATCATAATCCAAACCTGTATCATAAAGGCACCTTATGGTGACCCCATTACAAATAACATCCTCACAAACTGGGGGGTGATAAGGTTCCTGTTGTCCCTTAGGATTAACCTTTAATCTTTGCGTCCCCGACTTCATTGCAGCAATGTTTGAAGGTTTCCTTCTACAAAATTCGGTGTTATGGTTATCCTTCTTGCACCATTTACACCATCTTTTTCCTTGGTTCAACGGTTTTCTTTCATTGAACTTTTGGTCATTGAACTGTGAGTTTCTGTCGCGATAGTCATTTCTTGGCCGCTCAAAATTTGTCCTACCTTTATTTCCCTGCTCTCTATTATCAAATTTATTAAATTGCTGTGGAGCTTTAAAATTGTCTATGTGCTTCTTCTTAGCACCACTTACCTCTGCCTGGGCTGCCTGATACCTCTCAGCAACATTTAAAATTTCCCCCAACTTCTCTGCACCTTGTTCCATGAGAAATTTTCTCATGTCTGGAGCCATGGACTCTCTCAATTGCTCAATCATGATCATTTCTTTAAGATCTTGGGTCTTCCCCAGAGCCGTCCATTTCTCCAAATAGGTTTCTAGTCTGGCCGAGAATTGGTGGTATGTCTCCCCAGACAACAGTTTGGCATTTCTAAATCTCTTACGATAAAATTCACCATTCTTCTCGTACCTTAATAACAAAGCCTGCTTTAACATGTCATAATTGTCTTGGTCTTCCCTGTTCATTTTGGCAAATACTTCATAAGAAGCACCCCTCAATCCCTGTGATAGCTTTAAACTCCACCTCTCTCTCTCTAACCCATATGTAGTAGCTAATAACTCAAAACGTCCCAGGTACCCCTCTATGTCATCGTCTTTCTCAACAAAATGGTCTAAATGAAACCCCATAGCTGAGTTTGAGGCTCCCATACTGGGCGTAGCATCTGAGGCAAAAGGGCTGGCACCATTTTCAGGGGCCGGGCCTTGTAATTCCAGCTCCCTTAGTCGTAATTCGTGCTCCCTCTGCAACCTTCTATCTTCAGCCTCCCTTTCGGCAGTCAACCTTTTTTCCTCTGCCTCCCTTTCGGCCTTTTTATCTTCTGCCTCCCTTTGCTGTCGTTTTTCTTCTGCCTCCCTTTGCTGTCGTTTTTCTTCTGCCTCCCTTTGCTGTCGTTTTTCTTCTGCCTCAATCTGCAGCCTCTTAATTTCTCTATCAGCCTCAATTTGTAACCTCTTCTCTTCAGCTACCTTTCTATCTTCCCTTTCAATATATTTATCACATTCAGTCGTTACGTATTGAATTAAAATTTGACCATCCATCCCCATCTCCTTCGCAGTGAGCACAGCAGCTGATCTAAACTTTGCTAGCTCAGCCATACTTTTCAGACAATATAATAATATACAAGCTAAGTACTTCTTATGACTATAATCTAACTAATTCTAACTAACCAGTTAACTAATTAATTATTACTGGCTGTGAAGATTCACCAACTTTTATCTGCAGGGACACTTTTACTTTTAAAGGAAATTTTACAATTTATTTCCCTACTTTTATTTCTCCCACCAGGAGATCTTAATATTACTGTTGGGCTAATTATCCCTGGACAAGACCCCAATATATGTAGTGGTATTGATGGTATTGTATGATGATGATGGTACTACATGTAAATTGTATGAGGCCAGCTGTGAAGGCTCCTGAGATAAAATGTAATTGAGAATTGTCAGAAGGCCTTTCTTGCTACCACTACGACCTCACACTTAATTTTTTTTTTTTTTTTTTTTTAATGAATGTAGCTGCGTAAAGTGTCTAGGGTTATGATGTGTACTGTGGTGTGATAGTTATAAATATACCCATAGATATTTAACAAGACTAATAAGATTAACAAGTGTTAAAATACACTGAACTAACTCACGTGTGTAAAGTTTTTGATATAATTATATTACATTTATTTGTTCTGGATCAAGTTTTATTTTGACCAGAACTTGTTTTAAAAGAAGGATTTAAAATTTATAAAAATTATGCATGGAATGTTACATAATAAATGCAAAAGTGAACATATTTAAGTACTAGAATAGTTAGTTTTATTAAAATGTTCTGGTAGTCAGCTACTAGGGAGGATATTTATTGTCTGTGCTGTTGGGGTGGTCTCATCACACCTGTCTATATTGACTACATAGTGTCCAGAAAATGGTGGGAATTTTTTATGGGGTATCTGCAACTTAATGGGGTTGGTGAATATCCAGCAGACCAGAGGCTCACTCATCTGGTATTTGTAGCTCTGGTGCTGAAATCAGGTGGTCCCACCTCTCCGTGCTGGCGGGCAATAATGGTGGTCTCTGTCACAAGGACTGCACAGATACACTTGTGTAAATCACCACCCGAGTAGATACTGCTTCGTTGACGACAGAAACTCGCAGCTCTGCAATCAAAGTATGGGCCATGTGTCAAAATCTATTCTCTACCCACGTCTGGACACCACACTGACACAACAACAACCACATTATACAGACAGGTCAGATCTCTCTGACCAAACAGCACAGTTACCATGGTGGGTTTACATCCGATAGATCCTCCCAGACTATAGATTCTGAAAAATAATTATTAGTTTTCTACCCTAAAAGAGGATAGGTAATATGTTTCCTTATTCTCAACTCTTGATCGGTCTTGCATAATCCTTGCTGGTGTTTAGGTACATTGTTAGTCCCTAGACCCTGACTTGGGCGGGGGGTCTAGAGCAAAATCCCTACTTGTTTGTAAGGCTAGATTATGATATGGCAGTATCAAATCACTCGAACATGAAACAATATTCAAAATATATAAAGAAATAATTTCAATCTTACCAGATTATGAATAATTAACACAGAAGTGCTAGCAAAACTCAGCTGAGCTGCTGGCTATAGGATGGCGTCCCTAAATTTAACTCACTGTCTTTCATATGGGAAAACACCACACTTTAAAATCTGTGTCTAACACTGAACAATTATTGAAGAATGACCCCAAATGCGCTCTGAGCGCTAATAATATGATTGTCTGTGGCCAATCACTGCCGAGGTTTATTTTTAATTTCAAATTTCCTCACTAAAGTCATTTCAGTCAAGCTTCAGTCACGTATGGATGGTTATCTGTTAGTCTGTCCGTCTCTACTTGTGTTTCTACAAAATTGTGCTCGATTTTTTGACCCAACCGTTCTCTCCCCTTCAAATTTTTGTTGTAAAAAGTTATATTTAGACACAGCTTCCACCAATGTCCCTTCACTTCTATGCTAAGTAAATTTGAACACCTGCGTCCCCAAGGTCGTGTTTTTTGTGTGCAAATAACGATATGTTAGATTCAATGCAGTCTGTGGCTGATGTAAACTACACTGTCTTTTGTCATTATTTTCAATATTATCTATCCGTCTGTAAAATTAAGACCATATTCGTTCACTGCTCAGAATAGGCCATCTGGCCAGCTAATTTTTATATTCCTAACATTAATATTAAGAAAAAAATTTACTTTTTAATTTTTTGTAATTTTTTTCAGACATCTGCGTTCTTCCGCTCAAATTCAAATCAAGCGCTTGGTATCGCAAAACGTCCAATTCCGTACCTCGTGTCAATTTGGGGAACTTGAATTTTTTTTTACTTTCATCCATCCCCCCCCCCCCCCCCCCCCCCCCCAATTGCGTCTCTTTAGCCTTTCCAGTCATATTTTTTTCCTTTTTGATCCTCCGTTCCCCTCCGGTCTAGCAAGTCAAATTTATGGAGGGTGATGACCCGCGGTCTAGGCGATCATGTACATCAGCAGCCTACGCATTATGTTTTTATCCTTAAATGTTATCCTTGGGAGGAATTTCACCGTTGTATCTCTGTCAATTTCACTACAACTACATCCACTGTCATTTCTCATAATAAATCTATTATCTTAGTCTTTTCTCACACTAGGGTCTTGTCCTATACTTGGGCATAACTCTAACTTAAATCCAACTCGTGACAATCAGTTCCTCTACTAGCTGCCGTTGCCTTCCATAACTCAAGAGAGCAGAGTCAGGTACCAGGTAGACTGGTGCGTGATGCCACGACGTTTGGAGCCCGGAACCTTTGCCGCCAGAGGCCATCGCTCTAACCACTCTGCCAATCAACAAGTCCTTAACTCAGGGTGGGGGGGGGGGTTTCCAAGACCTAGACAGCTGATCATCTTTACGGGATTCCAAGACCTGGACAGGTGGTCATCTTTAGGGGATTCCAGGACCTGGAGAGGTAATCATCTTTGGGGGATTCCAAGATTTAGGTACACAGGTGATCTTATTTGGGGATTACAAGACCTACTTAGACGGGTGATCATCCCTGAAGGATTCCAAAACCTGGACAAGTGATCATCTTTTGGGGACCCTAAGACCAGGTGATTATACTTGTGGGACTCCAAGACCTAAACAGGTGATCATCTTTAAGGGTATTCCAAGACCTAGACATGTGATCATCTTTTGGGGCCTACAAGACCTAGACAAGTCATCTTCTTTAGGGGATTCATAGACAGGTGATCGTATTTAGGGGATTCCATGACCTAGACAGGTGGTCGTCTTTAGGGGATTCCATGACCTAGACAGGTGATCGTCTTTAGGGGGTTCCAAGATCTAGACAGGTGATCATCTTTAGGGGAATCTAAGAACTAGTTAGACAGGTGATCATCTTTAGGGGGTTCCAAGACCTAGGCAGGTGATCATCTTTAGGGGAATCTAAGAACTAGTTGGACAGGTTTTGAATTACCCCACCTAAATATATGAAGCTTTTGAAACGATTGGCGGGCATTCGAAAAGAGGAACAACCAAATCCCTGATTGTGCGCCGCCTAAAATTGTGACAAACAAGGCGGGGGACGAAAACTTGCAATATAATTTGACTTGTTTTTGCAAGTCTAGTTCAGTGAGAATCGCTTGCCAAGAATACAACCAGACTCCCAGAGTAAGAATCAGAATTCCATTTTAACAGACCAAACTCTGTTGGAGCATTTTGAAGGACTTATACAGCCCAGGAAAACTCTATCATTTTAATAAGGAAAACCGGGATCTGAGGAAACTGAAAACACGGAGTCATGGTGGGAATTTATTGTTAAAGTAACGACCCCCAAGAACACGGGGAAAAAAGGCATCTGCTAGTGCCTTAACCTACTTCTCTGAGCAAACAGTCTGTGGGCAAGATTCTCGTAAGTTGTACATTTTACATTCTATATTTTTTTATTACTAACATGTGAACCAATATGTGTATATTGCCATGTGAATATTAATATGTGAAAGGTGCTAGTGGATGTCCGTCATTTGAGGCTGGCAACCTCATCATATAGAATGATGATTTCATGAACTATCACTGCAAGGGCTGGTGACTGCGTTATTGCTAGTTTCTTAAAGAGAACTAAAACCATAGGTAGTCCCAAGTTCCATATGGAGCAGGGAAGGAAAGATGAACGAAATGATGTTTATTTTAATTATAATATCTACATTTACAAACCAGTATAAATGTCTTTGTAAACATATTCACTTTAAAATTAATTAAAGTTTTCAAGCTTTTCAACCAGTGTAGATGTAACTGAAAACATATTCAATTTATATTGTGAACATTTTTCAACCAGTGTAGAGGTAAATGTAAACTTATTCTACCTATTCAATTACCCCTTTCACTTGAATGTAAAGTAAATATAAAGCTATTCAATTTAAACTTACAGAAAATTTTCTCTCGAGGGATTAAGCTTAAATCTCATCGAGGGTAAATTATGAGGTAGATGGAATAGTGGAATAGAAAGAAGGGGACATACGAGGGTGTTCAGAAAGTAATGCACCACATCGTTTTTCTCAGCTAATAATGAAGATAGAAGCATAACATTTTACACACTTTAAATATGGCATGTGCCAATTGTGTGTACCAAATTGCACCGCAACCGGCCAAATAATACGGCTGCCCTAAACCGTTGAAATGGAGCGTGTTAGCAACTTGCGTTATAAGCAGCGAATTGTGATAGAATTTCTCGTTGAAGAGAAGGAAACTTGTGAACATTCACAAGCGTCTATGTGATGTGTATGGAAGTTTTGCAGTCAACAGGAGTACAGTCAGTCGCTGGGTTCAGAGAATCAAAGAATCAGGAAGTGGAGATACGGAGCTGCTTGATCGGCCGCGCTGTGGACGTCCTGCTACAGCCCCCAACGCAGAAATGTTGAAATGCGCTGAGGGCATTATTCTTACTGATAGGCGGAATCACTGCTCAACAATTGGCCTACAGCTGTCAGTCAGCATTGGTAGTGCAAATGCAGTTATAAAAACTCTCGGATTTTCTAAGGTTTGCGCAAGATGGGTTCCTCGAAGTCTCACAAATGACCACCGATTGCAAAGGAAAGCAATTTCTTCTGAATTGTTGGAGCGTTTAAATGCTGATGGAGAGAACTTTTTGGCTAAGATCGTTACAGGTGACGAAACCTGGGCACATCATTTTGAACCTGAGACAAAAAGACAGTCAATGGAGTGGCATCATCCGCAATCACCACGAAGAAAGAAATTCAAGACAATTCCTTCAGCTGGAAAGGTCATGATCACTGTCTTTTGGGACATTGAAGGTGTGATTCTTGTGGATGTTATGCCAAGAGGAGAGACAATCAATTCGCAAGCTTACATTAAGACATTGAAAAAACTCAATCAACGTTTTCGCAAAGTTCGGCCGCACAAGAATCCAGTAGACCTGCTTCTCCTTCACGACAATGCGCGACCTCACACAAGTCTGGCAACACGGGAAGCAATCACCAAATTGGGTTGGACTGTACTACCCATCCACCCTATAGTCCCGATTTGGCTCTCTCTGATTTTCATCTATTAGGTCCACTTAAAGATGCACTCCGTGGGACAAGGTTTGAAGATGATGAAGGGGTGATTCATGCAGCAAAGAAATGGCTACATGATCAAGACAAAATCTGGTACGGGCTAGGAATACATGCACTTGTTTCGCGCTGGCATAAAGCCGTACAAGTTGATGGGGATTATGTTGAATAATACCGATGTTTACATGACATATCCATGTATATTGTGTATAAATTTCATGCTTTTTGAATAAACAGCTCCTGAGAAAAACGATGTGGTGCATTACTTTCTGAACGCCCCTCGTATAACTACGTGTTGGGAAATTCAATACTCAGAAGGTATTTGTTTCTATTCTTTTACCATACTAGTTGGTGGTACCAGCTGAGGGTACTATCTCTGGAACAAGAAGGGTACAAGTGGCATAAAGTCGAAGCTATACACCATCATCAGACGGGGCTTGAAGACGAGGGACCAGCTTCGTAGACATTCCCTGACACTTCTGGGAACGTGCTGCGCCCTACAACCTTGACCAGCGACGAGCGTGATCAGCAACCCAGTCAACCAAGAACCAAAGCATCAGAAGGAGCAGAAATGTCCCTGACAGCTAAATAACACATAAAAGTTGTCAAGTGACCTCCTTTACAAACTTCCATTACATCACATAGTGATGATAATTTTCTGATAAATAATTATTCATTTTTTAAAACCTTGTTAAAACCTAAGTGATTATTAAATCTGTTATTTGTAAATATACAAATTTAACGTCGATTTACTCATTTTGAATGAGTCAATTTACTAAATACACTATAAACATAGCTATACCAGAATAAGAAGAATTCCACTGAGTAAATCAGGGCAGGGGCTTGAACGAGCGGAAATTAATAATTGCTTAATTCTTCATAAAAAGGCAGCGGATCAGATATAATTTAACAATTGCCCTGCCCTACGCTGCGTTGTTCTTGACTTCTGAAATATCTTATGAACACTCCCTTGAGATAGAAGCATCATTATCCTGCTATCTCAAACTCTGCCAAGAGTAATCGTGTGCGAAGGTAGACACCTTTGAAGATCCATATTAGATACTCTTGAGTTTTGGCCGCTGTTGGACTACTACTGCAAAGCAGGGGAGGCAAATTCGTGACATTCCTTTCTCCGAAGTTCCAAAGGGAGAACTCCTAAGTCCACTTCTAGAGCACCCCTCGATGTTGATCTGATTGCACATGCAATTGTTACCTCGATGTTGATCGGATTGCACCTGCAATTGTTACCTCGATGTTGATCTGATTGCACCTGCAATTGTTACCTCGATGTTGATCTGATTGCACCTGCAATTGTTACCTCGATGTTGATCTGATTGCACCTGCAATTGTTACCTCGATGTTGATCTGATTGCACCTGCAATTGTTACCTCGATGTTGATCTGATTGCACCTGCAATTGTTACATAATACTTGGCGCTGAATTCTGTCTAATTTAATCTTGTGACTATGTGCTGCAGTCATATACTGTGCTTCCATAATCAATTTTGCCTCTAATGAAAGATTTATCAAACATGATCATTGTCTTAGTGCTTGCGCCCCACCCATGACCTTTCAAATATCTTAGAATGTTAGTTAGTCCTCTACAAGACTCTTACCAGTCTATCTATGTGTTTGTTCCAGTTCAGTTGTTGGTCAAGTTTCATTCCTAGGTATCGTATGGTTTGGACTGTACTGCTTTGCTGCCCCTGTAAGTTTATGTCAATTATCTTACTGTTAACAATCCTACCTTTATTGAAGATCATTCCTATTGTCTTATTCGCATTTAAGTGAAATCCCCATTTATTTATACACTTTATTTATTTGTTTTTGAAGATTATTATATCATATTGTTAGATTTTCCCCAGATCTCCATATAGCAACATCATCTGCAAACTGTGTCACATTTTTTGTTTTATCTTTAAATTCTTCATTTAAATCGATTGAAGGCCAAGAAGTAGATACTGAGATGTTGTCTGAAGCAAAAACTGAAACCAGGCACATTATATCATCACACAATGTAAACGTTACAAATATAAACGAAATCTTATTGCCCGAGTTGTTGTTTTAAAAATTCGGCGTAGGAAATGTTACCGTCCTTGTTGGCGTCCATAGCTTCCAACTTTTTACGTATTTCCGGTGTTATTTCAATTCCATCACTCTTCAACCCTTCTAGGACTTCTGACTTGGTTGCGTATCCGTTTCCATCGGTATCGAACTGGGCAAACAGTTTCCGTAGAGTATCAGTTCTGTAAAAACAGGTTAGAGAGAGAGAGAGATCTATAGAAAAGTGTCGTCCTTTTTAAAAACAAATTTTTCTTTTTCACTCCTGTTTAAATGAAACAAACGTCAAAATAAAGAGAATTAATTGTCATTTTATGACATAAAAGGTAATGTGACATTAACATGACAGATCAGGGTTTGACCTGGTCCGTTCAACAAATAATATATAGCTGGCAGACATTTTCGCTGTTTCTTGTAACGTCAGTATGTTCAAGGCTCCAACAAGAAAATGTCAGATATCTAGGGAATTGAAAATTCCCAGTAATAAGAAACTTCTCAGACTACAGCTGGGAAAAGGCTATTTCAGAATAGAAGAACCTTACTGTGCAGGATGTCGTCAAGACAATAATATAGAACATTTCTTGTTAAAATGTAAGAGGTATGAACAAATGAGAATACCAATATTAGATTATTTGCAAGCATCAAACTTACCTATAAATATAGAAGAGGTGTTCTAGAACAGACAGACCTAGGGAACTGCATAATATAGTCAAACAATATTTAACACGAACACGTGTTAATATAAAGTGGCTGGGAATGTGAAGGTCTGATGCTGTTCTTACAATGCATATGACTTTTAACAGATGAAAGTCAATTAAATATCTGTTAAAGTCAGTTATATAACTAGAACCACCAGGCCTTTACACCCCTCCACTTTAATATTATTCTTGTTCAGAGTTTCTTTTTGATTTTTTTTCTGCCAGGCTGTCATATTAATTTGTTTTTCATGTGTTGAGAATAGACAGACCTAGGGAACTGCATAATATAGTCAAACAATATTTAACACGAACACATGTTAATATAAAGTGGCTGGGAATGTGAAGGTCTGATGCTGTTCTTACAATGCATGTGACTTTAAACAGATGAAAGTCAATTAAATATCTGTTAGGGTCCGTTATATAACTAGAACCACCAGGCCTTTACACCCCTCCACTTTAATATTATTCTTGTTCAGAGTTTCTTCTTGATTTTGTTCGTTTTATTTAATTTTTTTTTATTTAATGTATAAGCATAATTGTGATTTCGGCTTCCTCAGAAGGGACCCTGATACCATCACAAGAACAGCTATGCTATGGACCCCCGAGGGAAAGCGAAAGAGAGGCCGACCAAAAACAACTTGGCGGAGAACTGTGGAAGCTGAAATGCAAAGAATGAACCACAGTTGGGGCACTGTACGAAGGATGGCCGCCGACCGAGCAAAGTGGAATCAATTTTTTGCTGCCCTACAAGACGCCACCAGGCCTGATGGCCGCTGACTGCTTTGACGGTTGGTGGTTATGGATCAAAGAAGAAGAAGAATAATTGTGATTGTCCCTATTTACAATGATTTGACAAATGTGATGTCACTTTCTCATATCGGCAGTTGTTTATATTATTTAGAATTGAAAACAATATATATCCTAATTATAACCCATCAGAGGTTGAACGGGATATTTTCTTTCATTAATTTAAAAAAAACAAAAAAATGTCATATTGTATTTTATTTTGTTTTTTGAAAAAAGAAAGATAGCGCTTAGTTGTCAAATGGTTTTATTGTTCCTTGTCTTCACAATTGTTTCATTTAAATTCAGTGGATACTAGGGAGGATACACAATTTTAAAACTAGTGAGTCTTTTCAATTAACCCAGTATATTATCTGAGAATAACAAAAACACACGCACGGCCAAGAAACAACAGCAATATGAACTGGCAGCCAAACATGAATGAACAGCCTGTCTCCCTTATATAATTTGCTTTCCTTGTCAAATTTAGCAGCCAGAACAAACTGTCTCCCGTAAATAAATTTGCCCCCCCCCCCCCCCCCGCCCCCCGATACTAGGAAAGACTATGAAACAAAAACCCCGGCACAAAGACATCAAGAGAGATTGAAAGCACAATGGCTGGGACTGAGGTTAAACCAGAGACATTTTCCGTCCCGGACAATCATGTAGTTAAACCGGACAATCATGTAGTTAAACCGGACAATCATGTAGTTAAATAGCTGGACAACAAAACCTGCACAGAAATTCATTTCATTCATGTTAGTCATGGGCGGAGCGAGCGTTAGATATTTCGGGCACTTCTGAGGGCCCACACCAGTTCAGGGACTGGCGTTTACCTATCCTCCTGCTCTATCCTAATGGGGAATAGATAACACTGACAAACAACATTTTTCTTTCTTATATAAGAATAAGTGTTCTTAGGTCAGTTTCTTGCGCTGATTTCAAATTTGAAATCCGCTTATCTCTATCACATCGGGTTCTTAAGATATTTGTGAATAAATAAATTTTTGGGAAACCGTTATTTGCTCCGTTTCATTTTTACTATATAACTTATTAAAAATTAATAAAATGCAAAATAATTCTACTTTTTATACTGCTAAAAGATGCATGACCTATGTTACGCTATTTTTCAAATAGTTACTGTATTTTGAAATAATTCTGAGCGAAATATGGCTTCTAGAAGTTGTAGAAATTTGGCTGATCTGTTCTGTTACGTGTGTGGATATTTTACCGATCGTGTTCACCAGAAAAACTTTACACCATTACTAAAGAAAGCATATGAACTTTTTTTCGATTCGAAAGTTGATGATGCAAATAAATCTTGGAAGCCAAATGCAGTTTGTTCGACTTGTGCAAATACATTGGCAGGTTGGTTACGAAAATCGCAGAAGTATAAGTCGATCGATGCCTTTTGGAGTGTCAGTAATATGGCGTGAACCGACAAATCACGCTACTGATTGTTACTTCTGCTTGACAAATATCCATGGTTTCACTTTTAAAACTAGAAAGTCTGTGGTTTATCCAAATATTGAATCGGTTTCATGATTCAATCACGTGTCCGATCCCAGTTCCACCAGAACAATATCCGTTGGACGTGAATGAACCATCAGAAAGTGATAGTTTACCTGCTTTAGAAACTAATTCTGACTCAGATTATATACCGGTGAATGATGGTGTTCACCTAATTAACCATTCAGAACTTTCATATCTAATACGTGATCTCGCTCTTACCAAAGGACAAGCGGAATTACTCAGTTCGTGACTCAAAGAATGGAATCTTTTAGCGCCCAATACTCCGATATCTAAATTTCGTCATAGACACAGAGAACTTGTTCAATACTGAGAGATGGATGATGACATTTGCTATTGCAAAGATGTAAACGGTCTAATGGTGCACCTCGGTCATGAGCACATAGTCAACGAATGGCGACTTTTCATCGACTCTTCCAAGACTAGTCTAAAAGCCGTGTTATTGCATAACGGAAATTTATTTTCATCAATTCCAGTCGCCTACTCTGTTCATATGAAAGAAACTTATGACAATATGGCTATACTTTTGGCAAAAATAAAGTACAATGACTACCAATGGCGGATTAGTGGAGACATAAAGGTCATTGCAATTCTCACGGGCATGCAGACTGGGTATACTAAATTTTGTTGCTTCCTATGTGAATGGGACAGCCACAACAGACAGGAACATTATGCAAGAAAGGTGTGGCCTATCAGGGATCGTATGCAGCTCGGGCATAAAAATGTAATACACGAGCCATTAGTTAACAAAGACAGCATCATTTTACCACCGTTACATATAAAGTTGGGGCTCATGAAGAATTTCGTAAAAGCGTTAGATAAAACGAGCAAAGCTTTCACTTATCTTCGAGAAAAGTTTCCGCAAGTTAGCGATGCAAAGATAAAGGAAGGTATCTTTGTAGGACCTCATATTAGGAAAGTTATTGCAGACAAACAATTCGAGAACTTGTTACATGGTAGTGAACTTCGCGCATGGATGGCATTCAAATCGATCGCCGATAACTTTCTGGGAAATCACACATCTGTCGACTATGTGCATATTGTTAAGCAGTGCATAGATGCATACAGAATTATGGGCTGTAACATGTCCCTCAAAATCCATTTGCTCGATTCGCATCTTGACTTTTTCCCTGACAACCTTGGCGAAGTCAGCGATGAAAATGGAGAACAATTCCATCAAGATATCGCCGTAGTGGAGTCACATTATCAAGGACGGTGGAGTGTGACCATGCTTGCCGATTATTGTTGGATGCTTCATCGCGATATACCACATGCCATTCACCGACGAAAGTCGACTGCAAAGAAATTCAAGCCTACATAACTGTTATACTTCTTGTACGAATGATGTTGTAATACTGTACCGGTATGCGTTGTTAAAAAACTTCAATTGCGTATTTCTAGAGATCCCGACCTGATAGAGAAAAACGGTTTGCAGATTTTAAAACAGCGCATTAAAATTGACCAGAAAAACATAGAAATGTTAGAGAAAGAAAAAAACAATTTTTTTTTTGTTAGCCAGTGTAATCAAAGGCCCATCAATTTTTAAAGATAGGTCAGAAGATATTTATGGTCCCGTCTGAGCAGAGGTGATAGTGGTAAATATGTGAGAATAAAGGTGTAAGAAATAGATTTTCACGAGGACTAGGTGTAAGAGGAAGAGTCAGGTCTCTGGACGTTTTTTTTTGTTAGCCAGTGTAATCAAAGGCCCATGATCCTTTCTGCCCCGGAGGCCCCAGTCTCTGTCAGTCGGCACATTATTTCAGTCATTGCCTATGTCGTAAATTTTTAATGATAGGACAGAAGATATTTATGGTCCCGTCTGAGCAGAGGTGATAGTGGTAAAATTTTTGAGAATAAAGGTGTAAGAAATAGATTTTCACGAGGAAATAGTGTAAGAGGAAGATCAGTCTCTGGAGTGAGTAGTTTCTCTAGTCCAGCCTATCAATACGACTATATTTTAATCTCAGACGACCTTTCTATCCCTATATGAAATATAAGTTACACTACCCACGCCCACACAATTATGTGACAACAATACGCACAAACGTGAAAAAAAACTATGGATAATTGGGTATGGGTCTGACCGACACACTAAGTTAAGTTTTGTTTAGTTTATTATCACTTAAACTTTACAACATCAAACATATATATCAAATAAAATTTGAGATATTTGGAACTAATCATGTTTTTTATTGCCTCTTAAGTAAGGGTTGATGACAACATACCATGTAAATCCAAAATTGATTAGGAGCGCAACAATGGAATGACCCTAGAGACATAGGAAAATAACCCAATAAGTGCCCTCCCCCCTGTTGAGAAAATATCCCAAAAGAAGTTAATAACCCAAAGGTCAAAGATTAACACCTAGGGTATAGAAAATAAACAGTAAAGAAAAGAACAAAGTTCCTACTTAAGCTATCCAGTAAAACACTCAGGTTAGCGAAATAAAATAAAAAAAAGTGAGTACAATGATTGTAACAAAGGAAAATATTATCTCTCTCTCTCTCTCTCTCTCTCTCTCTCTCTCTCTCTGTCACTCACTCTGTCATCTGTGGCCACAAACAATCTTGCTTACCTAATAACTGGTGTAGGTATCCCTTGAAAAATTACAATAGTATGTACTTATAGTGTCAGGTGGGTTGCCCAAATCTGGCCCCAGATCAGCTTTGGTGTCAAATAATAATTTCCAGGTGGTCGCCAAAGTTGGTGGGTTAATTTTTCCTGGATGAGCCCTGTATCACCGCATATAGTTATTGAAGCAAAACGTTCTCGGGGCGTTCACAGTTATAACAAAAGAGAAAAATAGTTCCTGTATTGTCTAGCCTCTGGGTGCTAATACAACTGTTACGTTATAAAGAAAAAACTGATGATGACAAATCCTATCGGCTTTTCTCTGGGGTGAGTGCCGATTATGAAAATGCGAAATCTCCTGGATACAATCCACTTGGGAAAACGACTGTCAGAAGTCGGGGAAAATGTTATGTATATTGCCAAAGCGGGCTGATAAAATTGAATGGAAAAATCTGGGTATTTTGTAAGTCACGTTACTCAAATTTACAGTTAAAAAATGTTAGTGTCTCGCTCTGGCAATGCCTGTTCACACCGGTACGGGGACGAACGCCAAGGAAAACGAAAACTATTATTCCTCCAGTAACTGAGGAAAAGACCACAATAGAAAACCACTGGCCGCTGGGTTTTGATCAAGCACTGTTGTGGCGATATTCTAAATACAATATCTAAATTAGACTATAACAGGATAGTGCAGAAAGTCAAAAATAAGATAGAACTAAAAAAGTTGGTAGAGAATTGTTTTCTTCACCCCGCCCCAGCGTATTAGTTTGATAAGGAATAAAAGGTACTCAATGTTCGTGAGTGACCTTGAGATTAAACGTAACACTTCTTCCAAGTTCAAACAAATATTTGCCTAGAAGACAGAGTTATAGAAAAGGGGGAGAGAAGGATAGATGCCACAATGCTAACGCGTCTTGCGTTGATTTCAAAACAAAAGCCTATAGAAACAAGACTTGCCTTGAGCGATTTTCAAAATACGATGTAAAAGTTAGAACATGTAGACGATTGGGTCACGAAAACAGGCTTAGCTCTTATTGCGAATGACGTAATTCTCACGTACTACGAGAGACTCTCGTAATTAGCTTGAAATTAGTGCAAAAAGACATGAATAGGTTGAATATTATAGAAAAAATATGGAATTCCTTATTAATAGGTTTAGAATCACAAAAGTTAGCTAGTTTAAGAGCTTATCTTTTCCTGATAAATAATATGCTTTCAAATAAAAGGACGGACAGATAACTCGGAAGTTATTGACAAAAGACTGATTTGTTCAGTGGCAGACTAGCAGACAGATGTTAGTTTTGTATTCACTACGGTTACATTTTGACGCGTCCTTGAGAAAACGCAGCAAAAGGGTCATGTGTTCTGTAGGAAAAGGGGTAGACACGGGGTAGAAATTATGGGATAGCGCAAACTGAATGTTGTTTTTTTTAGTGTTAGACCAAAACCAAGTCCATTCTTGGGGAAAGCCAATTTCTTACAGACCGACCGACAGAAATACACTACACATTGGACCAAATTTGGACCTTAGAGTAAAATTTTACATTTAAAAAGCTTGGCTTTCCTATTTGATTGGTCAACACAGTTAAGATTATTAGAAAATTGGACGGCTCGTTGCCATTTTGTCCAAGACTGTCCATAGAAGCAGATCGTTGATGCCGTGAAGTGTGACGTCCACTGAATATAAATAAATAATATAAGTAATACGGACGCCATAGTCCAGCCAGCAGCTCATCTGAGTTTGTGCCATTTCAACGTACCTGTGTGTTTTCATTTTGAATTGTGGTAAGGCAGACATTATTAACCTTTTTATTTAACAATTCTGAGTGAGTGATACTGCCATATAATGAAAAATGATTACGACAAGTGAGTACTTATTCTAGGTCCCCAGCCAACTGTTACAGGACCTAGAGAATGAATTAAAATATGATAAACTATCAGAAATGTAGAATACAGATGTTCTTTTCAGGTGGTCAGGTGGAAACATATTACCCACCTTATTATATGGAAAAAAGAGATTAATGATAATATTTCAGATGCAGTGCAGCCCTTAGAGGAGAGGAATGTGAAACTAGTGCTACTTGATTACAGCATTGAATGAGATGTGCTGGGTCGGTCAGAGAGATCTGACCCTGTCTTTTATTTCAATGTATTAATGCTTGTAAACATGGTGGATTAGGTATTATGTTAAGACCTAGCCTAATTTTGTGGTTTCAGAGTTTCTTTGTCTGGCACTGTGCTAGTGCCAGATATTCTGAAGAGTACAAAACTGTATGAAACGAGATGCCTACCATACTACCTCAGAGCATGTGAGGAGTGGGCCTAAGGAACAACTATCTTCAATCGTCACAGGCCAGATAAGTATTAAGGAATTGGCCTGCTGAGATTCATCAACGAATATAATGTAATATAAACTCCATTGTGTATTAATAAACTTTTCCACCATTAATCCTGTTTAAAGAGCAAATGAACACTGTTAACTAAAGACTGGGTATGATGCAAATACCCCGACCCGACATCCAGCACTAGTTCATAAAGACTTTAGTTTTAGTACCAATATTAGCAAATTTAAATTATGTATATGTACAAGTCTTTCATGTGTTTACTTGATTATATGTAATTCTATTGAAATTGATTCATATTGATTTAAAAGTCCTGACCAGAAGAAAAACTAGGTTCAGGACAAAATAAATTTGAAAAAAATTGTAATTACTAAATTTAAAACACAGTGTTAATTGACTTGATTATAGAGATTAATATTAGTGTTTGTGTGTGTGTGTTTGTGTATTTAATTACCAGCACACCACATTTTCATTACCCTAGACATTAGACGTAGCTATCAGACATACTAGTCAAGAATAACTCTGATTGAGGTCGTAGGTGGTAGTAGCAAAGTTCTCTGTAACTCACCAAAACTGTTATCCTCAGGGACCTTCACAGCTGCCCTCATTCAGTACATTAAGAAAACATAACAACAACACTTTATAACATCAAAACCCACCACAACTGTATTAGGAAGAAAACAAAACATTTCTAAAATGACAAATCCTAGGCTATCAAGCGTAAGGTATGATCTCTTATCCTCTCCGTCCCCTAATTAAATTAAAAGGCACACGGTATCTTAAGCCTGTACTATCGCGCGTCGCTTTAACGAGTACGGGTCTGGTAAAAGCATGCCGCCTTTCCCCCTCCGACCCGGTAAAACACTCAGCGCACAATGTCAGTTACGGTATAATTTTAATTATGACTACGCGCCCTTAACAAATATCGCCTGTCATTACTAGCTAGTTGATTGACGGCGTCTATCGTTTTTTACACATGATATTAAATGCTAGTCACTATAAAATTACACACAATGAAAATATAATGCGCATTCTACTCTGTCACTTTATCCGTCACTCCTAGCATTATTTAGTCAGCTAAACCGTATCTTCTGGTGAAAAAAACTGGTTGATGGATTTTTCATTACTGAACCACTGGTAAAAAAATGTCTACGCTTTTACTATTTCGCTAGTCTTAGCGCTAGGGACTCACAGTGAATAAAAAGGTAAACCTAACACATTTTAACACTTAAGCACAACTTATATTATTACCAGAAAACTAGACTAATCCCCACGAAGGCTATTAACACATTATTTCACATAAGTTCTAGCGTATGCGTTCAGACTATCCAAAATTTCCTGAGAGACTTGATAACCGACTAGAAGAGGAGGCAGTATATATATACTGATTTAGGGGTAATATCTCTAAAAGATGTGAAAATTCACACCTTGGACGTATCAGGGAAATTCAACGAGCTTGGCTTCCGAGATAAATGATTCTACGGTTCGCTCACTCGCGATGCCGAAACGACATCAGAAGGCATCCCATGCTAACGGGCCTTCTTAGGTTATCCCCCCTGGCGTAGATCAAATACTTAAGTCCCCTGAAAATGTTGGACATCTAAGGTAATCGGGACTAATTATTATCGCCCTTGAATTGATCAAACAAACAAACCGTTATATTTCTACTCGCGTCTGTCTAATTGCCGATAATTGGCAAATCAGCTCGCGTGAGAAACTCAGGTAAATGAACGTGATTCGCTCCCCTGGTAAGACTGCCGGGTGCGAAAATTGGTAAACACTCATCAGCGCATGTAAACAGGAAAGATAGGCGTGGCTTTAAAATATGAGTCAGACAGACAGCGAAGTTCGTGGTTTTTGCGTAGCAAAATTAGAACACTAAATGGGGAAGCGAAGGTGTTCGGATTTCTGAGGCTATATTTACATTTCCACGTCACAGCCTTCCAGATGCTTATGGAGTATAGACCTACAACAAATTTACATCAAACTTTCCTATCCCGTGCCATCCATTCCAGGCTTTTTTTCATCTTCTTTATCACATAACAGGCCTTTCCTCTTCCCACAACATGCCCAAAGAAAGTGGGCTGCTTCCCTGGGTTCCCACTTCTGCTGAAAAAGGATTTTCTTGATAAAACACTTTTCATTTTATAGAGTGCTGCACGTGCCTAGGTTATTCAACTCTTCATCTTTAAGATGCACCTGTCATGCATGTTATTAACGTGCCTAAGTTATTCAACTCTTCATCTCTAAGATGCACCTGTCATGACATGTTATTAACGTGCCTAGGTTATTCAACTCTTCATCTCTAAGATGCACCTGTCATGGCATGTTATTAACGTGCCTAGGTTATTCAACTCTTCATCTCTAAGATGCACCTGTCATTGTCGTAAAATGCTACATCTGTATGACACCACGCTCAAATTCCCCGCTCATAAACTAACTATTGTATTTTGAAATCTATAAATAACTACAATATTTGAAATTTATCTGAGGGGCAAAGTCCATTTACCGCTAAAAATTTAACTAGAGAATTTGAATTTTTCTACTACCACAGGTTAAAAGTTACTACCCCCATACACACACACACCCACCCTAATATTTATCGAAGGACGTAGTCAAAATTAACAACCAATTACATAGTTACCTCGTTTTTGGTAGAGACAGTAAATCTTGGTTGTAGTGGCAAAAATGCCGATTCTGTGTTTTTGACCAAAATTAAATAATTTATTTCTCAATAACTAAAGGGAATTAGAATGAAAGGGATATCTTGAATTATAGCGCTGATATTGATTAATATATTAACCTAAAGATTCACACTTAATAAAATTATCTTGACTTAGAAAAATTTAATTTACTGATATTTTAGATCAGGTTAGAACTACCATTAATTACAAAAAAATTACCCAGATGAAACTGTTAAGGAATGTGACGATATTCTAAATACAATATCTAAATTAGAATATAACATTAAAGTGCATAAAGTCTAAAATAAGATAGAACAAAAAATTTGGTAGAGAATTGGCGTCTTCACCCACGCCCCAGCGTATTAGTTTTGATAACGCCTTATGGCCGAATAAAATGTACCCAATGTTCCTAAGTAACCTTGAGATTAAATGTAACACTTTTTCCAAGTTCAAACAAATATTTGCCTAGAAGACAAAGTATATAGGAAAACGGGGGAAGAGAAGGATAGATGGCCCAATGCTAATTCGTTTCGCGTTGATTTCAAACTAAAA